>CM076582.1:941263436-941602465 GCA_034641835.2 Pinus albicaulis
CCATGGTTATCTATTGGAAGAGATGAATTGATAAGATTACATATGAGGACCATTCAATGGTAGTCTTCTCAATCACTAAATTTTCTGAGAAGATTTCTGAAAGTTTCTTAATTCCATTTTACAAATAATTTTAATTTTTCTGCAAAAGCATGAAGTAGAGAATCATCAGATCTTGGATCCTAGAGTGCATGCCATAAATTTCCATTGATTTTTTGATGTTTTCAAATTTTAGTAAAGATCAATTCAATTCAATATTGATTCTTGAGTCTACGATGTTCTTGTCACCTCCAAGGAGCTGACATCCCCCGCTGGAGCCAATTTTAGTGTCATTGTATTCATCCTATTACCAATGATAAAATGGGATCTTATCATGTCTTGTTAGGGTATAATAGTGAATGTTTTGTCATTTCATTAGGTCTTCAAGTAAAAATTTGGCCACTAGGTAGTGGGTCTAGGACTATTTCCACTCCTTTCAAAATTTTACATGTTGGTCCTTGTCATCACTCAACTGAGTTTACTATCATTCAAAGGTAATCATTATCACTTTAGTCATCATAATCATGATTTCCTTTAGTTCAATGTCTCCATTAGGTCATTAGGGTTTTAGGGTCACCAAGTGTGTCATTCCATGCATAAAATCTGGAAATTGGAGGAGTGGTAATAGGTAATTTTGTTCAATAATGTTTGATTTCAAATGTAATTTATGTTTCAATATGTAATAATTTCATTATGTTCCAAAATTTCCATACAAAGTGTCAAAGCTACAAGCTTTCAATAACATAGTGAAAGGACATCTATTGGGCCATCCCACTACCAAGAAGGAAAGTGACCACCGCAAGCTACAAAAGACAAAAGAAACTCATTTTTTCATGCAAATCATTGAATAAGAGCTCTCATCCATCAAAAATTGAAAATTCACCAAGTTCAAGACAAAAACACTCAAAATTTGTGTGCTAGAGAAGCCACGTTATGTTTTCTGCCCTAGACACTACGCTTTATTTTTAATGTTGTGTTTTCTCTCTTAGAGGCACCAAACCAAGTTCTAAAGGTTCCAAATGCTATAACAATGTTTAGCATCAGGGGAAAATTAATTATCACGTCAGCAAACCCCTCCTTGCAGCTCAATTTCATAATTTTGGTGTGAAAACATTTCATTGACCTCCATGCTGAGTTTTAGTGGCTAGCCCTATTTTTAAAATTTTGAAACGTAAATACTCTTTCCCCTATAATTTTTTACATTACCCACACTCTAAACCATCCTTCACAGCCTTCACATCCTCTTATTCCCATTTCCCAAGTCCGAAACTTAAAATCCTAGCTAATTCTACAAATTTGGGCAGTTTTCCTAGCTAGGACTGTGTTTAAATTTCCTAGCCCAATCCTCTCACTAATTTCACTCCATTTCACTTCTTACACCTCCCTAAATCCCCTCCCCATATCCCTAAATTTTCCCACTCTCATCCCCCTTCCCTAACCCACTCATCCTATCCCTTTTTCCCTTCCCCTGTTTTGTCATACTAGGGATTTCCCCCTTGGCATCAACCACATGGTGGCGAAGATATATTATAACAAAGGAGGTTAGGTGATAATACATGAGCCTTTACACACCCTTGAAATAATTTGTACTCCACTATCCAACCACTATTTTCAAGTATTAGGGTGTTTTCCTTTTTGCCAATTATTTGAGAAAGTCAAATATAATGCCACATTGACCAAGTTGTTTGCCACTCAATTTAAAATGGACAAAGTAACAATTGTAGGGGTTTTCATTATATCAACTGATATTGTATCTGAGGCCATAGGTATTCATAATCAGATGAATGACTCAGATGAGTGTACCATCATTCAAAGGTCATCATTATCACTTCAGTCATCATCATCACGATTTCATTTGGTTCAGTGTCTCCATTAGGTCATTAGGGTTTCAAGCTCACCAAATTTGTCATTCCATGCATAAAATCCCACAATTGGAGGAGTGGAAATAGGTAATTTTGTTCAATAAATTTATATTTAAAATGTAATTTATGTTTCAATATGTAATAAAATCATTATGTTCCAAAAGATGCATACAAAGTGTTAAAGCTACAATTTTTCAATAACAAAGTAAAAGGACATATAGTGGGCCATCCCACTACCATGAAAAAAAGTGACCACCACAAGCTATAAAAGACCAAAAAAACTCATTTTTTCATTCAAATCATTGAAAAATAGATTTCATCCATCACCAAGTGGAAATTCAGCAAGTCCAACACAAAAAAACTCAAAAAATTGGTGCCAGAGTAAGCACGTTGTGCTTTTTGCCCTCCATGGTATGCTTTCTTCTTCATGTTGTGTTTTCTCTCATGGAGGCACCAAATAAATTTATGAAAATTATGAAGGTTTTAAAAAATTTTATAATTAGGGGAAAAGTAATTATCACCTCAGCAAACCCTTCCTTGCAGCTTAATTTCATAATTTTGGTGTGAAAACCCTCAATTGGCCTCCATGACGTGTTTTAGTGGCTAGCCCTATTTTTCAATTTTTTTCAATGTAAATACTCTTTCCCTTTCAATTTTTTACATTCCTCACACCCTAAACCATCCCCCACAACCTTCACATCCTCTTATTCACATTTCCTAAGTCCAAAACCCTACACCCTAGCTCAATTCTTCCAATTTGGGCAGTTTTCTTAGATAGGATTGTGTTTAAATTTCCTAGCCCAGTACCCTCACTCATTTCACTCCATTTCACTTCCTACACCTCCCTAAAACCCCTGCCCATATCCATAAATTTTCCCACTCCCATCTCCCTTCCCTAACCCACTCATCATATCCCTCTCCCCCTTCCCCTGTTTTGTCATACAAGGGTTTTACCCCTTGTAATCAACCAAATGGAGGAAAATAGATATTATAAAAAATGAGGTAAGGTGATAATACATGAGCCTTTAAAAACCCTTGAAATGATGTCTACTCCACTTTCCAAGCACTTTTTTCAAGCAGTAGGGTGTTTTCCTTTTTGTCAATTAGTTCCGAAAGTCAAATATAATGCCATGTTGACTAAGTAGTTTTCCACACAACTTAAAAGGGAAAAAGTAACAATTGTAAGGGTTTATTTCTCTATATCAGATGATATAGTTGCTGAGGCCATAGGTATGCCTACTCATGGTGAAAAATGGTTTAATAACCAAGATCTATCCCTTCAAAACTATCAGCCCTATCTTAGAATACACCACCAACAACATATGAAGAAGATTTTTCTTGTTGCCCACCTCCTTGAGAAGTACACACCACTCATGAATATCATCATGAAGTACTTCACCTGTGAGGGAATATCATTGTCTTACACTAGATTGAGTATAAGAACATCACTTGGGTCACTTTCATGTAGGAAGATGTCTTTGTGTCTTCTAGTAGCCAACCTACTAGCTCTTTTTCTCCATCAACACCATCATCACCTTCTAAACATGTGGATGTTGGCTCACCTAGAGCCATTTCAGTGAGGAGGAAGATTGAGGTCACTAAGACCTACCAAAGAGGAAAAAGGATTGTATTTTTTCGTCATATTGAGGAATGGAACAAGCCCACATCAATAGAGCAGGGATTACATTCACATCATGATACATCTATGCATCAGGATGAGCATGAATTTTACCTAGCAGACTTGGATGCAGTGAAAGGCATGAAAACATAGAGATAATTATCAAAGAAAAATATGATCAGATCAAAGAGCTCCAAGACAACTTGTCATGGACTAATTTCATCATTTCCTTCCTAGAGAAATAAAACCCTCAGCTGAAGGCAAAACAATTATCTTTGGTGAAAAGTCAGTTTGAGGCTAATATGCATGATGTAAAGGGAAAAATAGTGATTCAAAATGAAGATTCATAGAAGCATGAAGACCAGGTGATAAGAAAGAGATCAAGGACCATGGGTCTCAGAAGAGAACTGTAGAAGGAAAGAGAGAAAAATCCACCAGATGAAGAGTTGAGTTTTGAAGAAAGGATAGCAAATGAAATTAATGAAAACATGGAGTTTTCGATTGAGAAAGTCAACATTTGCTTGGAGAAGCTCCTTGACAAGGCCAACAGGGATATAATATACATCAAGACATGGCTGACCAGTACTATGCAAGAAATCAAATTTTTAATTTCAAATTCAAACAATTGCATGCCAAGTTGAAGGAAACCCTAAAAAGTCAAAATGTGAAGGAAAACTTGGAGATTATTTTTTATGCTTACCTAGTGGAATAAAATACCTCATCAAGCACCTCTGGACCAATTTTGATGATATTTGGGGAAAAAAAAAATTTGTGACATTTTGGTCAAAATTGGAAACTTGAAAAACCAGTCATACTCGAAAAAGTGTAACATGGGCCACGCTACAGTTTTGTTGTGTGCGGTCCATTGGAGGAAACGTAAAAAAGTTTCGATTCCTCTTGACAAGTACATTTATCTTAGTCAACATTTTGGCCACATCAGCCACTTTTGGCTGTTTAAAATTCCCAAAAACATGCTAAAAATCACATTTCTACCCTGTTTTTGAAGCCTTCGCTACGCTTTTTGACCAATCTTGGGAGATTGAATATTTTTAGGGATAGGGGCCGTCTTTTTTAGTTCTTGATGAGCCTATCATGTAGCAAACATCCATATATTTCCAATGGTACCTTAATATCATGATTTGGGCACGTATAAGGCCTCCAAAAGTCAATTTTGGTGAGCTTGCTATGCTTTCTTCGAGCTTGCCACACTTTTTCCTGATTTTGCTATGCTTTCTACAGAAGGAAATTTTCACTGAAATTTTGACCTTGTTTGAATTTTTGCTGATGTAATTGATGAAATGATGATGTCATGAGATGTAATTAAGATGGTAAATGGTAAATTAGGTTAGATGCATGCTTGTAAATGTAATTTTGGTGAGATGTATCTACTTTCTTATCATGAGGTGAATTGGTTAACCTCCACTAGAGATTACGGTTTTTTTGAGATTATTATGTAATCAAATCCACAACTAATGGATCTTTGAGAGAGGGGAGATGTTTTTTTGTTCTATATATATCATTTCTGAGTCATTTTACCGGTTGGACATCAATGGATTGTAATCTTGTAACTTGTACTTTCACACTCATTTTCAGACATCAAAGGATGTAGTTGTAGCTATTATCTAGGAATTAATGTGCAGTGAGTTTATGATCATGTATCTTCCTTGTTCTAGTCTTTATCAAATGATTTATATATCCTCTTTCATATCTTGGATCTTCAGTGGGTTTCCTTATTGTTCATAGGCATAATTCTATGGATTTATCTTTATTTAGATGTAAATATCATATTGTGTTTTATGCTTCCATGTTTAATGAATTCATGAATCAACATGATCATTAAATCCCTCTACCTATTCAGACTCACCATTACACCTAAAAGACCCTAAATCCATCATAAATCCATTTCAAACTTGCTCCTTTATATTTTTGTAGCTGTAATCGCTTTGATCCCTAGATCTAGCTACGTGCTTTCATCCCTGATCCATCATAAAAACCTAAATTTCTCAAAACCTGCCTGTGCCTATCATATCTAGCCTATTATATTTCATGTCACATCTAATCCTTGGTTGTAATCTCGTTGAGAGATCCCTCTTAGCCTATTAGGGCTAGCTACTAGGTCAAAGTGGTCCATGGTTACCTTTTCTAGTCTCCTTTTTAGCCTTTGGAGAACTCATGGAGTGCTAAAATTTTGGCGTCCTTTCTGGGGAGAAAAGTAATAGAACTTCCTTGGGTTTACTAATACATTTCATAAAACTCTAGGCATATGGGTGATAGGCCCTATTGTTCATGAAGGCTGATTCAAAATTGTAGAGAGCCAAGGTGCAGAAAACAAAGAACATTCTGGCTTCGAAAGGATACACAAGATCAAATTATGATCCTCATCTAGCTTCTCCAGTTGAAGATCCATAGAAACTCATACGAAAGTAGAGATCCCAACACACATAGATTCAGTCAGGTTCATCTTCATTGGTAAGGTCTACATCATTACCTGCAAAATATTATCCCTTGAATAGATTCCATTCGATTTGAAATTTGAATTATCTATGTTTAGATCAAAGTCAGAAACTTCCTTCTCTGAAATAGTCATTCATCCCTTCAGGTTTTCCGAAGTTACATCATTATCTCAAATATTTTTCTATCCTTTAAAGCTTGAAGATAGCACATTATCCAAAAAATCCAAACCTGATTCAGATTTTGATAAGAAATTATGGATTCAATTTGATAGAATTGAAAAATTAGCTAACCAAATTGAATATACATCTGAAAAATATACCATATAAAATCAAAAAGAGTCTTTGTTCATTCCCACACCATCTCAACCAGTTTCTACCTCTTCTTCCATCCCTTATACTTCATTTCCAACTCAACCTACCCCTCCCATTGTTACTCTTGCACCACATTTAGCAGAGTTCATGGTGAGATTTGCACCTCTAATTTTACCTGGTCAACTTGCACCCATACCATAGGGCTATGGTCAAATACTCTCTCTCTTTGATGAAACCTCAGAGATTAGTGCCAAATTTTTTTTAGTGAAAGTCATTGATTTCATTGATTTAGAAGAGATTGATTCCGATTATTAAAAAATGAGGATCATTTCCCAAAGCTTCTTTGGGGATATAAAAACATGGTTCCTTTCTTTGACTGCCAATTCCATAGGAAATATGGTATAATTAACCAATGCATTTCTAGCTAGACGAGAAGTGAAAAATAATCCACTTCAAATTCTTTCCGATTATGATAAAAAGAAATCCAAATGAGTTTGTTGAGGATTTTACTGTTCGCTCTAACTGGGTGTATAACTCAATCCCCAATGAAATTAATCCTCCTCCACGTTTGGCTCTCTTGCACTATCCTGATGCTTCTGATCTGGATATGGCATACCAATCCGAGAAATAAGTCCTTCAACACTTGAGGAGATGCAGAAAAACACAATTAGTGTTGAAGAAAATTTGACATAAAAATATTAAAGACCGAAGGTGAAACAAAAGTGACAATCAATGAAGAAGCATCCACATCCTTTGATGCCAAATTGGATACTTTAATCAAGATCATGGAGATAATGGTGGATATAATGTCTATCACTAAAAGGGAACCAAAAACTGAGGTTCAGAATCCTAATTTCTGAGGTCAACAATAGTAGCTTCAACTTAGAATTAAATAGAGGGAATAAAGATCTTGAGTGCAGGCAACTCAAATGAAAAATGTACCTAATTATAAGATTCATTTGCAAATGCAAAATGAACTGGATGTTTTTTAATTTACAATTTTAATCAATTAATTTTAAATAACTTTTGAAATGTTTAATAACTTTAAATAAAACTAAAGAATCATCTACCAACATTAAATAAGAATGATAGAATGCAAAATGTACCAATTAAATTCAAATTTATTTATATACAACATACTCATGAACTGAAATATCTAAAACCTTTAAAAATATCAAACTACATGCACATCATGCAAATTTTATGGTTATTGTTTATAATATTTTTTTGCATGAAAAAAATTATATTAAAAGTTTTAACTATCACCTCATCTCCATAACAACCTTTCTAGATACAAAAATGCAAAATGTACACGTACTAGATATTTTATAACATTTGAAATTTTTATCATTCTAAATAGAAATATGTGTACACCTAATTATAAGATTGATTTTCAAATGCAAAATGTACGATACATGTAAATTTTGTAATTTGCTATTTTAATGGATTCATTTTAAATAACTTTTAACTTTGAAATAACTTTAAACAAAATCTAAGAATCATATACACTAACATTATAAGAATAATTGAATGAAAAATGTACAAATTAAATGTAAATTTACTTTCATTGCTACATATCATGAACTTAAATATGTATTTAACCTTTAAAAGCATCAAACCACATGCACGTCATGCAAATTGTATGGTCATATTTTATAATGCAATTGTATTGTATTTTTGTGCATTCATTTACAAATTTATATTAAAAGTTAACTATCGCCTAATAGACATCTACACCTGATTATAAGATTCATGTTCAAATGAAAAATGTACCAAGTGTTTTTATAATTTGTAATTTTAATATATTCATTTTAAATAACAAGTGACAAAACAACTTTAAACAACACATAAGAATCATCTACTAACAATATAACAATGATCAAGAAAAATGTACCCACTAAATGAAAATTTACTTCATTTCTACATATTATTTAACTTAAATATTTAAAACTAAGTTTTAAGAATCAAACCATGCACTATGAAAAATGTACATAAACTCTGAAATTATCATGTACTAAATCATATTTAAAGAATTCTAGGTTTAAAATATGCCCAAAATTTATATCATTCAATAAAAGTAAATATATCATCTACTATAAAAATATTGTTAAATAAAATGTTGCATCAAGTTAGAGAAAAGTAAATATAATGTGCACCATAAAAAGATTTTCAAATAAAATGTTGCAACAATTTAGAGAATCTAGCTGAAACATACGTTCCATCAGCCTCCTTGTGCTCTCATTTGAATCATGGGGGCCCTGCGCAACATGTGTAATTTCATATATACATATAATAAGATTATGTACATTAAAATTAAAATTTAATGTTTGAAAATTAAATGATAATTTATTTTCATAAAAAACAAAATTAAAACAAATATTCAAAATCCATGTAATACCTCATGTTGTTCCCCCACCATTCACATCGTTTGGAGTTTTTCCTGCATCACGCCCTCATGGATAAATTGTACAATATACATGTACAAGTATATATATTAAAATTTTAAAAAAATTCAAATAAAAATGCATAAACTCATGCAATTTATTAAAAACAATTCATGCAATACCTCATGTTTTTCCCCTCCATTGTCCTCATCTGGTGTGCACCCTACATTGCGCCCTCATGGATAAACTATATATATATATATATATTACAATTTTGAAAATGAATATATATATATATATATATATATATTACAATTTTGAAAATGAAAATGATAAACTCATGCAATTTATTAAAAAAAAAGTTAGACTACTTCTTCAATTGTTTGGATGTTCCTATCCCCATCATTGAATCCATCACTAAAGCCCTTGGAGAACGGAAATCCTCACCATAAAATTAAAATTCAAAAATTTTAAAACTATAAAATAATGATCTGTCTCATTTTTTAATGAAAATTGCACTTCAATTTATAAAAAAAACATAAGTGAAATATTGAATACTTTTACAGTGTAATATTTGGCACATGTCCTAACAAGGAAGAAGAGGGTGGCACCATTTCGAAAACATCCCTATGAAATCGAAAACTATTAGCGTTTAATTATATACATCTGTGCATATTAATTTTTTCTTTTAAAAGTATGTCCTCATGATACCAATAAAATAATAGAATAATAATTGTACATCAACGTCATGAACTCTTAAAAAAAACTAACATTTCCCAAAATATCATCCTGATTTCTAGAACCTGAACCTTGGACTGTGGTATTATCAAAATTTTCATTCAACAAGTGTGTTAACTACAAATGGTGAACATATGATACATTTATGTTATATCAACAGATACAAATAAACATGTATATCTAAATTACAAATTACATTAAAATATCCACCCTAACCATTAACACATATTGATCCCATGCCCTCTTCCTCATGAATAATTAATTCTTTCCAACCATTATGAAAAACCTTTAGATATGCTTTAAGATCCTAAATATCCATGTTATCCATCTCCTCTTCTGGTTTATATACAAAATTATCACGTGCATGATCTCGTAGTCTTTGTTGATTCAGACCCATATCAATTCCACTAAATATAGTCTGGACATTTTCTACGGCAGAATCCCTTGCTTCACGACTAATATGAGAAGTGGGGTCCATATTTGACTGTAAATTTTCCACATGAGCAAGTTGACGAATCAAAGGTGGCTTAGGGAAAGGAAATTTAGTGTGATGCTTATCACCCTTATGGTCACATAATCAACCTTTTCAAGTACAAAAACATTCATAATGAAGGTCATTATAATTTGGTTTCATACCCAAAAAGAATTATGCATAAAATAATTTTGCAAAATAAATTGGAACCCCTTCATTCCATGGCAACTTTCCATAGGCGAAAATGAACCTATCATACAAATGGTTGGCTATAATAAGGTGCTTGAAATATTACACCTTCAACATCTTTCTTTTTGGCCCTAATTTTAAATTAAACATAGGTTTTTCCATTTCTTTTGTAACCCTATTTTTAATATTGACCCATTTATCAGGCCCCATTACTACTTTTCCATGCCTCATCATTACCATTTGGTGTATAATGTTCTTCTTGAATTGATCTATTTCACCTACATCTTTTTCAAGCAAAATTTTCACCCTCTGCATCAATATATAAAATTATGAATAAATAAATAAACATGTGAAAAAATATACAAATTTGTTTTGATGTAATTTTTTTATATAACTCAAGAAAATTAGGATAATGATGATCTGATTGAGATTGATGACCACCCAGAGATGGTTGAGCATCGGCATGAAGATGCATGTATTGGCCATGAGGGTAATGTGTACCACCACCCTCACGTGACAAGAGAAAAGCTTTCTAAAAAAAATAAAATTTTTAATCAATTCAAATTTATATATGTATGTACATACATATGATTATACATTTTTATCATATATATATATATATATATATATATATATACCATACCACGATGATGTGAACAATGGCCCTCCATTGATTGAGTATATATATATATATATATATATATATATATATATACCATACCACGATGATGTGAACAATGGCCCTCCATTGATTGAGTGTATACTCGTTTCGTCCCAGCTCCTAAAAAAATGAAATTTATTAAAAATTAATTTAAATCGCTAAATTAATAAAAAAAAACAATTACCTATGTATACACATGTACTTGCATAGTATTATATTCAAATATCATTTAAAAATTTCACATTTAACATAAATACCACGATCATGCTGGACATCCCTGGATTCATTTGATATTCTCTTTGATCGATGATCCCCCCTTCTTCTAGATGCATGAGACTCAATTGATGCTTGACTCGACCTCGAAGAATCATGTGCAAAATTTTTATCCATGATTTATATGCGTATCTACAGATACATAGATACATGATGTTTAAAATTTATCTCATGCATTTACAATTCTCTTTAAAATTACTATCTAAAAATATTTAAAAAATTCAAAAAAATGATGTAGTTTACATAAATGTTGAAGCACAACTTCAACAGAAGTGTAAAACACAAAACTTGAATCACAAATTGATCTGTAAAACTAAATACTATTTAAACCCAAATTTGTTGAAGCACACACATTTTGGACATTAAATACAAAATTATCTAAAACATAAAGTTCACCAAGTTGTGCTTACATAGTGGGGGCACACTTGGAATATAATTGAAAAAAACAGATGGGCATTAAAAATGACACATTTATAACCAAAAAACACACACATATCAAAGATATCTTACAATGTGGATCAATAATTTTTTATAAAGAACTTCTTAAAACTAATTCATATTTGACACAGAAATATTGAATTGGAATTTCCTAATACAATGGATCACTAGACATCCTATTAACATTTTCACAATGACTTATACAAAATTATTGAGTTTGTCTAAGAATATTGTTTTATCTTCCATGCAGTTGTTTTAACCTCTCCTTCTTAACTTGGTAAACACCTTTCATCTGGTTACACACAAGTTCAAAATTGGTGAAAGCTATAATTCCATTGGATACATACTCCCTAGTTGTTCCTAACGCTTCTATCAATGAAATATAATATGCTTGATTATTAGTTATTGTCCCAGATACATTAATTTTCCTTTGGAGGACTTTTTCCATCACAATATTGCATAGCACATAAGTAATCATTGCTTTCCCTGGATTAGGATAACAAGAAAAATTTATGCATAATGTTCATTTTTCAACCATGTTTAGTGGGATTTCTAATCCATGAAAAAAAAACTCAATAACATATTAAATTCATTTATTGAAAATGCCTTAGCTTATGGGAGAAATGACATACATGGTTTCCAAAAACACTAGGACCCTCCCTGCATTTAGTTAAAAGTTTTATAATATTTTACCGCCAATGAAAAGGAGAGTGGCAACACATCCTAGCCTAACTACATCACAACTCGATAAATATTTAATGCATACATTTTCATCTAGTCATGGTAGTGTTCTTATTAATTAAATGGTGTGCTACGTTCCACTTCTAGCATATGCCAAGCATAGAATAATTTACGTGTCGACTATGCCTTCATGGTAGTAGGAAGCATAATTCAGGATGTGTTACTATTAATTTAATGGTGAGCTAATTTCCACTTCTAGCATATGCCAAGCATAAAACAATTTATGCATTGACCATGCTTTCATGGTAGTAGGAAACATGGTATCACATTCATATAGATTCTATATATTATCTGGATATTCACATGCAAAGAAGTTCCACTGAAGGTAGAGTTTTGCATGGCATAAATAACTTTCATATAGATTCAAAACATAATGATATCGAGACTACCTAGCATCCTTCATGGGTATGTTCATATGAAGCAATGAACATGTTTATATGTGTTCATTTGTGAATGGTGCTTAAGTTTTTTTTGTTACAAATGTATTTTTTTTGTTGGTCCTCGGGTCTTTCGTTATTTCTTTCCAAGTTCACAATCATATTATGCATAGTTTACCTTAGTTGAGCTCCTCTAATAGCTAATTTTCCATACAACCAACCAGTTCCAACCAAAATTTGTCACAATCGTAGTCTACATATGTGTAGATTGTAGTTGCCATAAAATGCATGTCTACCATATCTACTTGATATCAAGTACATGAGCATGACCCACCAACTGTTTTGCATGGAGCTTTACATTTTTCCTTTAATATTATACTGCTTTCTAATTAGTATATAGTCATAATGTTCATCTTTCGATAGGGTGAATATGTGGGTTGAAGCATGGATGACTAGTAGGATGATATTAAAATAATTATAAATGTAGCTAAAGTAATTATTGAAGAGACAATAAATACACCAAAGTTCTTACCCTGGGAGCACCTATCCTTTTTGTGACGAAGAAGGATGGTACCAATCCTTTTTATGACAAAGAAGGATGGCACATTGAGGTTATGTATTGTATTATATAATTGAGAAAAGCAATAGTGAAGGAAAATACCCTTACCTAGAAATGATGACATAATTGATAAGCTAAAAGGAGCAAAGATATTTTTCCGAGATGGAATTGAGATTGAGATATCAACAAGTGAGGATCGATGTAGAAGACATAAAATCGATTAGTTTTGAATAAGGTATTCACATTATGAGTTTATAGTGATCTCTTTGGAATAAAATTGCACCAATTTCCTTTATGTTCTTAATGAATGGTATATTCAGAAATATTTCTTGATATGTTTGTTAATGTGTTCTTGGATGAAATATTCATTTATTCCAAGATAGAGGAAGAGCATGAAAAAAAATTCATATTGGAACCGTATCACATTTATTAAGAGAGAATCAATTATATGCCAAGATGAGAAAGTGTTATTTTTACCAAGATAAAATTCATTATTTGGGGTGTATCATTTCAAATGAAGTCATGCTAGTGAATCTTAAGAATATTGAATCCATTAAGGTATAGGCAACATCAAGAATGTTTCATAATTTAGACTTGACCATCACATTGCTTCTTTACAAAAATAGGGAGCTAAATTTGCATGGAAAACAATTGTGAATAAAATTTTCAATTATTGATGGAATTAAAATAATCTTGAATATTAAAAATCCAAATGAACACTCTTGTATCTACAAATGCATGAAAATAAGGACTTGATGGAGTGCTTACTTAAAATGGATATATGGAATTGGTTATGTGGCAAGAAAATTGAAAGATCATCAAATAAATTATGTTGCACACGATTTGGAACTTGTTTCCATAGCACATGTCCTTTTTGTGATGAAGAAGGGTGACACATTGAGATTATGTATTGAATTTAGACAATTTAGAAAAGAAACAGTGAATGAACAATACCATTACCAACAATTGATGACATATTTCATAAGCTAAAAGGAGCACAGATATATTTCAAAGATTGAAATGAGATCAATATATCACCAAGTGAGGATGAAGGAAGAAGACATAAAAGAGATAACTTTTGAATAAGGTATGCATGTTATGAGTTTCTAGTGATCTCTTTGGAGTAACAAGTGCACCAAATTCTATTATCTACGTAATGAATGGTATATTTAGAAATATTTAGATAAGTTTTTTAATGTGTTCTTGGATGGCATACTAATTTATTAAAATATAGAGGAAGGGAATGAAAAAAATCTCAGATTGGCACTACACCGCATGTATTAAGGGACCATCAATTATATGTGAAGATGAGATAGTTTACTTTTTACCAAGAGAAAATTCATTATTTGGGGTGTATCATTTAAAATGAAGTCATGGGAGTGCATCTAAAGAATATTGAATCCATCAAGGGATAGCTAACACCAAGAATGTTTAATAATTTATACTTGCCCATCCCATCACTTCTTTATAGAAATAGGGAACTAAATTTGGAGACAAAAATTGTGAAGACATTTTTTAGTTATTGATGGAATTAAAATAATATCGAATATTACATTTGAAAATGAAGACTATGTAGTATGTATAGATGCATTCAAATAAGGACTTGATGGAGTGCTTACTGAAAATGGATATGCCATTGGTTATCTGGCAAGAAAATTAAAAGAGAATGAAATAAATTATGTTGCACATGATTTGGAACTTGTTGAGGGGGGAAGGGGGGGGGGGGGGGAGAATTTAAATTGAGAAAAAATAACAGAGGTTTGAAACTTTTATTTGACTAACCAAATTTAAGTTTAAAATAGAGAAGATGGTTGGAAGTTTTAAGTGAATATGATTTTGACATCAATCATATCAAGGGAAAGGAGATCAAAGTTCCAAATGCACTTAGTGGAGGGTACATATTATGCATGTTACAACCATGATCATGCAGACTTGATATTTAAAAACCATAATTTTAGAAATTATTGATGCAAATCAACACTACCTACCTATTATGCATGCTACAACCATTATCATGCATACTTAATATTTAAAAAACATAATTTTAAAAGCTATTTCTACAAATAATCATTACATAGAAGTAAAAAAAAAAAATTACGGTAAGAGGAAGTATTGCATAAATTTAAAGAGTGAAAATTACATAAGGATTGATGCTTTTATATAAAAATAAAATTTATCTTTCTAATTCTTAGGATTTCAGAATTCATTAATGAAAGACTAGCTAGTGTTTCATTAAATAGTTGCATGAAGCATGTTTCTATGAAGGTTAATATCCTTTACAGGAAACTAGTTTTTATTATTAAGGCCAGATTCCTTTCTATGCTAGGTACGGACTTTGATGGTTCATAGGCTGTATGCATGAGTTTCAAATTGGAATCTGTAAAGAACCCCTTGTCATAATGTTTGATGAAATAAGTTTCTTGGATTAGATATGTTTCAAACTGGATATTTTCCTCATCTACATGTAGTCGATTGCAAACTGAAATTATCGGATAAAGAATGGTATGTGGAAATAAACCATTCACACACATTATCATCAATTTCATAAGGTTTTGATAAAGATTATTGAAAACACAATAAAATATTAGTAATGTAATGTTGGTATTCTAGAGAGTCTGTATAGAGGCTAAGATACATTGGGAGATATATAATATCAAAACTAGTACTTGTTAAACATTCTTAAGAGATTTGAATCACTTTTTTTGAAATACTCCCAAGTTTGTAATAGTGTGTATATAAGTTTTTGGATTTGATAAGTGAAGGAAAAAAAATTGGGTTTGAATTGGTTTTAAATTCAATGATTTATAAATTTATTTTCAGTTACATTAACACTTTAACATATTATATTTAGTATAAAATTAATATAAATATAAGTGTAAAGATATTAATTCAATACCTCGTAGTGTCTGTGGACAATATTAAGAATAGTTTTGAATGTTGTGATGGGTAATATAGTGACATCTAAGTAGTTCACCAGAGACTATTGCTATTCTATTTGGATTCACAAATCTAGCCAATACTAAATATAATTCATCTTTAATTGGAGTCAGGGGCTAAGCAGGATGAGCCGGTGTAGAAACCATTAAATTCTTCTGCACAAGAAAAGAAAAAATATTAAAAAAAACACGATTAAATTTTATATGTGCTAAAACATCAGACGAGGAATAGAATTTAATCACTACAAGTAATTTTTGTGCAGATGCCATGGAAAAGTCAGACTTTGCAGTAAGCGCATGTGACAGGAAATATGTAAGCCATGGAAAAAGATGGAAAAAATGTATTAATAACAAATTTGAAGCCTAAGAAAATAAATATAGGAAAGAATGCAGATCCAAAGACTAGAAGGTACATTATGCCAACTAATGTTAAAAGAAAAATACGGAAAGGCCAAGAAACATAAATAGGCTGCAGGGAGTCCAATAATTGTAGAAAGAGTGGATGATCTATCATCATAGCTTGAGACCTCCTTCTCCATGTTGTCTTGTTCATATTGGGAAAATAGTGTTGGTCTCATCAATGGAAACTAAAAGAAACAAAAAAAATATAAATGATATTAAGAAAAGTAATAAGTAATGCATGCATCAATAATTTAAATAATTCCTAAAATATGATATGTTTTCAATAATTCTAGGAAATTTTGAAATTATACATGTCCCATGATCCATTGGAAAACAAACTTAGGATTGTTAAATTCAGCTTGAAATATGTCCTTCATTGATGACGATAATTTATAAATGCAATCGAAATCACAATCACACACATATTTTTTTAATAAAAAGTCATCATTGAGAGAATTAAGTTATATATAATGAAATATTAAGCACAAAATTATTTATCCAATTTGGGTGAAGCATTTTCTAACGAGGTAACAATTTCTCCAACAAAAATTTTAAGAAATTTAATTTGGTGTTTGAGTTGTTTTTTTGAAATTTTAGTCAGAATTCAACGATACCTTTTTTGTTGGAAATTTAATATTGTAAGTTCTTGAATTTTTTTTTTCGGTGGAAATAGATTTAATACCATCAAAAAATTTTAGAACACCTAAAAATTTAATGTTTAACAAGGATAACTCAGATTTTCAAAAAACATTTTCCTACATTTTCTAAAAAATTTCCTAAAACAATTTCTATTATTTTCCATTAAAAAATTATAACCTCATTAAACTAAGGCCTCATTACACTACGAATATGGATGATGGTGTCTGGTGCCACCAAAGAGGGCTTTATAAATTTAACTTTATAAATCTAAGTCCACATGTTGTGTTGCTTCACATAATAACCATAAAATTCAAACATGTACATATACATTCCACTTATTGCATGACTCTGGGACTTGTCAAATTAATAAGAGTACTTGATCAATTAACACTACAAAAACGGGGCAAATGCAATAGCAAAACCATTTCCACTAGGAAAAAAATTGTTGACACACAAGTCACACACAGCTTCATTGACAAACAAGTGATCAAATCTGACACAAATTCAAGTCATCTATGAAAGGAAAGCTACATAAATAAGGATATAGCGAAAACATACTCACTAGATATCCATAGAATTCAGAGGTGACATCGCCTACATATTGCATATAACATGTACACTCCACATATTGCATGACTCTAGGACTTGTTCAATTAGGAAGATGAATTATTCAATTAGCGAGAAGTGTTTGTGGAGAGCATACAATAATACCATCAATATACTATAAAATGGAAGAATCTCATTGGTGTGAAACCAATCGTATGGAGGATGAAGAAAAGTAATCACCACCACGCTGGACACGGTCCAGAGTTTCATTTTCATATAAAAAATATATCATATAATAACCCCCAAGTTTAACTCAATAGACACAAGAAGGTTAGAAATGACTTGAATATCATGGTGGGAACTCAAATTCGACACAAAGAAATATCAATAAAAAAATAGGGCACATACAACAAAAAAACCATTTCCACCAGGAAAAAATTCATTGACACACAAGTGATACAAAAATTAATTGACAGACACGTGGTCAAATCTGAGACAAATTTGAGTGATCTATGAACGGAAAGCATACATAAATAAGGATCTGGAAAAAACATTCTTGTTGGAAATTTATAGCATTTAGCGGTGACACCACCCGCAAACTGCATATAACATGTACACTCCACAGGTTGCATGACTCTGGGACTTATTTAATTAGCGAGATGTGTTTATGGAGAACATACAATCATACAATAAATAATTTAGAAAATGGAAGAATCTCATTGGTGAGAAACCAATCCTATGGAAAATGAAGAAAATTAATCACTACCACCAGGCTGGACAACCCTTAAGCTTAGCTCAACAGACAGAAGATGGTTGGAAATGACAAATCTCATGGTGGGCACTCAAATTTGACACAAGGACATTACACTACTAAAATGGGGCACATACAACAGAAAAACCATTTACACAAGGAAAAAATTCATTGACACACAAGTGACACAAAAATTCATTGACAAAAAACTGATCAGATATGACACAAATTTGAGTTATCTATGAATGGAAAGCTACATAAAGAAGGATCTTTCAAAAACATAGTCACTAGACACCTACAACATTTAGAGGTAATACCACCTATCACCTAGTAAAATGATTGAGGGTGCTCTACAACATTTCTCATGTATTCCTTGCAATATACTTGAATTATTAAGAAATGAGACTCTTTCATGATTTTTCCCATTGTATTTTGTCATCTAATATTATGTGTATCATATGGAAATTGAGAAAAATCATTATAATATTTTTTTTAAGTTAAGATTATGTATATCCAATGGAAACTAAAAAACGTCATTGGATGTAGGGAGCTATATACATTAAATAATGGATTTTTCAATCAACATAACTTCATATTTTTTAAATATTTTAACACTTCAATAATGACACAAAATATTAATATTGTGCATAGATTATTTTATAATGGTTTCACAGTTTCACTATACATGGTATGTGATAAGTTGTTGATGATATGGAAGGGTTTGAAAATACGATGAATTCGTGATTCATGTTACAACACAGGTAGAGGAGACAATGGAAGAATTCAAAGTGGAGCTCAATGCTTATCTTGATATTGAAATTTGGAATTTGATTGGACCAAAATATATGGAGTTGGGTGAGAACAACTCAAAACTTCTTTCTAAAAATAATATCATAAGCTAAACCCTACAAGGAAAATGACAATTTTCTCTATTCGCACCTTGCTTTCCATTCATAACTATCAACGTTGTTATTGAGACAAGGGAATTACCAATTAAAAATCCATCGCAATACACATGTTTAAAAGGTAATGGATAGAGGTTGTAGCAGGTGTTTAGATTGGAAATATTTCAAAGATAACAAGATGGATTGGTACAAGTCTGGAATCCATCATTCAAGCCATGTATCGAGAATCTTAACTTTATTGAATTTGAAAAATTTTAGAAAAAAATAATGAGGTAATGTATAGTTACCTCGTCCGGACACCAAGGAATGAAGGAAGTTAAGGAGACAAGGATGTCGAGGAGATGATGACTTCAAGGATGCCTGCAAAAACACTATGAAAAAATAACTACATTAACATAAACCAACCCTTAACTAAAAAAAAATGAAATAAAATGAACACCTGGAAAATAATTCCATATCATCTTAGTACCACTCTTGCAGTAGATACACCAATGGTAAATTAATGGTAAAATATAATCAAAGTAAATATTTGTGCAGTGTGAGGGTTGATGTATTTATGACACAGTGTTTGGTCGTACTTTTAAAAAATTTCAGTTGGACTAATAGTTCGACTGAACTATATTTTCCAGTTTTTCCACTTCTAGTGAAAAATACGATTAGTAATACCCATCAACATAAAGGGTGATAAAATTTTGGTCTAACTATTTTGAAACGTTTAGACGAAAAAATAGGAAGTTCGGCTGAGCAAGTGCGAGAGTAAAATTTCCATGCTCCTTTCTCTAAAAAAATTTAAACCACCTTCGTGTTCCCAGTGATGAGACATATAATCACTTTCTTCTTTAGCACTAGGGCATACTCGTTAAATAAATCTCAAATCCAAAGAAAAGGATATTTATAAGTTTCATTTTAACCACACCAAACTTCATGCATATTTTCTCCACATATTCTTTTTTTTATCTCCAAATTTTACCATTTTCTTATCTCTATTTAATTCCATGCCAAAAATTTGTTCTGTTTCTCATATATCCTTAATATAAAAAACCCTAGCCAATTGAGAATTCAAGTTGTTGATCTTAAGTATGATTTTTATTGAAATAAGCATATCATTAACATATATCACCAAAACTATCAATATGAAATTTAAACATTTGAAGTAAAAAAAAATGGTCATGCTCATTTCAACTAAAATTTTAGTTCATAATGAAAAAAACACTCTTCTTTTACGATTTCTTAGGACATTAGTTTATACTATATAATGTATTCTTGATCTTCTAAAAAAATTATTCTCTCTAAATCATCAAAAAATCATTATGACTTTACTAATATATATATATATATATATATATATATATATATATATATATATATATATATATCCGTGTGTGTGTGTGTGTGTGTCTATAGAACTGATAATGGTTTTCAAGCTTCTGTGGTTATCGCTTATTGAATAAATCTCTTGTTTTTCCATAATGTTATAAAACATTTGTCAATATATAACACTGTGGAAAATCCGGAGATTTCTTCAATATATAAGTGATATTTTAACATCTAACTTCTCTAACTAAAGGTGAAATAAAGAAACTCTTGAACATAAACAAGCTTGAAAACAAGTGAAAATGTTTAATGGAAATTAATACCTATCATTTTAGAATATCATTTAGTAATAGCTCTGGATTTTTGTTTTTAAGTTTTCCATTTGTATACCTAGTTGCACCCACTAGCCCCTATTTCCTTAGTGAGTTGTACAATTCGTTACATTTTGTTCTTCTCCAAGGAATACATTTCTTCTTCAATTTCAATTTTTTATTTGTTTCTTTTACTATAATTTATTTGTTCCTAACAGAATAAAGGTTAACCGTCATTAGTAATAAAATAAATGGTTGAAACATAGCCTTCATGCCCCTTAGGTAGATCTCTATCTCATGTGATATACTACATTTTTGTTGTGGTATTTCCACATTTGCTTGTACATTTTATGGACACTATATTCCTACTCCCTTGTTTTCAAGGATGGTTGGCACTTAAACTAAATTTATTGAATTTTTGGTTCCCATTCCTATTTTAGTTTAACTTTTATACAATCTACATAGGTGTGATAACATACTACAACTATTCTAATGATACATTTTTTTGCAGTAGGATCCCAAAATTTCTATCCCTTAACCACATAATCATAACCAACAAAAAAGATACTTCTTTGATCTAGGATCTAGCATATAATGCTAATTTTTAAGTGTGAGAATTATATTCACAACCAAAAAAATTCTAGATTTGAGTAATATCTGCGATTACTTGTCCATATCTCTCTGGAGTTTTACAATATGTTGAAATTATTAGTGATTGATGCACCAAATCTAATGTAGTTCTACTAATTTTTCCCACAAATTTTAGTACAAGCTAGCACTACCAAGCACATGCCTTGTTGTATTTAGAAAAATTTTGTTCATGTGTTGTACAAAAACCATTTCTTGGGAAGTGTATACTAAGGTTTTATGCATTATCCCAGATTCATTGTTATATTTTTTGAATTAAAAATATGTGGAATTGCCTGCATTATCTATTATGAAACACATGACTTCCCTACTAGTTCTTTTTTCAACCAAAACTCTCAATTGTTTAATATATTAAACACATCAAAATTAATTTTTATAAAATATACCAACATCTTCCTAGATTAATCATATATAAATGTTAAAAAATAAGAGGCTACAATAAATTAAACTATATGATATGGCCATAATACATCTAAATGAATATAATCAATAATACCTTTAATTTTACAACTCCCTATTTTTAAACTTCTATCTACACTACTTTCCAAATACACAATGTAATGTAGAAATTAAAATTCAAACATGTAAAATATGGAAGTAGCTTGCTAACTATCAATATATTTAGTCCTTTTTTTTCTCATATGGCATAGCCTTGGAGGCCATAAATTAATATATTCATTAAATTATTCGTAGACCATAGTTGCTTCATTTATTTGAGTGCTACCTTCCAAATTATAAAAGGTTTCCAATATTTTTAGTCATCATAACTAGAAATATTTCCTTGTACAAATTTAGTGCTCAACCTTGACCTATAAACATGTAACCTATAGAATCCAAAACTCCAAAATAAATTAAATTCCTTTTAAGTTCGATTGTGTGTCTTACTTCCACTAGTACAAAGTGGCTAATTAGTTACTAAAAAACAACTAAAATTTGCATATAAATGACTATTTTTTGGTCAGTGACCAATAGTAGCTAATTTACAATACCTTATAACGCGACCAACTTTTAGTCATTTTTAACTTAGTCATTAATTGGTTGCCTTAACTTTATTATCTAGTCTTATATTTAGGCATAAATTTTTTCATTAATTTAGTCATTGACTTAGTCATTTATTTCCAAAATTAATAACCAAATTTACAACAAAATATATTACTAAATTATCACCCAAGGAAACCAATTAATAACCAAAAAATATGAATTAAATGTTGGTTTTGTTATAAGATATTCTAAATTAAATACTAATATTCATATATATACAAATTTTAGTCATCATTTGAAACCAATTAATGACCAAATAATATGACTAAATTTTGGTCGTGTTGTAAATTAGCTACTAATAGTCATATATATGTGAATTTTAGTCATCATTGGAAACTAATTAATGACGAAAGAAATATGACTAAGTTTTTGTTGGGTTATAAGATATTGTAAATTAGCTACCAATAGTCGTATATATGCAAAATTTATTCATCATTTGTAATATTGTAAATTAGCTACTAATATTCATATATATGCAAATTTTAGTCATTGTCTGAAACAAATTAATGACCAAAGAAATATCACTAAATTTTGGTCGTGTTATAAGATACTATAAATTAACTACTAATAGTCGTATATATGAAACATTTAGTCATCATTTGTAATCACAAATTTATTATTTG
The DNA here is from genome assembly GCA_034641835.2 of Pinus albicaulis. Taxonomy (NCBI): domain Eukaryota; kingdom Viridiplantae; phylum Streptophyta; class Pinopsida; order Pinales; family Pinaceae; genus Pinus; species Pinus albicaulis. The sequence goes on from CM076582.1 coordinate 941,286,666, forward strand.
TAGTAGTCATTTATATTTTTTTGGTAGTTTCATATTCATTATATAAATGACTACTTTAGTAGTTTATATTCATTTCATTTAATTTCATTAACAAACATTATAAGCAACTAATTTAGTCGTGTATTCATTTTATTTGTGTTCATTATTAACAAAGATAAGCTAATAATTTATAATTTTTAGATTGATTTCATGTGTTCATTATTAAAAAACATAAATTAATTAGTATGATTTTGCAACTAAAACAAAAAATTCATAAAATATACATGTTCATCTAATATGAAAACACGAAATTACATATGTTAATTACAATACTAAATAATATCAAATGAAACTATAAACAATTTAAACTACATAAATTATATTATATAAAATATCAAGTATTACAATATGAGTTTCTAACTTAATATTTGTTGCAGTACAATTTACACATGAAATATTGTTTCATCACTTCAAAAAATTATCATTGTGTTGCCAAGGCATTGCAGGTGAATTCACCAACTCTGAAGACTTGACCATCAATCTCTATGTGTGTGTCTAATGCGAGATATTTCTCTATAGGTACCACTAGACCAGTTCTCTTCTCTCTATCTTTAATTTTCACTTTTTCACTCCAGTTTTGTTATTATCCTTTTTATTCAATTCTTGGTTCTTACCATCAATATTGAGTTCCTTTTCTGAAAAAGAAAGAATATACAATGTATATTATCAGACATGAAAGATGATGAACAATGAAATACAAACTAAAATAGACTATAAATTATTTATACGATATATACCTAAATGTCACAATATTGTCAATTTTATTTTCCCCCAGAAAAACAAGAAACTCGAACAAGTTTTCTTCAGTTGGGAAATAGTGGTTTCTATGTGGCCAAATGACATGTATAAACAAATCAAATAAAACTTTGGCATAGAAAATAACACCTTAGTATAATTAGTATTCAACTTTCAATGAAATATTAGGCAAATTCATGCCAACTCAGTTACATGCTAAAAATATCAAGTTGTAGATTACTTATACAATGTGGGAGTGCAAACAAAACTCCTAGAAAATGTCAAAGGTAAGTCTAGAATAAATTGAAATGAAGTAAAAAGGATACAATAATATAATAGCCTCGTATACATGTATATAACCAGATAATGTATAAGGCTAAGTGAATAAGTCCAAGGCTATAGGTCGATGATGTCAATAATTCCCAACTATAATGAGCATTTCTTCAGATAAGAACTACTATTTGGGTCCATTATCACATATGAATAATTCAACTAGTCTACATCAAATTATTAATGTTTTTCTTATATTTATGAATCACTACAATATAAGTTGATAAATTGCAAAGATAATTCCCTTCCCATTGTTTTCCTCACTTGTGGTACAATATAGTAACTGTGATTTCGAGAAAATTTCCAACACCTAAAATGTAGTAATCACCACTAGTAATCCCCAAAAAAGGATTATTTTGGAATGTAAATTTCATATTCTAGTTGCTAGATGATTCTTGAATGGAAAATCCACATTAAATTCCAACACCAAACTTCCAATTTGAGGGAACACCTATGGCCATATTCAATCACTCAAACTCAAAACATCGGTGATCATTATAATGAAAAGATAAAATAAGAGTAGTTTTGATATGTTTTGCAAATTTACCAGCAAAGCACCAACAATTTTCCCATATTTACCATACTTGTAATTTCCAAGAAATAACACATTGATTGATCTTTTACAGAAAATACTTGATTCAATAAAAACAAGAATTTAACATCTTACGACAATACCACCAATGTTTGATCCTCAATTAGTTCAAAATAATTAGTACAAAAACTTCAAGAAAGAGGAACAAGTATAAATAACAAATCCTCAATTAATAATCAATCAAAAAAGGATACGTTTTTTGTTGAAGTTGGACAAACAACTATAAATATTGATAATCCACTCCAACTAGTGGTGTCGTTCAAAGCGAAATACTATGTGCATAACTCATCTTCTAAATTCTTTGCTTTATCCAAGAATATTTTTTCTATCCTCAAAACAGAATCCGCATTTAATCTTTTAGGTTTCTAAAGCTGCACAAAGGCCTTGCCAAATGAAGCAGTGATTTTCATTGATTTTCATAAAATTATTCTAATATTAAAAAAATATAGTTTGATCATGTGATAGACAATTAAAGAAAGTAAAAAATTGTGTACAATATTTCTTAGAAGACTTCATGTTGAAAGGAAAACTTGCATATTTTGGATAGAAAAAACAACTTAATAGAGATGGTCAATATTACAAAACAATAGACTGAATATAAAACTACAGGTAGAACTAAAAAAATCCTAATTGTAATACAACTGATTGATTATTCTAAGTGAAGCCAAATAGATACATAAAGGTTTTCATTCTTGACTCTCTTTCCCATATCTTTATTGGAAGTGGAAGCTAACTTGCATGCATCTCGCAACACTGCTTTAGCAAGGGTATATGTTGCGTTCTCATATTACACACTTTAGTTTCCATGAACAATCACAGTAGTTATTGGAGGAATTAGTTTTTACATCAGCTGAGTTGTCAAATTTAACCTTCTCTTTACTCGAGGTATTGATCCTTCCCCTTATTTTTGGTTACCAACCGCATCTTTCTCATGTAGCCAACATAGGAATAATTTGGGTTCAAGAAGAATAAATATATTTAGATGATGTCTTCAAATTTGAGAGTATGCATATTTATTATTTAACTACTATTAAAATAGTGATAAGAAGACCTTAAATATAACTAGACTTTTCTTGTGAAGTGATCTGTTGCAGATCCCCATGGTAGCACAACATCATTGAAAATAAATGGTCAAAAATAATTAAAATTGTCTCCCCTAGCATGAACATTGACTTACACTTCATAAATAGGCATAAACCATTTCAAACTTTAAGGAATAAACAAAAAGAACACCATTGATATAAATTCATAGAATACTGACAACAAAACAAGAAGTGAATTTGCTAGGTAGTAGCTCAAAACCTTATAGTGGGAAGATGCCCTTAAGCTTGAGTAATATCTACATGCCAGGTAATGAATTGTGACACTTGTTTCTTATGTTTACTAGGAATAATTGCAACTAGAGCTCCAAATTTTACTTTAGATAAATAGTATTGGTGTTTATATGCAATGTGGACCTCCATTATTAACAATGCACAATTTTTGGGGTTCACCTAGTTACTTCAGATTCAACGTATTTCATGTCTGACTGTCTAGCGTGGCTAGCATTTTTTGATGCTAATCCTGAGCTAGGGAACAAATTCTCAAGGTATATTCATGAAGGAATGTATTGAGAATCTAAAATTCCATACATTCCATATTAACCCAAACTCTTATACATGTTAGCAACTTGCAAGTTTAAGAGTCTTTCACTACTATAAGGCCAAAAATACATTAATCTGGAATACCAAATTTGTTGATTGAAATGATTTATATCACCCACTACTAAAGAAAAATAAAGCATTTTGATAATTGATTCAACGAAAAGGTCAAGTTGAGTGGGTGAGGGATCTCTGCACCTTAGTTTCCATTTATATAGTAGAATTATTATCATGTACTGTAGCATTTACACTTTCTTCAATGCACTGATTCTTTAGTACTGCAACTCCATTTTGTTCAGGATTATATGGGACTATCATCTCCATCTTAATCCTAGATTCCTTACGAGAGGCTATAATTTCCTTGGATGTGTATTATCCTCCATTATCATACCTTAATCTCTTAATTCGCCTTTATGTAAAGTTCTCTACTTCAAATTTGAATTCTTGAAATTTGGTAAATGCTTCGTCTGTGGATTTCATTAAGTAAACCCAAGTAATCAAAGGCAAGTCCAACTCAAATGTTTGATTGAAGAAGGACTGGATATGGATAACTAGTTTAATAATCATGGTATATCATGTTTGGTTGGATGAAGCATGGCAGAAATAATCATAATGATGGATTCCCTAGAACTTCTAGAGGTAATGAGGTTTCTGCAAGAGGAAACCAAGGAGAAGGTGTCTTGTTAAACAAAAGAGGCTCTAAACCCTATGGTATCCAAGCACTGAAGATCAGTGATGATGAAGATGAAGATGGTTAATTTGATTCAATGAAGCTTATGGGGCACAAGCAACCAATGTTTATTCTTGTTGAAAAAGAAGATAAAAAAACAAGTAGTATGAAGGATATTGGGGATGCTAATTATTTGAGCCAATCAAGATTTTACTAGCACAATATCTCACCATTGACACTCAATGAAACCAACACACTGGGATATGACTGTATTACCATTGTGAATGAAATAACTCTTTCATCCATTCTGAAAGCAAGGATGTGTTGGCCAAGGCTAAAACTTGCACCGGAAAGACAATAGTATTTATGTTTCCTGCAATTGAGGTGATAGTGAAGTCACCATTCCTCCAAGATCACTAAAATTCGCTTATTATTTTTCTTGTCATTTGTCCCACTAGGGCACTTGCAATTCAATTTTTTGAAGAGGACAATGTTTTATTTAAATTCCATGCAAATATTGGCGTAAAAGTAGTTATTGGGGGCACTAAATTACCAAGAGAACATAAAGGGATATAAAAAAATGCGTGCCAAATATTAATGGGCACTCCTGGAACGCTTTGGGACCATATAAATAATACCCCAACTGTCTCAAGTCGTTTAATGGGTGTGAAAGTGCTTGTACTTTGTTGAAGTAAACCATTTTGTAGATATGGGCTTCCATACGGATATTGATAAGATAATTGTTGGCGTGCCTAACAAGAGGTGGACACCTATTCTAAGCTACAGTTTCAAAAGAGGTTCAAAAAGTTTTCGGGATTGATTTAAAATAGGATGATGAGTTTATTAATATAGTTGAAGAATGCAGTGAGGAAACCAACTCAAATATTTGTCAGTCAGGAATTATTGCTTCACATGAGAAGCATTTTGACATTGTTTGTGTTTTTCTTAAATAGAAACATCTTTAGGGCTTGAAATTTAAAAGGTTTGGCATGGATCATTGGATGCATATGCAAGATATATTTGATTCTTCTATGGTGGGAATCCAACCAGATATGTACAAGGAATTTGTTGAGGCAGCACTGTAAGAAATAGGGAGTAGTACTTGTTCAAAGCATCTTCTGCAGTGTTAACCACAATAGCATATTCAGTCATGACAACTTCATTGTGTACTACAACACATTTTTCAACAATCCAAGAGGTGTTTAATTCGAGGAAAGCATGGCATAAAAATATAGTCTAGTTTATTGGTGCTTCCACAAGGCCACCATATTCGTGCATAGTAACAAAGTTTATGTCTAGTAATGATTTAGTTGCATATATTCAACAATGTGGAAGATTTTAAAAATATATTGTGAGACAAATAATGATCCAACTTGTTGTTGGAATAAAATTTCTGTGTGAAAACAATCTTATACATGTGGAATGAAAACCATGGAATTATCCTTTCAACAAATGACAACAATGTGGTACTGAAAATTGTAGAAAAATTATGTGGTTTACCTCTGTACATATTATGAAATATCATAAGAGTGGTAGTCATGCAAGAAGTCATGAAGGTTACGTATTTGAAGATGATTAGGAGAAAAAAAAACTCTTCTTCTCCACAAAAGTTCCCTAAAACAAAGGATTTTAACAAAATAAGTAGTAATAGAAGGCAGGCCCAATTCAAACGTCCATTTGAAGAGGAATTTTATATGGATAACTACTTTAATAAGAGGGATATATCAATGTTTGTTTGGATGAAGCATGGTATAAATAATGATGATGATGGATTATCTAGAACTTCTAGAGGTAATGGGGTCTTTGCAAGAGGCAGCCAAGGAGAAGGTGACTTGTTGATAAAAAGAGGCTCTAAATCCTATGGTATCCAAGCATTAAATATTAGTGATGACAAAGATGAGTCTAAATGTTATGTTAAAGATTATGAATTTGATTCAGTGAAGACTATGGGGCACAAGCAGCCAATGTTGAGTCCTATTGAAAAATCATATCCAAAAAAAAGTAGTGTGAAGGTTATTTGGGATGCTAATTATTTGAGCCAATCAAGATTTGACCAGCACAATATCTCACCATTGACACTCAAGGCAACCAACACAGTGGGATATGAGTGTATGAACATTATGCAAGAGGTAACTCTTGTATCTATTCTCAAAGGCAAGGATGTGTTGGCCAAGGCTAAAACTTGCACCGAAAAGATATTAGGATTTGTGTTTCCTTCTATTGACATGATAGTGAAGTCATCATTCCTCCAAGATCATAAAAGGTCACATATTCTTGTTCTTTTCATTTTTCCCACTAGGGAACTTGCAACTCAAGTTGTTGTCGAGGCCAATATTTTGTTTAAATTCCATGCAAATATTGGTGTACAAGTAGTTAGTGGGGGCACCAAATTACCAAGAGAACGGAAATGGCCACAAACAAATCCTTGCCAAATATTAGTGGCCACTCTTGGAAGGCTTTGGGACCGTATCCAGAATACCCTAGATCTCTCAAGTCATTTAATGGGTGTGAAAGTTCTCGTACTTTTATGAAGTCGACCATTTTCTAGATATAGGGTTCCATAGGGATATTGATAAGATAATTGTTGGTTTGCCTAAAGACAGGAGGATACCTATTTTAAGTTGCAGTTCTGAAAGAGGTTCACATAGTTTCATGTATTGCTTTAAAATAAGATGACAATATTAATACATTTGAAGAGGGAAGTGAGTTAACTCACTCAAAGGCTTGGCAATCATCAATTATTCCTTCACATGAAACCAAGGTATAATAAATAATATAATAACCAATCTGCACTCTTTAGCCAAACAAATTTAATTCAAACCATAATGAATAATATAATAACCACATTTGTAATAATAAATTATAATAATATACTTTTATTATAATAATCTGCAATATTTATCCAAACAAATTTAAGCCATGAGTTAAAAGCACTTTAAAGTTGAATAGAAAAGTCATAAGTTTACAAAACACATGAACATTAAATTCCAAACCATTAGTAACTCAGAGGTTCAAGTTCCTTGTAAAATAGTCCTATTCGTATCACTCAAATTCTTGAATAAAAGTCACCAATGCACTTAGTTGATGGTATGAAGTAGAATAAAATAGAAGGAAAAGGGATAAGTGAGAGGAGGGCTCAAAGATAAGATGTATATACATGAAAAATGGTAGAAGAGAGGGTAAAGGATGCCAATCATTAGCTGAAAGGAGGCTAACTAGATTAGATGTTTTGTAGGGTCTCTAACTTATATTCAAGGAGAGTACAAAAGTGCTCAACCAAATTATGGATTTCATGTCCCTACAAAATAACTTTGTAAATATCCCAAGTAGTAACCGAACTTGGCAGTGCCAAAATTCCTTTTATGTGGAGGAACCATCCCTATTACTTTTTAATCAATGCTAGAAAACTCCTTTTTCATCCAAAAATGGCTAATTAAAGCAGAGATGATGTTAGAAATCAACCTTTTGATGGAGCTATGAATATCAAAACGCTTGATAATTTTATTTGGAATTTATAAATATATATTGAATGTCAAACCTGTCTCTCCCTTGGAATTTTGTTGTAAATTCTCCTTGGACACTTCTTGGACTAGTTTCCACCCAAATAATCACTTCCTCCTTTGCATTGAGATCCACCATGAGGCCCCAGGTATCTAGTCCTACATCCAAGATATCGTTGCAATGTTGTTGTTCCAGAACCCAATTAAGCAGTCAGATGAGGTTACCCAGGCCCTTATGTTAGGTAGTCTTCCATGTTTTAGAACAATATCCTAAGTCACCTAACATGATGATGATATGGAAGTATGAGTATCTGACACAAGATAGAATAACCTTGGAAATATATTATTACATTTTTATATCATTTTTATTAAATTTAAAGGGTCACTTGCTCAATTTTTTTGTTTTTACTATTTAGGTTGTTTTACGTAGCTTCGGCCCCCACGGCCTTTGGAGAGCTAGATCCAGCCTTCACAGCCCTCTCCAACTTGGATCCGCCCCTCAGACTCCAGATCTCGCCTCTGGCCTCCCTAGAGCGGTGCCATTTGATCTGTGACTCGATCTGCTGCCCAGATCCGTAGCTGCACCTCGGATCTGCTTCTGCTCGGCTTTGGAAATGCCTCTTGTCTGGAGAAGGAACGTGAGCTTCTGATCTAGACTATGGAGACCCAAGGCTCGCCTCTCGGGCCCTCTCAGTCTTCTCCTCCGGATGACTCTGCCGCTTTCTCCTCCTTGATTGCTTCGCTGCCTAAGAAGAAGAAGCCTGACGCATCAAAGTTCGTTAAGAAGCTCGATGATGTACCAGAGGTAAACCTACCTCCTGAGGGGTCGATCCAGGTTGCCTTGTCTCTTGCAGATCGGGCCTTGGTGGGACAATTTACGGGTCTCTGGCCCTCTCCTAAATCAACCGAAAACTGGGTCGTCAGGAATTGGACGCCGCTGATCAAGAATAAAGTCACCTCGTACTTTCTTGGAAGAGGCTACTTCCTGTTCGAATTCAACACCAAGGAGGATAAAGACCTGATCTTCAGGAATGGACCCTATTTCATGGGACCTCAGGGCCTCTACCTCAACAAATGGACCCCAGACTTTGATCCGGCTGTAGACGTACCGTCGGTTGTCCCCGTTTGGGTTAGGCTCCCCAACCTACCGGTACACTGTTGGAACTGGGACTCTCTCAAACACATTGGCAACTCACTGGGCAAATTCATAGATAGAGCCAGCAACAATGATCAATATGACTGCGCCCGGATCTGTGTCGAGGTAGATCTCGAGGTGGGTCTTCCGGAGGCCATCAAACTAAAGGTTGGAAGCTGGACGCATGTTCAAGTCCTAGACTACGAATAGCTCCCCTTCAAATGTCGTAAATGTCACATCTACGGACATTTTGCTAGAGGATGCCCAAATAAAAGCGATCCAGAAAAAGGAAAGGAGGAAGGCTGGAACCAAGTCAAAAGGCCAAAGACAAACCACAAGAAATCCGGGGCACAAGGATCTCAACCTGCCGCTGCCCAGAACGTATCCTCATCAAGAAGTCAAGAAAATAGGTACGAGATCCTAAGCTCTGCGGAAGAAGCCCCCAGGGAAGAGGAGAGAATCGACAAACCAGCAGAAAAATCGACCTCAGCAGGAACAAGACCCGAAGAGAGTACCATGGCAAGGGACAAAGAAAAGCAAACAGAAGCCTCTGAGGAGGAACATGATTCAGAAGAGTCCGAGGAAGAAGGAGAAATCGGAGATACGCAGACTTCGGTCAGAAGATCTGCAAGGGGACGCAAATCTGCAAGAGAAAAGAGAGACCAGGAAACCTACAAAGACAAACTTCAGGGTAGTCAGCCCACGTTGGAAAAACTTCTCAACAAGAATACGAAAACGGTCAAAAATCAAGCACATGGCTCCAGGGGAGCCTCCCATCAAAGAAATAAATGATGAAGACCATCTCCTGGACCTGCAGAGGAATGGGGAGTAAAGTTAAAGAAGAAGCAATAAGAAGCCTAATAAGAAGAGAAACCCCGGATATTCTTCTGATCCAGGAGACTAAAATGGAGGACAAAGAGTTTCTCCAAATCAGCAAAAAGTTTTGGAAGGGAAGCAGCGGACTAGCAGTTTCATCAAGGGGAGCCTCCGGGGGTTTGGGCTCTCTCTGGAACCCCCTCAAGTTCAGACTGGTCTCTGAGGTACACAACAGCCATTGGCTATTCCTGAAGCTATGCTCGGAAGAAACAAGGGAGGATATCTGTCTGTTCAATGTCTATGTTCCTAATAATATAGGCGAGAAAAGGGAGTGCTGGGACTCTATCAGACAACTGGCGGAGACTGAGAACCTGGGAAATCTCATTATTGCAGGTGACCTAAACATTACCCTACGCTCGGAGGAAAAGCGAGGAGGCACAATGGTTAGGGACCCAGCAAGGGAGTGGGTGGAAGACCTCATGCAGGACTGGGACCTACTCGATATCCCTCCAGATAACGGTAAGTACACCTGGACCAATAAAAGAATAGGCCCTGGTTATATTGCTGCTAGACTTGATAGATGTTTAGTGCAGAGTTCTTTTCTTCTGCTTGGTTTAGAATCCAGGTTACACATCCTCCCTTGCAGTGTCTCAGATCATAAACCCATCATGTTAGAAATGTCAGGACCCAAGGATCTGGGTCCCATCCCTTTCAGGTTCAACGCTCTTTGGGTCAAGGAGCCTGAGTTTATTAACTTGGTTCAAGACAGTTGGAAAATGCCAGTGAAGGGCTCTCCCTTCTTCATATGGGAAGAAAAGCTTAGAAGGTTAAAAGCTGCCCTCAAAACATGGGCCAAAGCTCTTCCCACCCCTGCTCAAAAGAGAAAGCAGGCCCAAGACAACCTTATTCAACACCAAGCCCAAAGTGAGGAAGTAGAAATCACCGAAGAAGTTTTAGACAAGGAGGAGGTGCTTCAACAAATCTATCACAAAGCCTGCCTCTCAGAAGAAGAGCACTGGAGACAAAAATCCAGGAGTCTATGGCTCAAAGCGGGTGATAGAAATACTGCTTTCTTCCATAAACAAGCTCAAGCAAGGAAAAGTATCAACTCTATAGCAGAAATTAAAGATGGCAATTTGACCCACAAAGACAATGAGAGTATAAAGAAGGCAGCCTTCAACCACTTCCAAAATCTCTACAAAGAAGAGGGAGAGACTGATCCAAATTCCAAATTTTTGGAGGCGATTCCCACAAAGATCTCCCCCTTTATTAATCAGCAGCTCGAAGCTAAGATCTCCATTCAAGAAATAAAAGAGGCTCTGAACAGTATGGACCCTGACAAAGCCCCAGGACCGGACGGCTTCACGGCCAGATTCCTACAAACTTGCTGGCAGATTGTGGAGAAAGATCTCTTCAAGATGATCCTGAAATCACAACATTGCCAAAAAATTGGGGGCAGCACGAATTCTGCCTTTCTGGCCCTTATCCCCAAGGAAAAGGGTGCAAAAGAATTCAGTCGGTTTCGTCCAATCTCTCTCTGCAACATTGGATATAAATTAATCACAAAGGTAATAGCAAACAGGCTAGTAGGCATCCTTCCAATGATCATTCCTGAGAATCAAGGAGGATTTGTTCAGGGGAGACAGATTGTTGATAACTACATCCTGGTGCAAGAGGCGATCCATTCGAGTCAACTTCGAAAAGAAAAGGGTATGGTAATTAAACTAGACCTGGCAAATGCCTTCGACCGGGTCAGACATAGCTTCCTTTGGGAAGTTTTGAAAAGGTTTGGCTTTGGATTAGGTTTTGTAAATTGGATTCGGGCTAGCATTGCAGATCCATGGATTGCCCCCTTGGTGAATGGGAGAGCAGCTGGCTTCTTCAAAGCATCAAGAGGGCTCAGGCAAGGCTGCCCCCTCTCACCGCTGCTTTTCGTTCTCCAAGTCTCTGCCCTAAGCTTCTTCCTAGATCAGAAACTGGAATATCAGGAGATTTTGGGGCTTAATATAGCCAGAGGTGTGAAAAATGTAAACCACACGCTCTTTGCAGATGATACCCTCCTGTTGGGGGCTGCCACAGCTCGATCTGCCATTAGGTTTAAGGAAGTTCTAGATGATTTCAGCGATGCTACAGGAAGCAGCCTAAACAAAGGCAAATGTAAAGCCTACTGCTGGAACATCTCTGCTCACTCTCTCTCAGCCATATCCAGAATTCTGGACTTTGCTGCCATCCTCAATTGGTCCTCCTTTATATACTTGGGACTCCCCATCTTTCGAAGCCTGGTTTATTGCAGAGATTGGGCCCCTCTTTTAGACAAATTTAAGACAAAATTTCAAGCCTGGGGCTTCTCATGGCTAAATCTTGCAGGCAAACTTGTTCTAATCAAGTCAGTTTTAAGCAGTCTCCCTATATTCCAATTTTCTGTGCTATTAGCACCCTCAGGCATTATAAAGAAAATGGAAGCCTACATCCGAAAATTTTTCTGGAAAGGTGGCAAATTAAATGACAGAAAAATTCCGCTAATCAGATGGGAGAAAATCTGTTTGCCTCTGATGGAAGGAGGACTAAATATCAAAGATCTCTGTTCCCAAAATATAGCCATGGGGGCCAAGCTATACTGGCGAATCATCGCTCCTCACCCAGGCTGGGCACAAAGAGCCCTCTGGAAAAAATATCTCACGGGAAGCAGGAAAAGATCTTTGGAAAATACTCTGCCCACAACAGGAACACACTTGGTTAAGCGCTGCCACAAAACAGTGGCTCTCATCAAAGATAATTCGTTTTGGATACCGGGCAATGGTAAAAACGTAAAGATCTGGGAGGACAGCATAATGATGCATCCACCCTTAGCATCGATCACCTCCTTGCAAGCGCTGAGACAGTGGATGGAATGCGCTGGGTATATCACACTGTGGGACATCTCACAGTTCTCGGATAGAGTTTGGCAGCGCTGGCGCTTACCTCCCGTGCCTCCAGAGTACGCGCAGGCCAGACTTCAATTGTTGTCAATGCTCCATGGAAAATCGCCCCTTCACTCAGGCAAACGTGATGCTAGGGGCTGGGGAACAGGTTCAGGCTTCTACACGGTAGCGCAAGGGTATAGGTGCACTCAAGAACGTCCACACGTCGCCCCAAATCCCACTGTGTGGAAGGCGCTGTGGCAATATAAATCCATGCCAAAGGTCGATTTTTATTGCTGGCTGCTGTGCCATAAGGCGATATTAACAGAAGATAAACTTAAAAAAACAGGTTTTCAAGGCCCATCCAGATGCCACCTATGCTGTGAAATGGAAGAGAGCGCTTTGCACATTACACTGGAATGCAAATTTTCTAGAGAAATTTGGCAGATCATTATGAAATTTTGGAATACAGAATTTAACCTCCCTGTCTCTATATCAGATTTATTTGCTAATTGGCACAGCTTGTATCCAGGAACTCTCCCTAAAAACGAAAGATTCAAAGCAGCATGGCTTTCCTTGCCAAAATTCACATGCTGGCAAATTTGGCTCGAGAGAAACAGAAGAATTTTAAGAAATGAAAAACTAAATCCTCATCTCATCAGCATCAAAGTAAAAAATCTTTGGAAAGAAAACTTGGGTGATCAGTTATCGGAAGCCAATTTAAATCAAAAGGACCTAGATTGGGGAGCCTCAATGGGCTTACACTTCTCTGACGAAACAAGGCAGCAAAAGAACACAAAAGAGTGGCAATTCAGAGGAAACAAACAAGAACTATCAGATTTACTCATCAGACAAGATAGACATTGCTTATTCTTTGATGGGGCTGCGAAAGGCAATCCCGGTCTCGCTGGGGCAGGAGGAATTATAAACAACAAGGAGGGCAGAACAGAGATTAAGTATGCATGGGGCCTCGGGCACTCAACAAGCATTCAAGCTGAATCCTTGGCACTTCTGCAGGGTATTAAACAAGCAAAGGCCTCTGGTATTTCAGATTTAAGTGTCATAGGAGATTCCCAGACTATCATCAAAATTCTAGTGGAGAACTCCTCTCCTTCAGATCTTCGACTAGCTAGAACAATATTAAGAATTCGAAGCATGCTGAAAGACTTTCGAACTGCAAGCTTTCTCCATGTTTTGAGAGAAAACAATAAAGAGGCAGATTCGGAAGCCAACAAGGCGGTGCTGCTTTCAGAAGGCTCCCTTTTGATAGATGAAATGGAGGAGTGGGACTCCATCCCATAAAGTTGCCATGTTTTTTCGTCTTATTTTACAACAATTTGTGTGTTTATATAAGTTAGGAAAATAACAAATATGGAACATCTAGTCATGTGGAAAACTGAAGGATTTCCAACACTTGGAACCTATTCTCAGACAAAGACAGAAAATCTAAGGGCTAGGCCCGACACATTGTAACCTTGGATGGCATTTGGCCAAGATCTAATATAAACTCATAACCGCTCTTGTAAAAAAATTCTAGATTAGTTATAAGCATGAATTCTTAAATGCTCCTGCTTTGCTAATTTAAACATTGTTGATTACTATAATAAAGAATCCTTCATTGCTCTTTGTTTGTAGTCATTTCACTTCTTTCTTTTGAACATGGTGAAAGATTCTTAGCTACCTTTCATCCCTTCAAGATCATCCCATCCACTTTAAATTTTAAGGATTGTTCTCTGTCTAGCTATCTTGCCCTGTAATACCATCTTGTGTTTAGAATAGAAATCCGGTAAAGCCATCCTTTGACTCCATAGCCCAATGGACTGAAAGCCCTCAATCTTGCCCTTAGTTTGTGGATTCCACCATTTTCCCAAAACAAACTCTTGAATCTATAACTAGCCTAAAACCTTCTAAGAACAAAGATAAATTATAAAGAGAGAGCCCTCTCTGGATGCAGATTGGCTAGATTCTGCATCTAAAAGGTTGGTTTGTGGTTACCTCGGGTATACTTTCCTCTTACGCAACTTCTAGGAAAACCTGAGTGATAACAAGTTGAAAGCACTTGAATGTTAACTAGAAAAGTCATAAGTCTACAGATCATAGGCACATTAAAGTCCAAACCATTTGATATCTCATAGGTTCAACTTCCTTGTAAAATAGTCCTAATCATATCACTCAAATTCTTGAAGAAAATTCAGCACTACACTTGGTTGATGGTCTGCACTAGAATCAGTAGAAGGAAAAAGGAGAAGAGAGAGGGGGGCTCAAAGATAAGATGTATATACATTGCATATCGAAGAATACATGGTCAAGGAAACCAATAATTACCTAAAAGGAGGCTAACCATATTGGATGGTTTGTAGGATGTCTAACTTAGAATCAGGGAGAGTATAAAAGTGCTCAACCAGAAGATGGATTTCATGTCCCTGCAACAACACTTTGTAAATATCCCTAATAGTAACTAAACTTCGTAGTGCCAAAATTCCTTCTATGTTAGTTGGAGGAACCAACTCTATTAATTTTGTATCAACGCTAATAAACTCCTCTTTCATACAACAATGTCTACTTAAAGTATATATGATGCTAGAAATCAAAATTTTGATGCAACTATGAATATCAAAAGGCTTGATAATTGAATTTGTAATTTATAAATACATAGTGAATGTCCATAGTTTTTCAAATCATAGAAAATTTCATTTAATAGACTGAAGATGATATGTTGCGCCTTGTTATGATGGAAATGTTTTTACTAGCGGAAAATGCATCAAGGAATAATTTTCATCCTCAATTAGGAAGAATGTAGATGAATACTATAGAATAAGTTCTATCTATCAAGACATGAATGTGAATTAAGAATCCAATGGCAGATTCTTAGGAAAGATCCAAGCAGAAAGTTGATGATTATGTAGCTAAATGTTGAAGGGTGTTAGTGTGTGAGTGTGGGATTTTGTAAGGGGATGCGATGTATAAAAATTAGATTCATTGTGTGGGGATGAGCTTAACATGTTAAAAACATCTATTGTTAAGCCTAAGAATGAAATATGGGAACATTTTCTAAAGTCTAGGTAGAATTACATTTTCTTGTTTTTGAAAATTTAAACATAGACATGTAACAATCACTCACATTTTTCAAGAGCATGGTATATAGGATGGATGTTATTTTCTTGGTAATAAACGATAGTTCTTGTATTAACTAGGCCCATGTTGGGTAAAACTACACACGAAAAAATTGAGGGGAAGTTTGATACATGATTTTTGGAAAATATTTCCCAACTAGCCACTCCAAACATTCCAATATAAACAATACCATTCACACAAAATAAACTATCGATAGAATAAACTTTTCTCAGAAAAAAGATGTAAATTCTAACTATAAAATAAGAGAGATGAACATTAGTTTTATGTGCATGTGCATTTTGTATTATCCAATGGATATATCCTCAATATCTGTTGCTATTTAGACTCTCAAAGCCCATAAATGACCTCTACTCCAACCACCTAGCAAGATAAAAAATGATATTATGCCTCCAAGCTTCAGGAGTCCTCCTAGAGTGGAATCAAATACATTTATACATAGCGAGGTTACTGCCCCTTCTTTGAATCTCCTATTCTTGTAAAAAAATACATAGAAAAACATCTAAGTTCGAAAAGTCTTTATGACTCAGTTTTTTGCTTTTACAATTTTAAAATGTCATAAGTGTAATTGACAACTATACTACAATTGTAATCCCACCAGTGAATGTTTGCATTAAAAAATTGATTTCAAGTATTCCTTAACATAGCCATCTCTAGATTGAAACAATATCCATTTCCCAATTTCCCTTTGGGGTCCTTTGGATACAGACTCAAGAGCCAATCTCCATGTTCAATTGTATAAATACATGGATAAAAAATGGTGTTAAGAATTGATTTCATTCTTTGAATATCCTTGAATAGTGAACTTGAGAGCAACAAGGAACTAGTTTTAACTACATTTTAAAGTATAACTAACTAATTACCTAATCTTTGAAAATTGTAAGTCCTTCCTTTAAAATTAATTGAAACCAAATCCGAAATGCTACCCTGTAAATGTGGCACAAAGGCCAATTAGAACTAGGATTCTATGGAAAATTTTGAGCAAGCCTTGTTAATTCCTCCATATTTTGTTAATCTAGCAAAACAACATATCCAAGAATATGCACAATATGAGTAACATTGAACTATTAAATAGGATGTGGCTGAAAACCCTTAGAATGACATAACTACCAAAAATTAAATACATACATAATGTACCTTTGACATAGTACATAATAAAACAGAAATAACAATGTAAAAATCATACATGGAATATCGACATCTAAGTTCTTACTAAAGATTTATGACATGGTATATGAATAAAGAATATATATAATTTATTTTTCCTATTACCAATCTATTTGTGGAAATACTTCCAAACACGAGAGCACATGAGAAAAAGTCAGGTAAATATGCAAACATAACATTTTTACACATATACAACTACAAACACAGTTTAGTTGTATTAATTGTTTCAATCACAAATCAATACCTCGTCACCAATAACACCCAAGATAGTAGCATAGTATTCAACCCTTGTTGTTTATGGGGATACCAAAACAAGCCTTCAATTAAATATATACATTTGAAAATGTGATGTAATCATGAGAAATTAATTTCAGGAATCTAATGGAGAGGAGTCATAAAAATATCTCAATCTGAAAACATATAGCCGACACTCAACAAAAAGAAACATGAATGGGAAAATAATTCTACATTATGGATCTTGTTCTCCATTGATCCCTTGGTGGTACCGAGGCAATAAAAGAAAAAAGTGAGATATAATGGAAAGAAGATAAAAAATAAATAAGTAAATGAAAATATATTCATTGTTCTAGATTATTCACAGAGATAGTCCATGTCAACAGAAATTCCCCTCATGTTTAAATGAGATTTTATCCATTTTTTCAATATACAAGGACTATAATGGCAATATCTGTACATTATTTGAAAAATTAAATGTGTAGGTTTTGTCATTAGCCTGCTAGTTAAATGCATTAAACTAATAAAAACCTAAATTACACTAATAAAAGTGAGTATTTATCCTATATCCAGAATCAACATATATCTTACATGTTAAAATTAGGTACTGCAATGATGTTAAATAGATCAAGTGTTGGGTATGTGTTATATTCTTTTAGTGATTAGTCGCATGCACGGGGGGGTTAGAGGGGGGGCGGGGGTGACAACCCACCCTGTACGTTGCATCGGGTGCAGCACGGGGGTTAGAGGGGGCCGGTAGCCCCCCTTGTTTAGGGTCTGGGGCAGTGCCCCGGGAAAAAAAAATTTGACACTATTTTTCTGTGGGTGGACCTGCCCATGGTTTTGTGCATGGGTTTGCAGATGGTTTTGGGGCATGATCGTTTTTGGCCCTTGGTATTTTGTAGATCCGATCAAGGGAACTATGATTATGTTATAATATAGGGTTAATGGATTGGGGTTTATGTATGCTTCGGCATGTATATATATGTGTCATAACACTAAAAGAAATATAATGAAAAATCAAGCTAGTAGTCCCGATTTGGGATGCAAGGGAAAATCTCTATATATATCTGTTTTATGTTTTATGCTCTCATTGTTGTTTATTTTCTGTTTTTAATATTCGCTTTCAGATGATTTCTGTACATGGTTAAAACCTACATTTGGTATCAAAGTTGTTTCAGCTTCAAGGGGATGCCTTTGTTGTTGAGGGATTTTTTTCTTGGGCTTGTGGTAGGCTCTATTTAGTGGGAGATATGCAGGATCAATTATTACGATGAAAGAAGATGGCAAGTAGTGGAAATATAGAGATCGAGAAATTTAATGGTCAGAGTTTTGAGTTGTGGAAGCTCAAGATGGAGGATCTGCTGGTGGATAAAGATCAATGGGTCATGGTAGATCTGGGTACTAAACCAATGGCAATGTCAGATGAATAATGGAAGAAGTTGGATCAGAATGCAAAGAGCACAATACGGTTTTGTGTCTAAGATTCAACATTGTTGAATGTATCTAGGGAAGCTACAACAAAGGCTTTGTGGGACAAGATAGGGAATTTGTACCAATCTAAGTCTTTGGTGAATAAAGTGTTCCTACGGAAAAGGTTGTATAACCTAAGGATGAAGAATGGAGACCCGGTGATAGAGCATCTGAACGCCTTCAATATTGTGGTAATTCAAATTTTATCTATTGATATTAAAATCTCATATGAATATAAGTGCATCAATTCACTTTTTTCTATACCAAATTTGTGGGACAGTATGGTTATTGCAATAGGTATAAATACAACTACCTTGAATTTTGATGAAATTGTCTCAGCCTTGCTGTCGGAGGAAATGAGATAGAGAAATATGGAGGGCAAGAATGGAGATGCTTTATTTGTATGAGGAAGGTCCCATAATAGAAACAAGAATATGGTTTTGAGTGGGAGATCTAAATCTAGAGTGAGATCTAAATCTCCAGGAAAGTTTGTAAAGGTGTGCTACAAATGTGGAAAGGAAAGGCACTACAAAAAGGACTGTAAATATAAAGCTCCTGAGAAAGGAAAGGGATCTAATGATGCTTCTTCTATAGAAGCAAAAGCCACCTCAGATGAAGGAGGGGATGTGTATTTGGTTTCTTCCTCAAATACACATGTAGATCATAAGGCATGGTTGATTGAAGTAGGTGCATCCTTCCACTTCACTCCCCATAGGCAGTGGTTCTATGAGTATGAGAAGTATGACAGCAGTGATGTCTTCTTAGGGGATGATAGGAAGGCTAGAATCATTGGACGTGGAAAATTCAAGCTGAAGCTACAAGGTGGAAGGATTAGAACACTTCCTGGTGTTCTACATATTCCTGCATTGGCCAAAAATCTGATTTCTGTAAGCAAGATGGATGAAGCAGGTGTAAAAATAGTGTTCGAGAAATATACCTGCAAGATGGTTTGAGAGCACTGGTATTAATGCAGGGAATTTGGATTGGAACTCTGTACAAGCTTAAGGGTAGCAATGTTATTAATTGGTGCAACAATTCTATGGTTCTTAAAAGTGGAGCGTAAAGCTTAATGGTCTCTAAAGAAAAGACCATTTAATGGCATCAAAGGCTTGGACATATTGGAGAGAAGGGCCTTCAGATACTGCATGGAAATCGTATGGTAGAATATATGTATAATTTCTCTCTAGATTTCAATTTATGTGAAAATTGTGTATATGGGAAGCAGAATCAGGTGAGTTTTCCTTCTGGTGCTAAGAGGGCGAACAAGATATTAGAGCTTGTGCACAATGATGTGTTTGGACCTATGTCAGTTCCATCACTGGGAAAGTATGTGTGCTATGTTTCATTCATAGATGAATTCTCAAGGAATACATGGATATATTTCTTGAGGAATAAATATAAAGTCTTTGACAAATTTAAATAATTTAAGGCTGTGGTGGAAAACCAAATAGAGAAGAAGATAAAATTCCTGAGTGTAGATAATGGTGGAGAGTTCTACAAGAAGGAATTTGAAGATTTTTGTAAGAAGTATGGTATAGAATGATAGAATCCTAATCCACACACACCTCAACAAAACAGAGTTGTAGAAAGAATGAACATAACATTGATGGAAAAGGCAAGAAGCTTGTTCAGTGGTACCAGGTTACGACATGAATTCTAGGTAAAGGCAGTGGAGACTACATGTTACTTGGTTAATAGATCACCTTCATCAACGTTGGAGGATAAGACTCCACAGGAGGTATGGATTGGTAAGAAACCCTCTCTTTCACATCAGAGGGTATTTGGATGTGATGCATATGTACATGTTCCAAAGGAGAAAAGGACCAAGTTGGATAATAAATATGAAAGGTGCATCTTTATTGGGTATAAGGATTGATTGAAAGGTTACAAGCTTTCGAACCCAAAAACAAGGAAGGTTGTGTAAAACCGAGATGTGGTGTTTAGAGAGGTGAAATATGTTGTTAAACATGAAATCATACTAGAGGAACTTGATAAGATAGGTTTTGAGATAAAGGATGATGAATCAGACTCTACAACATAAGAAGATTCAAAAGAGGAAGAGCCACAAACTCCAACTGTGAGAAGATTAGTTCGGGAAAGAAGGGAGCTAAAAAGGTATAGTACATCTGATTTCTATTAAAAATTTTCTTTAATTTTCACTGATGATGATCCTAGAACTATCAGGGAGGCAGTGGATTTAGAGGATGGAAAACTCTAGAAGCAGGCCATGGTTGATGAAATGGCATCCTTACACAAAAATGAGGCATGGGATCTAGTGGAGTTTCTGGATTGAAGGAAGCCCATAGTGAGAAAATGGGTTTTTAAGAAGAAGATGAATGTAGAAGGAAAGTTGGAGAAATACAAAGCTCGGCTGGTAGAAAAAGCTTATTCCCACGTGCCAGGAATTGATTTTGGTGATATTTTTTCTGCTGTTGGAAAGGTTACTTCTATTAGATTACTTTTATCTGTTGCTGTTGCATTTGATTTTGAGGTAGAATAGATGGATGTGAAGACAGCATTTCTTCACAGGGATCTGAAAGAGGAGATATGCATGAAGCAACCTGAAGGCTTTGCAGTGAAGGGTAAGAAAGAATTGGTATGCACATTAAAAAAAGTCTCTGTATGGGTTAAAATAGTCACCAAGGATGTGGTATCAGAAATTTGATACCTATATACGGGGACTTGGATTCACCAGAAGCAATGAGGATCATTGTTTTTATTTTAAATTAATTGGTGACTATGTTATTTATTTCGTCTTGTATGCAGATGATATGTTGCTGATTGGAAATGAAAAAGAAATTATCTAAGATTTGAAGACCCAATTTTTCTCCAAATTCGACATGAAGGATCTTGGTGCTGAAAACTATATTTTGGACATGGAAAATAAGAGAGATCAATAAAATATGAAGCTTTGGTTAAACCAGAGGAGGTATGTCGAGACTATATTGCAGAGGTTCAATATATGCAGGATAATAAACCGGTGAAGGTTCCTATTCCTGTAGGTATAAGGTTGTATGTTAAACAATGTCCAAAGTCACAAGAAGAAGAGGAGGATATGTCTTGTGTTCCATATGCAAGTGTAGTTGGTAGCCTTATGTATGCAATAGTATATACTAGACTGGATATTTCACATGCAGTGGGAGTATTGAGCAGGCTTATGTAAAAACTAGGGAAGGAGCATTTGACAACAATGAAACAGGTTTTTAGATATTTGCGTCGCACTAGTGATTATGATTTGTGCTACCAGGGAAGACCATGATTGGACGGAGTTTTGGACATCTATGGTTTTGTTGATGCAATCTAGGTTGGATATCTTGACCTTATTTTTCGATGGGTGGACCCACCCATGGTTTTGTGCATGGGTTTGCACATGGTTTTGGGGCATGATGGTTTTCAACCCCTCGTATTTTGTAGATCTGGTCAATGGAACTATAGTTATGTTCTAATCTACGGTTAATGGATTGGGGCTTATGTATGGTTTGGCATGTATATATATGTGTTGTAACACTAAAAGGAATATAATGAAAAATCAAGCCGGTAGTCCCGATTTGGGATCTAGGGGGAAATCTCTGTGTATATCTGTTTTATGTTTTATGCTCTCGCTATTGTTTAATTTATGTTTTTAAGTTTCGTTTGTAGATAATTTTTGTACAGGGTTAAAACCTACATCAAGGTCATATTATAGACCAAATACCTAGGCAGAAAAGAAAGATCAATAAACATTCAGAAATGACTTAAAGCGTGATCTTACTTACTTTAAAAGCGATTTCATCTAAAATGTAAATGAATAATTTTTAATCATACATCGTCATCCCATTTCATGGTTGCCTTAAGGGAATACATGACATGAGCATTATTTGATATATTGTTTGCAAGAGTCCAAATACAAATTGAAACTTGGATTCCTAATCGTGTCATGAATGTATCATTTCTACTGACTAGTTGGCCAACAACAAAAGAAAATATATAGCAAGGATTTTTGAAAGGATATTCCTAGACAACATAGTGTCTGTCATCCTACACCAAAAGAAATATTGTGGTTAGATACTAACAACACCAACAACATCCATTTGAATACCATGCCATTTATCTTGATTAAAATGCACATACCTTCAAACCCCCCTGGTCTATTACATTTCCATTATAAAATAGTACATGAAACAATGTTTTGTCTGCTTCAATTATAGTCGTAAATTTTTCTAATATATTTGAACGATCCTACATTATATAGAATAAAAAACATTCAATATGAAGTCCATATAAGAATATAAAGAGTTCCTATTTCAGAATACATTAATGTGTTAATAATTGGATGTATAAGACACCATGTGTGCCATGTTGTAACAATTTTGAATTAATTAGACATAAAATAGCCCAAATAGAAACTTTACATGGTCTGAATTCCAAAGTTACACATACTTTCCACAAGAAAAATGATTCTTAACTAAACCATAATCTATTAGAGTTGATCAAGGTTCAATGAATTACAATCAATGATGAAAGTATGTGAAAATGCAAGAGGCTACTCCAAAAGAAGGACAAAATAGATCAAATATTGAAACTGCAAAAAATGTCCAACTTTAAAAAAAGGATAAGGAGAAAGAAAGAAGTAAAGAATGCACTACAAAATATCAACAGACTACAACAAGGAAGAATAAAGTGAGGAGGAAGTATACCTTGTTGCATCCACAATCAAGAAGGAAAAGGCCCATGTTTGGGAGAACATAGTTTGGTGACCTTGATAGAAGTTCCAGCACCACGAGCATATATTCTCCTAAAACACAAGGCCTAAGGAAAAAATACTCATGATCAGGATATGGCCAAAGTGAGGTCATCGAGCAAGCCAATGTTGAATGGTGATAATCCTTTGGGATCTCATGGTCACCCAACCAACACTATGGCGTGTCATAATACAAAGTCAACCTTGGAAAGAGATGTGCAAATTTTAAATTAAGTATCCAATGTACACACATCTACTTATAGGTTGCATGTACCTATTCGAGTGGCACATATCTAGGAGACAAGGAATTAGATAAGAAGGATCTGGGTTCTTTTCCATATAACTACGTAGATTGAGAAGTGAATGTGGATCTTTGTTATATGACAAAATTAATGTTGATAAGCATACAACAACTGCAACAAGGTCAATCTATACTAGGACATTAATCTATTATGGAAAAGTCAACATCAAGTCATAGACCAATAGTTTTCTATTATAGTAACACCGGCCCATACTAAATGTGTAACAAGGATATTGTCATGTCAAGTCTGATTTTCTTATCAACAAAAAGCATTAGATGTACACATAATGTATTTAGAAATTATCACATTAAATCGATATTGGATTCTCAGAATATATTTGAAATTGTGCTTATAGAAGTATGCCTTTCCTTGCAGTAAATTTTGGATCATATAGGCTACACTCTTCAATTTTTCAAGATATTTCTTGGTCTATGATTGAGGAGCCGAAATCAATCATTTTCACAAAGAAATAGTTAAGAAGTTTTTCCATAATTTTTTTATGAAGCGCAGTGATATTTATGTTGATGAATATTACCACTAGGATATTCTAAAAATACTTGTTGATCTATAATTTATCCCTAAGTGAGGCTCAGAAACCACAGATGACTGCAATCTAGTTATTCGTCAGATAGTTCAAACAATGTTGTAGTTTGAATAAAATTCTGAAATGAACATGTCAATTTCTATGCTTGAATTACCAAAATTCGACTTCTCGATATCTGAAGAATGATTGAAATTTCTTCTAGAGGTATCAATAGAGACATATGACATCATAATATTTAAAATATAGAGACAATCCAAGAGATATTGAAACTGTGAGTGAAGTATGCTAGAAATTTCCTTAGAAAAGTTCACAACGTAGTTTAGGATCAGTTTCAGACTTAGCACAAGGACTCCATCCATACTGATCTCGAGTGAAATCTCGGATACTACTCAGATAAATATTATGATACAACCTAAGACCTGATTGGTTAGGTCTTCCAAATAATATTTTGATGTCAAACATACCTTATGAATACTGAACACACCTTGGATCATCACTAAGAATTGTCCACAAATATTTTGTGATTTATTTTAACTCTTGCTTGAGCTACTTGAGCTTTTCATCTTCTAGCTCTAATACCATTTTAATTTTAAATGAAATGTTCATTTTTTGAGGGATTTACTTCATTAGATCATAATTTATTCCATTAAAAAATTAACAATTTCATTAAACATATTACAGTTATTGATGAAAGAACATTCAACATAGTTGTAGAAGACAAGTCAAGACAAGATGGAGAAAACCCTTGATGAAATCTTGTTATTATAAATATCGAATGTTCAACAGAGAGGGAGTACAATATCTTAAAGTCATAATGACTAGCCAATAAGAAAATCCAACTTGAAACAGGAAGGACGCAATTATTACCATCGATAATATAATACACTCATGGTCAGAATAACACTTCTTAAGGAATGCATACTGACACTTTCAACTAATCCAAAGCATCTCCTTTAAAATGTGGCTTACCCTAGCACACATGTAGCTATCTTTAGTGTAAATCTGGGTTGGTTTGAGTCCTTAAAATAATCACAAAAGTTACTGGTTGTTTGCAGCTTAATATGAGAAGATAATTGACCTAGAAATGATCCTCTTGAGACTTGTGGCCTTCTTGAAATAATCCCCTAAAGTGCAACCCATCAGCACAATAAATAAAAAAAACTATATCATATATCCTAAAACTTTTTCCATTTAATACCCGAACCTATGGAAATCCTTCTGTTGTATCTCAGTATGCTATGGAGGTTACAACACTGCCAAAAACATACTTTATTACACCCTATACTACTCCTAAAAGCTTCGACCTCTTGTCAAAGAAACTCGGCCCTGTTGGAAAAGGATAACCGAGAACAGAATAGCCCTCCATATTACTACTAGACTTCAGCTGCCTTACGTGAAATGGAGCTCTAGGAATTTTGTCAAATGATGAAGATGACACTCTAATATATACCATTCGCTCGAGTTAAAGGGAGGTGTCTGTTGGGTTTAATGAGCCAACATTTAGGACATGATAACCTTGATAATTTTTTGTGAGAAAAAAATCTGCTCATCCAAATGAGACGATCTATATATCAATTGTGGTCCTATCAAAAAGAGGAATTCAATGGAATGATTATTAATCAATAGAGTTGTCGAAAGTGTAATTTGGCCCTAGTTTCCAATTTTAACAGAAAATCTCACCAAGGTTTGGGGAAGGCTCCCCACTCTTCCATGACAATGAAACTTTAAGTGAAAAATTTTCAATGTACCCAAAATAATCAAATGAGATGCACAAATTTTAATTTTAATGAGGGACATTTTAAATATGTAAAATGGGTATCCAAGTTTATGGAGATGAAAATACATGAGGCTAACCTATGTTACAAACGAAGGTTTGAGGCAAACTCCGCACAGAGAATTGAACAAGGTTACAAAATTATAATTATGTTAAAATCCATGAATGTGCCTCAAGAAGCCATTTCATCTGCCTTCAAAGTCAAACTTGAGACAAACTTTACACTAGACAAAGGTAGCTGGGAGATATATCAAAACAACACATTCTAGAGTATATTTTGATAAAAAAGAAGTTGATTGGCTGATACATGTCAGAATGAGGGAACACATAACATATACATTTTATCTTAGTCATAACAAGGGGAAAGCATGTGGATGAAATACTCTACAATCCCATTGCAAGAGGAAGTTGATGGAAAATATTATGGGGTTACTTAAGACACTAATGACTAACCTTTGTGAGGTGTGAAAATGTTTACTAAGACCTTAAATGAGAAAAAATAAATCATGTAAATCAAAAAACCAACCTTGTGCAAAGTTGAGGTAAGTGAGGATTATCTTACAATGTCAAATTACAATAAATTGGAGACACGTAATGAAGCCCAAGAAGAAAATGGATGAAACTTGTCACAATGATATTTTCCATGCTTGGATTTCTTTCACCATCTAATCGTGGTGGATTGATGACAACTATGGTTCTCTTGTGGATTTTCATAGGTTTAATTGTCAGTTACTCTTCTTCTCATCTGTATAAGATGTTCAAGGGCACAAAATGGAAAACAAACATGTTGAATATTGTGTTCATCTTCCCTGGCATTGTTTTTTGGCATTTTCTTTGTCCTCAATGCAATTATCTAGGGTGAAGATCCCTCTAGTTCCATAACAATTGGGACAATGGCTATTTTGGTCTTTGTTGGTAGTTACTTTGGCTACAAGAAACCTGTAATTGAGTATCCTATTAAGACAAATAAATTTACAAGGTAGATCTAGAATAGGCATGGTACATATAGTCAGTTCTCTCAGTACTCATTGGAGGCATATTACCCTTTGGTGTAGTTTTCATTGAATTATTCTTCATCTTAAAAACTATTTGGCTGCATCAATTTTATTACATTTTTTGGTTTCTGTTAATTGTCTTTGTTATCCTTATTGTTACTTGTGCAAAGATCACTATTGTCGTCTCCTACTTTCATTTTTGTAGTGAGGATTACCACTAGTGATGGAGAGCTTATATAACTTTAGGCTCATCTGCACTTTACCTATTCATGTATGTTACATTATAATTCTTCACCAATATGGAGATTACAAACCTTGTCTCTCATATTATTTACTTCAGCTACATGACAATTATCTCATACGCTTTCTTTGTATTGACGGGTACAGTTTGTTTCTATGCATGCTTCTCCTTTGTACGGAACATTTATGCTCCAATGAAGATGAACTAAATCTACAAGTTGTAGGCAAAGTGTTGGGGCCCTTGTTTTGAAATCAAACAATTTTGAGCTGTGGATAGTACGTGGTGGGACGCAACCACGGTGGGCAGAAAGCTGTCAAGGTTGCGAAGGAGTGAAGAACAGGTGGCACGGCTGTTCCGGGAGCAAGAATAAATGGTATAAGAATGTGGCAGGAGACAAGAACTAGAACTCTCGATGAACAGATAGAAGCAGAAGACAGTCGAGCGAGAAGAAAGGAAGAACTTTCAGTTGCGCTGGCAGAAGAACAAATAAGCAGCCGACCAACGGAGAAAGGAGGTTGGCATAAGAGGAATGAGAGAACAGGGGCTGTAGGAGAGCTTTGTTCATGTTGTTCCGTTCTCTATCTCTCTGTATCTCTAAGTTCTAATCCACTGGATAGGACCTCTTTGTAATCTGTTTGGTTAAATCTCATGTTAAGGAGTGTTGTAATAGTGTGTTGCCTATAAGTGAATTATAATATGATCAGAGTTTTCTGTTCCCAAGATATGTTGTAGTATAGATTGATTAGTATGGTAGTATTTTAAAATTTTATTGATTGTCTTTCTGAATGTGCTTCTAAGGGATATCACCCATGTAATGTTGCATTTTCTTAAGCTCTGAGATAGTTCTAGTTCATACATATTTAATCTGCTATACTGATATAAATCTACTCCCAACTTTAGTAAGGTCATGACACACCTTGAGTGAGACTCTCTACTCCTCAGAGCAGGGTGAAAATGCTGGCGTGGTGTTAGACTACAACGGAAATCCTTATTGGCCTCTAATTCGAACCTGGGTCTTGCTTAAGAGACCATTTTCCTCACCAACAAATGGTTCTGTTGCTGAGACCTGAAATTTTATTTGGGATCTAGATCATGGTATCTCGAATATTCAAAAGAGAAATACGAAGCTGGTGGGGTAACCACTTAGATCAGTTCATCACTCAGCAAGCTAAGATGAGACAACAGAGGGAGAAAATGGTTAAAGATCTGGTTCTATTTTATGAATCTGCTAGCGACGTTTATGAGATATTTTGCGGAAAGTTCCCAGAAGAACTCTACAACTGGTTGTGAAGGCTCCAGACCAAAGTAAATAAATAAGAGTCACAGAAATTTAGTCGCAAGTGGGTGCACGGAGATCTGGTGGCCCTTCATTGGTTAAATACCAAGTTGACCTGAGTTGTAGATTATTGGGTGGAATCTACCTTGGATGGATACATAGAGGAGTTTGTAGCCGAGTGCTACCAGTCCTTTTCGAGGGCAGAGGATATATTCAGATCTGGGTTACAAGGGAAGCTACTGAAGGAGATTCCATTGTGGATTAAAGCCTTTATGGTAGATGAAGGACTAATGGGGTTCCAAAAATCTAAGATGGAAGCATAAAACTCCTATGCTAGGGGAAGAGACTAAGGGAGAGATGCTACAAAAACAATGAAAGATGGGAGTAGGGGTATGGATGTCGAGACCTCTAATAGGATATGGGAGAAACAAGTACATCGAAGGGTGCTAATTGTTGAGAAGTGGCGAGAAAGGATGATAAAGGAGTTAAAGAGATAGGAAAGTAGTCTAAACGAAAAAGAGGAGGTGCCACAAATGACGAAGGAAGTTAAAGGTCAGGTGGGTCCCCAGGATATAGGAGGGATCATTAAAGAAGTTCGGCAGGTGTATAGGAACCCATCCCAGAGGGAGAAAGGAAAGAAGTCTAATGCAAAAGATGCAGATGCGCGCCCTGAGGAGATGTTCGATGTGGAGTTTCACGTTGCAATGGAGCAGCTATTCCAAGAAAGGTCGGCATTCATATCCCAAGGTACTCTTATTCCCCAAATTTTAGGTAGTTATAGTCCCAACCTTCCCTTGGTGCTTTATCAACCACTAAGTGAAATTTTTGTTAAGTTGCATGAATTAAGTAAGTTGCATAGTATTCAGTCTCCAGCAATAATACACACTGGTAGTAGAATTGCTAGTGGTACCATCTCACAACCAAGAACCAACAGCTTCATTTTAGTAACACCTACTCAATTTAACATGGCGGGATCACTTACCTGGTACCCAGAGTTCTTTGGGAGGGGTAATGATGATGTGGAACAACACTGGTACCTCTGCGAGGCCGTATGGAGGGCACGACAGACACCAGATGCAGGGAAGTTGATATAATTTCAAACCACTCTTAGGGAGATAGGTCTACGCTGGTTTATAAAGTGGTATGAATCTCATCATATTCCAGCAATGGAAGATGTGAAGAGGGACTTCGTTAAGGAGTTAAAACTACCCCAAATATACCAGTAGGTTCTATCAGAAATGTGGGAAATCAAGTAGCGGGAAGGAGAGAATACTTGGGATTTAATGTGGAGATTCAAAGACACGATTGGAAAACTCAGCTATCCAATTGATCCAAACCATCAGAGGGATTAGTTCATCAAAGCTCTACTACCCTTAACAAGAACATCATTGACTCAACAGAGGATAGAGACGTTGCAGGATGCACTGGAGAAAGCAATGAAGATAGAAGCCATGACAGGTTATCCGCAAGAGTTTAAGGAAGGAACAATAGTACAGGACCCCTCTATTAGCGATCTTAACTGATATACTCAAGGAAATTCAACCAATGCAGCCAACAAGACCGAATGTATGGTGCACACACTCTCTAATGGAAGGACATGTGGTAGGCGAATGTCCTCAGTTGGGGGGTCAGAATGGGGGAACATTAGTTGCAGGGGCACAGGGGGCTCCACCAATGGGAGGAGTGACGTAGATAAACACCCAGGGAATACATCCACTGCAACAAAAATAAATGAGGTTCCCTACGCAACAAATTCCAACCACTATAGAGTATTGTGAAATATGTAATAACATGGGTCATCCACCTTTCCTATGCCTTTTTTTGCAAAAATATTCCACCATTCCGAATAACACATAATGTGAGTTCTGTGTCTCAAAAATACATAGCATAGAGAAATGTAGAGCTCTGGATGCGTTGGCAGAACGATTGGATCGACCTTCATACCGAGTGAATGAGACTCCCTGAGGAAGAGGAGGAGGCTTGAGAGGAGGCCGAGCAGGGGGTAGAGGTCCAGTAAGATGTTAAAACTACAACCAAGAAGGACACGTAGCTAGGGAATGTCCACTTCCTAGGATACCCTGGTGTTTCCAGTGCTGGGTTAACAAGCACGCAACAGAAGATTGCCCTAAGCTCATTAAAATATGGGAGGAAAGAATGAAACAAAGGGGAAAAAAATCTAGTAAATGCAGAACCCAAGATAATGGAGAATCAAACAATGCAGAACGTGGCCATAGTTACACAAGGAGGCAAGAGAATGGGGGAATATGCACGTGTAGTGGACTCAATAAAATTGATCAGGCCAACATCCCCAAAACCGCTGATCAAACTAGAAAGACAGAAGCAATGTTTCAGGGATGCAGTAGAAACATTTGACCAACTAGGGGGGGGGGGGGGGGAGGTATTAAGTTACAGCAAACATAGGAAAACAATGAAAACCAAGCCAATTCAAATACTATCGTTCAAGAATGGTTCCATCTGTTCCTAAAGATTGTTAACAACACACCAATGTTGGAGTAGCTAAAGAAGAACCTGGAAGGAGTGGTGCAGAAGAACATATGATCAAGGGAATCATCTGACGCAACCTAGAAGTATGTAAAAAGAGTGAAAAGGGAAAAAATAAGGATAGGAAAAGAGTTCCGAGTAAACACCCAGGTTGCAGGTTTCCAAATTAAAGACACCATGCTTGATTTGGGATCCAATGTCAATATTTTACCAAGAAAAATCTGGGAAGCATTAGGAAATCCAAGATTAACACACTCACCAATCCAACTTCGTATGGCGAACTAGTACTGCATTGTGCCCATAGGCATACTGGAGGAAGTTGAAGTTGATATTGTAGGAGTAAATACATATAAGGACTTTGAGGTCATCGACATCATGGGGGATAAAGATCCTTATCCTGCATTATTGGGAATTGACTGTGCCTTTGAAAATTATGCAATAATAGATATAAAAAAATAACTGATGATCTTTGAGGATAGGGAGGTTAGAGTCACTCAACCACTTGACCCATATCAAGATCCAAGAGACACAGAGACTGTAGAAAACAAAGAAGATGTTCAGCTGATGGACCATCTTTATCAAATGACCACGGGAAGAAGAGAAGATTACATCAACCCAACAACAGGTGGCTCTGTAAGCTGGAGAAGCATCCAAAGCTTAGAATTAGGCTTAGAAATAGCTTGGGATGATTGGCAGCAAGGAGTGTATGAGACCAATACAAGGAGATGTGCCAACATCGGAAGAATCAATTGGATTGGGACTGAGGTACAGAATTACCCAACTTTATCCAATATGAATGATGTAAACATTTTCATAACAAAAATAGAAAATAAAGTACCAGAAAGGACATAGGGTACCACTAATGGACATGGCGTTACAATCCACATTGGCAAGAGGGTGCATTAACCACCGCAACTCACTGTTGTAATGGGGCAGAGTTGTGCAAGCATTGAAAGTGAGATTTAAGGAAGAGGAAGGACCTTGGGTTAAAGAGAAATATCAAGGGGACTCAGACCCCATAAACCATTTGAAGGTATGTGAGGATCAACGGAGAACTACAGGATATCCAAAAGAGCTATGGGTACACAGATTTATCCACTCTCTGGACTTGATTCCACAGGCCTAGTACCTAACAGAAGAAAAGAAAAGAGGGATTACCACATGGCGGGAAGTTGCAGATAACTTTACACAATGCTTCTTGTTCGAAGAAAAAAAAAACTAATGACACGGGCTTTGGAGGCTATAAAGAAGGTACTATTATTCCCAGAAATTCAAAAGGAGGATGAGCAACCGCTTTTGAACCTTGTCGTCAGACAAAAGGTAGCATGTCAAAAGATAAATAGCGAAATGGATGATGATAATCTAGAAGATCTCAGGCATCTATATTTTGAAGAGACAGAAGGGGAGAGGGATATCAAAGAAGAACCAACAATAGAAGAGATTCACCTGCTACCATTAAAAATAAGAAACTAAATATTGGAACAGAAGATAAGCCAAAACTAGCGACAATTGGAGATTATTGGGATGAACAGACAACTAGGGAGGTATACAGTTTGCTGCAAGAATATGAGGAATTTTTCCCTTCATCGGTAGCAGATATAAAGGGAATAAAATGGGATATGGGGGAGATACAGATAATATTGAAACCCGATGCAAGGCCTGTGAAACATAAACCATATCGTCTGAATCCAAGGGTGAAGGAAAAAGTTAAGGCAAAGATCGACAAGATGTTAAAGGCAGGATTAATATTCCTAGTAGAGGAATTAGAGTGGGTAAGTCCTATAGTTATAAAAAATAATAAGGAGAAGTTTGAGATTCGAGTCTATGTCGATTACAGAAGCTTAAACAATGCCTATATCCATGACCCATTTCCCACTCTGTTTAGTGATGAGGTCCTAGACAATGTTGTAGGAAATGAGGCATATTCGTTCACTGATGGATTCTCAGGATACCATCATGTATGTATAGAAAAGGAAGATAAGAAAAAGACAACATTCACCATAGAATGAGGCTCTTTCGCATATAATGTGATGCCATTCAGATTGAAAAATGCACCTGCAGTATTTTCTCGTATCATGATAGCTAATTTCTGAGAGTACATCCATAAGTTCTTAGAGGTCTAAATGGATGAATGGATAGTCTAAAACTTATTAAAATACCATGCAACATTATTGAGAATAATGTTTGATAGGTGTAGGCAACTTCAGATCTCATTGAACCTAAAGAAGTGTATCTTTGCAGTATTGTTTGGAACACTGCTAGGACATATGGTATGTACCCAGGGATTTTGAGTGGACCTAGCCAAAGTAGTAGTGATAGTAAACATGGAGGCCCCAAAAACAGTAAAGAAACTGAGATAACTATTGGGCCACATATTTTACTACTGTCTATTTATCCGCAACTATGTGAAGATAGCAGCCCCTTTAGAGAAGATATTGCGGAAGTCTGAGCAATTTCACTGGATAGAGACTTGCAGAATAGCCCTGAATACCCTAAAATAAAAACTAGCAATTGCGCCAATATTAGTTCACATAAATTGGGACAAACAATTTCATGTGCACGTCGATGCTTCTAGCATTGCACTTGGAGCAGTCTTGGTGCAACCAGGGGACACTTTAGTTGACCACTCGGTATATTTTTCATGTTGGAAATTGTCCACAGTAGAATGGAACTACACTACAATAGAGAAGGAGGCATTGGAAATGGTGTATTCCCTTCAGAAGTTCTACCACTACCTGCTAGGAGGTATTTTTTAATTTTTCACAGACCACTCAACTTTGAAATATTTAATAAGCAAACCAGTCTTAGAAGGAAGAATCTGCAGATGGCTCCTACTCTTCCAGGAGTTCACCTTTGAGGTGATCGTAAAGCCCAGAAGATTGAACGTTGGGCTTGATAACCTATCTTGACTAGAGAATGGAGAAAATGGGGGATCTCTAGATGATCAGTTACCAGATGCTGATCTTTTCAGAGTAGAAGCTATCCCAGAATATTTGGACCAAATAGAAACCTACCTCACGACAGGGAAGTGTCCACAGGAATATACATCAGTCCAAAAAAGACACCAGGTAGTTCGAGCTGCAGAATACCAACTCATAGCAGGACACCTATATAAGATGGGACTGGACCATATTCTTCGGAGATGTGTCATGGACCACAAAACAGAAGTTGTACTATGGGAATGCCACAGTGGGGTTGCGGGAGGACACATGGGAGAAAAACTGACAGCAAGAAAGGTACTACAAGCAGGGTTGTGGTGGCCGAAAGTACATATGGACAACATAGAATTTGTTAAGAAATGTGATATATGTTAGTAGATGGGACAACCTTCCCACAGAGATGAACTTCCACTTCATCTGATAAAAGTATTGCAACCATTTGAAAAATGGGCAGTCGATTTTGTAGGACCAATTACACCAGCTACAAGACACTCGTAGGCAAGGTGCATAATAACGGCAATAGACTATTTGACAAGGTGGGAAGAAGCATTGCCAGTAAAAAATTTCATGACAGAGACTACTGCCAGGTTTATATTTGAAAACATAATCAGCCCATTCGGTTGTCCAAAGAACCTGACCAGCGACCATGGTACACAATTCATCAATGACACCATTAAATCTCTGCTAGAAAGCTTCAAGATACAACATCATAAAAGCAGTCCATATCACTTGTAAGCCAATGGTACGGTGGAAGCATTCAACAAAATACTGGAGAAGGGCCTAAAAAAAAAATGCAATGTGCAACAGGATGACTGGGATGAGCGAATACCAGCAACTTTATGGGCATACCGAATAGTGGTAAAGTGACTGAACAACCAAACACCCTTCCAGCTAGTATACGGGAGAGAAGAACTAGTCCCAACAGAATTCATCATACCCAACCTCCTAGTCGCAATTTCACTCCCACTATCCGAAGAGGACTCGCTAAAGGAATGACTATAGGAATTACAAGGCCTCAAGCAAGAATGATTTTTGGCAGAATTTCACCAAACAGTATAGAAGGATAGACAAAAAGCTCTGCATGACCGACACATAAAGCAAAATACTTTTCAGGTCGGGGGAAAAGTTCTACTCTACGATAGAAAGTACCAGAAGTTCCCAGGGAAACTGCAGATGCATTGGCTAGGGCCATTTTACGTGATAGAAATCAAATATTCGGGAGCAGTTCGGTTAGCACAACTGGATGGCCAAGTTCTACAAGGATGGGTGAATGGTGCATGCCTGAAGCCCTATCAAGAGTAGGTTACTCATTTCCAATTCCAATAACTCTCACAACTAAGAGGAGTCAGTAGGGTAGAATAGTATAAATAACTCTCTCGCACTCCAGAAGAGCATAGATATGATTTCCACTTTAGAAAAAGAAAAAAAATAAGTACAGCTGTGTTGCGGAGACTGCAACACAAACAATTGTGGTCGGGAAAGGGTAGTGTCCAACGTGTCATCCACGTCAGATAGGAAATCATGTCTAACATCAGCCCATAATCATTACGTGTAGTACCCGTCTCAGTCCGTAATATTACCAATATTTCGAAATAATTTCCATAATTAGCATCTCCCATACTGTAATAAATTTTCCATAATAAGGCCTAACTACCAACCGTCGCATCTACCCAAATCTAGAGGCCACAGTTAGCATTGTCAGAACCCACCTCAGTCGGTAACTAATCACACGATCGTAGCCAGATATGAGGCCAGGGGGAAATTGATTAGTTATGGGGTCTCATCAACCTCACCCGTGCCAGTTAATTACATAACCCACATGCAAAGAAGTGCGAGAATGCCGGAAAAATCTGAGTTAAAACCAGAAACATCCAAGGGAGCAAGAAGAGCAGAGAAGGCACGAAAAATAAGGAATTCAAAAGAAAAGAGAAGGAGTTGTTCTATAGGTGTATCAAAGAAGAGCTAGAATGACAAGAGCAACACCGAAAATTGTAGAGAAAGAGCTTGATAACAAAGTGCAAAAGGTGGAATTGTTAGTGGGGAAATACGATAGTGCCTCATTGATCGACACCGACCTCACAAAATATTTCAAGTTTCCAGCAACAAAGAGACAATTATATATGGATAATTATGCCACAAAAGTTGGGCAGCAAGTGGCAAGAGTCCTACCAGAGTTTCGAGGAATTCAACAGTCTACCATACTGAACTTAAGAGATCTCTCGGTGTTCGGTGTTACAGGAACTACAATGCAGTGCACTAAGTTCTTGTTGAGCCGAATTCATAATGGCTCGCTATGGCTAGGGAAAGAAATCCCAATTCATGTGGAGGACATCCACAGATTAATTGGACTGTCAATGGAAGGGAGGGATGTCTGATCAGCATTCCAGATTGTATCTAAGAGGGGAAAGAAGACTGGAGATAACGACTACTACACAAAGTAAGACACTAAAAGGGGGGGGGTGAAGGAGCCAAAATTGACTTGATCAAGAAGCCAGAGGTCAAGTTCGTGTGTTACTTAATTGCAAGTAAAACGATGGGGCACTATATAAAAGGAGAATGCACACTACATACGAATTCAGTTGCAAAGCATTGTGTCTAGGGCGCACAACTGAATGGGTGCTCATTTTTGCTGAACAAGTTGTTCGAAACTTGCAAGGAAAACTACAATAGGGCAATTGGATTCATCTACAGATATCCAATTATGGCACTAGCAATGTGGAAATGGATTTTTCTAGGAATTCAAGTACCTATGGAGAGAGCAACAGGACAACCATTGGCAATGAAGTTCATGCCTTGGAAGGTATTCGGGGATCCTAGCATGAAGGAAGTAAACACAGAAGCTTTCAAGATATGGTACAGCCAAATGGTTGATGTCTTGATGAGTCAAAAAAGAGTCCCAAGGAGTCTTTTAGATGGTTATAGCGTGCAGATATGGTTTGGAGTTACCCACAAGCAAACCTTTATCAGGCCATCATGCATACCAGAATCTACTTTCAAATTGAGGCCATTAAAGTTCCAAATTGATGAAACAGCCTTCCACACAGAATTCTGTTCATGGCCAGGAGTAGCGATGGAGGTTAGAATCAGATCCTACACCTATATCTTCGATGGGATGTTGTCAAACCCACTGCTGGGAGAGACTTCAGAGCACACGGTGACTAGGATGGTAGAGCTGCAGGTATCCCTGGTCATTGAGCAGTTAAACACAAAGGTATAGAATTTTAATAAAGTAGTTCAAGTGTTAACAAGTGATTCCACTATATTTCCTACGTTTTTATAATTTCAGGCATCTCACTCCAAACCATCTCCCGCCACGACGTCCCTTATAACACCAATACCCAACATTATGTTTCGCCCACCGACCCCAGAAACTACAGTGCTGGTCTGAAAGACTCAAGCTAGGAAGCCCCCATCAGCGGCACCAAAAGAAAAAAAGGCTAAGATCGCAGTATCTAGTGCAGTGGTTGATCTCACAATGGATGATTAGCCACGACCTTTGAGTACAGGAGTGTCGATCATGGAGGAGCCTATTATGGAGCCCCAAGTGACCAGGGGGCTACCACCCTTCAGCCCCCTCGATTTCTTAAATATTCACATATCCCAACCTCACATTCACCAAACATCAGTCCCCGCCTCATCCACCATTCAGGAACCACCCATTACCATGTCGTCCACTTCATCAACCACCGTATCAGACCCAATCATTAGAGGAAGACCAAATGAGGACCCTGAGGTAGAATTTAACTCGAGTACACCAGAAGTACCCCCCGTTATCCAAGCCCTGGTTTAGCATGCTACATTCATAGATTTTTTAAATCAGGTAGAATATTCTATGGAAGAAACAGATGCTTCACTTCCCAAGTAGAATCCACTCCAGCAGGCTAATCTGACAGCCCAAGAAACATCGCTCGATCTAAACATGGCTGACTCTAGTAACCGTCTGCCACAACAAACACCACCATAGTCACCATAGGAACAATCAGCAAAATCTAACGCCAGTGAACAACCACTTCAAGCATGACGGCCAGATCATGGAAACTTGGATTTTGAGAGCATGGAGACATGGGTAACAACCAAAATATACCATTTAATTTAGAGATAAGCACAACAAGCAGAGGGGGTTCACTCAAAGCTTCAGCAAAGATGCGAACAACAAAAATTACAAATCAACATGCTTACTGAAGAGCGTGAACAAATGAGGAAAAAAAAGGGTAATCTACAAGAGCAATTAGAGATAGTGACAAGAATATTTTGGGACGTTTGGCCCACAGTAACAGCCAACAAAAATCGAATACTAGAAGGGATAAAGGAGAATGATTTAGTCGAACGCGTAGTCCACATGAAGGTGGCATGTTCAAACCTTCATCAAGAAAATGAGGAACTACGAGTAGCATTGGTAGCCCGGCCCACGTTTCCAGACCCAGTGGTTGTATACATAGAGGAGATATCCGAGAGACAAAGCCAGGTGACAAAAATGCAGGAAGCTCTGAGTACTGCAGCGAAAGAAGCATATGACCTACTGAAGGGTCTACAGGAATGTTTGACCTCGCTCACATTAAAGTCTCAACCAGTTTCATTACAGCTATAAAAATTATGAAGGGAGATCTAGGAGGCCACAAACCCTACTGGACTCGACCAACTATATGCTCAAGCGGACACTCTGGAGGTCCAGATTCAACAGATCAAAGAAAACTCAATTGCAGCAAAGCAAGCCCTCTAGGAACTGAGACAGTTGATAAAAACGAGTGCCCAAATAATGCAATGACTGGTCTCTGAGGCTGATATGAAAATCGAAAACATTTTTGGTAGCCTGCCAACTGTTTCAGGGGAGGAAATGGTCATGCAACTCACAAAGAAAACTGAATTGCCCATGCAAGGATGGCATCACACCTTGATGACCTTTCAGGAACTCAAGGCATCAACTCTAACATAGGTCCCAGAATTGGGGCCCTTTTTTGGACAATCGGGAGAAAGGGGAAAAGCAGAGAAGAACACAGGGCCGAGCAGACCGATGGAAATAGAGACAGTGAAAAACGATTGACTCGGGGCGAGTCAGTAGGATGTGGTCGGGCCTATTGGGGCCCTTGTTTTGAAATCAAATAGTTTTTAGTTGCGGATAGTCGTGGCAGGATGCAACAACGGTAGGCAGGAAGTTGTCAAGGTTGCGAAGGAGTGAAGAACAGGTGGCACGTCTGTTGTGGAAGCAAGTACAGATGGTAGAAGAACATGGCAGAAGAAAAGCAGTAGAACTCCTGATGAACAGAGAGAAGGATAAGACAGCAGAGTGAGAAGAAAGGAAGAACTGTCAGTTGCGCTAGAAGCAGAACAAATAAGCATCCAGCTAGTGGAGAAAGGAGGTTGGCACAGGAGGAATGAGAGAACAAGGGCTGTAGGAGAGCTCTATTCATGTTTTTCCATTCTCTATCTCTCTGTATCTCTATGTTCTAATCCACTAGATAGGACCTCTTTGTGATCTGTTCGGTTAAAGCTCATGTTAAGGAGAGTTGTAATAGTGTGTTTCTGATAAGTGAATTATAATATGATCAGAGTTTGTTGTTACCAAGATATGTTGTCCTCTAGATTGATTAGTATGGTAGTATTTTAAAATTTTATTTATTGTCTTTTTTAATGTGCTTCTAAGGGATATCACCCATATAATGTTATGTTTGCTTAAGCTCTTAAATATTTCTGGTTTATACATATTTAATCTGCTAGAGTGATATCAATCTACTCCCAACCTTAGTAAAGTCACGGCATGCCTCAGGTGAGACTCTTTGCTCCTTAGAACATGGTGAAAATGCCGACATGGTGCTAGACTACAGTGGAAATCCTTGTTGGCCTCTAATCCGAACCTGGGTCTTGTTTAAGAGACCTTCTTCCTCGCCAACACAAAGTTTCCTCAAGGCTCAAATTTCCATTGGAGCACAATCAAGTTGTATAACACTAGATGTGTGTTCTCTGATCTAGAGTTTATGAAGAGGATATATCTGAGTATATATCATGAATATCATGTGTTAGCTGGTTATCATGAGTTCATCATGTCAAATACGCATATCGAGGTATTGGAAAACCTATAAAGACAAACAACCAATGAAATTTGAAAAAATATGAGTTTGGTAAATTGAAGGCATGGAGTTATTTTGATGGAGTTTGCCAAGCTATTCTTAAAAAATATGGAGGAGGAGGCAATATAATTATTGGAACAACATGTTGTTGCTTTAAAGACAGTAGTTGAGGTTGATACTAATAACAAAGTAGAGATATTTTCACTACATTGATGCTAAAAATAGTTGTTGAAAGAAGTATAAACCTTGTTCGGATAAAGGATGATTCCAAGTACATTGTAGAATTGGAAAATGGTAATTACAGGTTTTCTTCTAAGGCTATGAGCAGATGTATTCAAGAGCTCAAAATGAAGGGCATAATATTTGATCTGTCAAGAGAGCCTCATACTACCAGAATGAAAAGCTTGAGAGTGGAAGACCAAATTCATCCCTCCCAAATGTTTCTCTCAGTTTTTCCTTCCTTTTACCTTAAAAATCACCTCAGGCTTCATACTATATTCATGCAAGTCCATTTCCTATTTATAGCTAGGAATGACAATGCTCCAATAAGTACTTTCATGACATGTTCTGTTTCCAACACATCACTAGGAATATGTTTGTACTATTATCAATATGATATTCAGAACACACCATAGATCCAAGATAATGAAACAACTTGAATTTAATATAACTGGGTGATTTTGTTATAGGTTTCTAGGAACTTGGGATGATTTCAAAGGCTAAGAAAAAAATATGAAATTGGAGGATTATTCACTATAAAATCTACTAATGAATCTTGCACATGGAGAATTCGTTATTTTCTTACAATGGATGTAACCACTTCCATTGCATTGAATTAATCCTATATTCCCACTTGAAATAATTGCAACGCACCCTTTCCTCTATTGTCATAAATAGAACAAACAAATTACAGTTCAATATATATTAACATTGTCAATCTTTGCAAGCATTAAACAAACAAGTTATCTATAACCTATTCACTTGGTAGCTCTGTAATATATGAGTACCACATAGTTCTACACTAGGAAATTGTTGAGGCATATTAGTGTCAACCTATACCAAAATATTTGAAGATTATACTCACTCCACGGATCTGAAAGGACATGTTACAATCTTTAAGAACAACATGTGTGCTAACACTACATTCCGTCTAAGATCAAACCTTCAATAACACATTATTTTTTCATCACCATGACATAATAATTGTTTGTACATATCAAGGACCCTCCTTCATATTGAGTATTATAGGATGATTATGAGAGAAATATTTGATTTCCCTTTGAACCGATAAGATAGGCTACAAAAGATAGTGGAATTGTACTTCCAAGGCCATTTTAAATGTAAAAAGAAAAATGTTGTAGTTAATTCCTTTTTTCATAGCAAAAAATCACATCTGATCCTGCAGGAGTTTCTCATGTGTGATGACATATCAATAAAACTATAATCCTAAGGTCATGCATATTTATCATGAAAGCCTTCCTTCATTAGGACTCCCCTGATATTCCAGATTCTAAAATGTATATGCCAATCCATGTGCAAACTATTAGATAGCATATGGCTCTACCTTGGGGGCATGTGCTCCAAAAAGGAGTTTTTGAGAACCCTCAAATATGAACATATCAACATATATATTTTTAAGGCAAAACCAATGATCCAATGGATCCACTTCATCATCTCAAGGTTTCAGTGTCCCTTTCCCGTGTTTAGTCATAATGAAAAAAAAGTGACATATTAAAATAAGATTACTTACAAGCCACAACTATTTTTTCTCGTGGGTTAGTGTCCTTATTCCCTTCTTCCAGATTCTAGAATATATATGCCAACCCATCTGAAAACTATTAGATATTATATGTCTCTAACTTGGGGGCAAGTGCTCCATAAAGGAGTTTTTGAGAACACTCAAAGATGAACATAGAAACATATATTTGTTAAGGAAAAATCAATCATCTAATGAATCCACTTCATGATCTCAAGGTTTCAGTGTCCCTTTCCCGTGTTTAGTCATAACAAAAAAAAATGACATGTTAAAATAAGAGTACTTACAATCTAGATGTGTTGTTTCTGGTGGGTTAGTGTCCTCATTCCCTTCTTCTAGATTCTAAAATATGTATGCCAATCCATGTACCAATGGTTAGATAGTATATGGATATAACTTGGGGGAAGGTGCTCCAGAAAGGAGTTTTTTAGAACCCTCAAATCTGAACATATCAACATATATTTGTAAAGGAAAAATTAATGATCCATTGAGTCCACTTCATCATCTTGAGGTTGCAGTGTCCCTTTCCTATATTTATTCTTAACGAGAAAGAGTGACATGTTAAAATAAGAGTACTTACAACCCACAAGTGTTATTTTTTATGGGTTAGTGTCCTTATTAACTTCCTTTGATACAATGGGATCATGAATTCTCAACATTAGAGGGAAAAATTGACTTATAAGTCCTTTATCACTGTGAAACTAGAACATTATGGGAGAGAAACCCTCCTTATCACTAATAACTTCATTAAACATCCTTCTAAAGCTCTTGTTAAAACATCCACATTCAAACTCTCTTTGGTTCATGAAAAATATATTTTCATTCTAGTAGAGGAAAGGTCCTGTCCAAGGCGAAGAACACTCATGTTTGTATTATTCCTTGGGCTCGAAGAAAGTTTCTCTTTCTGATAAGGAAAACCTTATCATGCTATCGCTAGTGTGGAACTTGAATCAAACCTTTATTGAAAATTACAGAATCTAATTCACAGAGCAACCCTTCAGAAGTTTTATTTGAGGATCCTTTTACTAGTCTTAAAATCTCTTCTCTAACACACTTAGCCCTAGCCCTCTACAAAAATCATTTTCTAGGGTCCTCATTATAAGGAATGCATGCAAACTTTAAGTTAAAATCATCCAAATGTATGGCTATATATGTGTAATTTTTTTTTCTCAATTTTTGAGCCCAAACCAATAATACTTTAATCACTATCATGAGCATGGTTTGGTGTCATGAGGTCTGCATTTTCCAATAGGAAATGATGCCTTTTAGCGCCATTCATGAGCACCATCCCTCTCATATGTGTTTGATATAGATTAGGTTCCTTTGAGGTTGAGTCTTAATGTCTTATTAGGTTGCTGAGAGAGGAATTTTAGAGGAAGTCTCTACTACTAAAACCTTTTCAATTTCACCAAAATTAATTTGTGCTACCCATTATGTGGTTGTTTATATCCTACAGCCAAGCTAAGAACCCATGAATTACGATAATGTGAATACAACTTATAGGTGGATGGGAGAAAATAATGGGGAGTTGGCATCTGAAGGTTTAGAATTTCAAGACTAGGAATAAATACATAGATGTAGATGCAACAAATATTTGAATCTTGTGTAACAAAAATCAGACTAGATTTGTAAAGTGTAATGGTTGAACCAGAATTAAAACAAATAAGAGTGTTGACCCTTCAAACCAACCTTCGAAATTTCAACCTCTAAAACCTGTCTAGTTCCAACAACTTTAAGTTGTGCTATAAAGACTATTAGAAGTCAAAATTTTCAGCACAAAGTGAATCCACATCATATTCTTCAATGTTAACCACAAAACCTGTTGAAAAAACAACCAAAACAAAATATCTTGCACCATGTTTAAAATGGTAATGGCAACAATCATAGAATAATCTTCTCCCATATAATCTCTCGGCCATCAGAGAAAAAGAATAAAAGAAAAGCCTTATTTTCAGTTCTTGCTTCCTACATTATGCTAAATTGTATTGAAATGTGAATTATAATGCTCTCAACATATGTGAAGGACATAGAAAAGTGTTGGAACACCTTTTCCAATTACTAGATGGTGCTTTCCAAGGAATTGTTGATACAATTTAACTAACATATATCATAAAAACATTTTTTTGAAGAGCGGTGATATGAAAATTCAAGTGAGAGAAATTTATTTCTTCTATTTTTTGTAGCATTGGAAACTTTTCCAAACAATTACTACTGAATTTCCATTGATTTAGAAAAAATGGTTTCTCTTGCACTAACTGGATCCTTTATCAACAAAGCGGAAATTTTAGCAATCAAAGTAATCAATTCATAGTGGCTATTGGTCCAAGTGATAAGGCTATGCTAGCTTATTAGAGTCCTACCACAACAATAAAAATATGGACAGATTATCATACCTATCTAAATAATTGGATTCCTAGTTATCCATCCATCATTACAACTTCACTCGGGAACAATAATTCAAGGAGAGGGAAATATTAAGTAAAAAAAAAACTATATTCCAACAAGCATATACTAACTACCATTTAATAATTCCTACATATTTCCATAATAAAAATAACATTATCTAAAGTGTTTAGTTGGAAAATGGTTGATTCAAGGTTCAATACCTTAAGTGTTTCCCAAGAAAATGGTTGTCTCAGGGTTTAATTTTGATAAGTCGGATTTCTTGAAAAGTACGTAAATAAGGAAGGCAATCAATAATAATGACAAGTCAGTGAATTCCCACAATTTACAATTAGGATGAACTTATCCAACTTTTTCTTTGAACAAGATTAATACAAATTAAAGTAGATCTCCTATATCCAATAATGGACAACAAATTTTATTGATGATAGAAGATAGAGATGAAACTTTAAATGATTTTTTAGTTTTCCTAGTTTGGGTTACTAGGATAAGAGTGGGAAGTCTCAACTACTACAATGTAGTAAATTTCACCAAAATTATCTTGGGATATCTATTTTTTTATTGTTTATAATATCTTACAACCAAGCTAAGAACCCATGAATTATGGAAA
Organism: Pinus albicaulis; assembly: GCA_034641835.2. NCBI lineage: Eukaryota > Viridiplantae > Streptophyta > Pinopsida > Pinales > Pinaceae > Pinus > Pinus albicaulis. The sequence continues at coordinate 941,331,156 of CM076582.1, forward strand.
TGTGAATACAACTTCTAGGTGGATGGGAGAAGATAATGGGGAGTTGGCATCTGAAGGTTTATACTTTCAAGGACTAGGCATCAATACTTAGATGTAGCTGTGAAAAATATTTTAATCTTGTGTAACAAGAATCAATGTAGATGTGCAAAATGTAGTGGTTGAAATTGTGTAGGTTGGTTTGAAGGGTTAACACTCCAACTATGTCATTGTTCCAACCTACCACTCTCTATCTCTCTAAAGCTTTTTTTTCTAAAAAAAATTTCTCTGTGATGTATTGACTAAAATTTGAAATTTTATGTTTTGGCTCACAATTCATTTTCACACTTGAGGAGTTGTGCACTATCTACATAGGTGAGGTATCATCAATAGAAGAATTAGATTGACCTTTTATTCCATTCAAGTTATCTGTGTCTTATTTTTTGTTGTTCTATTGTACTAAAATAGTTAGCGTCATTGTTACTTGACCAACGACATAAAATTTCACCTAGTTTATTATTATTCTTTAAATAATTTTCCAAACATTTTTTCACACTCTTACTTTTAACATATGATCATTTTTTATCACCAATATTTTTCTTTGTCAAAAAAAATTCCTCTTCCTCTAACATATACTGCTCAGTTCTCATCAATTCAGTGTATTGGTTTCCTCCACTGATATTTTTGACATTTTTCCTTTCTTTTTTTTTACCATATAGAAACATACTTTCCAATCTCATTTTTTCAAATGATACATATTGAGAAACATTCTCTTCAACAAATATTATGAAATATTCCAAATTGGAAAAGTACTAGTTTGTCTCCAAATTTTAGAGTTTTGATTTTTGTGTATTTTAGTAACTAGCCTTTAATGATTTGGTTTACACTTCACTGTAGCTTCTCTATATGGTATCAGTTGTATAAAAAATTTCCTCAAAATTACATTTACAAACCAAATTCCAAGAAATAAAAAAATATGCATTCACTTTATGCACTAATAAATTCATAAATATGATGATATATGATAAGGTAGCCCATAGAATAATTTTTCTCATTGAAATATAAGAATACAAGGAAGGATTAAGTAGCATGGAGCTTAACACTAAAAGCCAACCATTAAAAGGTAAACATACAACAATTATAGCTCATCTGAAATGATCGCTCTAGGCTTTGATAAAGAGGAACAATGCCAAAAAATTGAAACACAGGTCCATGTGATATGGAAGCCTTTCTTGGCACTTATTTCTTCAAATATGGACTGAGATAATAAGTAGGTAATTACAATAGATATTCCAAGTAACCAAATGACCCACAATCACTTTAGATTGACTGCAAAAACTCGTGGGAAATATCATAAATTAAGTATGACCCCCCATGAGAATAATATTCCACCTACAATATCATATATACTTCAGCCTCTAAGTCAGACAAAACTGAGGTTGGATAGAGAACTCGACCCGCAGTGAGACTACCTTGAGACACTTGCTGGGTTATTGAACTGTCTACTAGATGAAGGGAATGGAATTCTGGTAAAAGAAACAAATTTTTATGTTTACGTCACCCATAAATGTGGGCACAACCTTTCTTGATGTAAAAATACTTAATAATTTGGTTTATGACTCCATAAAGTGAATCTTTCCCAAGGCTCATGAGCAAGATGATTACCAAATTACCAATGAAACTACGTCTCTTAGACCTAAAAGTGTATACTAGGAAATTTGTCCATGGGATTAATGGAAAAATAAACAACTATTTTAGAATACTCCACTATTGAATGTCGACACAATACTTTTTGAAAAAGTGTTGAAATGAAATCCAAGGAGGCTAGCATTGAGGGGATTATTTGAAATATGGTATGATATTTAAGTTGAAAGGAAAACTAAGGAGAGGTGGGGCTAAGGGTCTCATTCAACACCTAGGAAGGTATTTATGTTGAAATTAATTTGAGGAGAGTTGGGCCTAAGGGGATTATTTCAATTTGAATTGAACATTATTTATACAACCAGAACTTGTGGAAAACCAACATGGCATGCACAAAGGGCTTGAGCTATCCCTAAAAATTTCCAATGAATAGGAAATTCAATGATTATGAGTATGATTTATAGAATAAATCACATCCTAAAATTATAATTTTTCAAAGAACTTGTGTTCAAAGATAGTTGAAGGTAGGGTGACTGAGTTTGCTTTGGGCATGTCTCAAGAAATTTGCATTTGAAATTGCACAGGCTACACAATATCAGGAAATTCAACCTTAATGAGTAATAATTAATAGATTAAATCACATTCGTAAAGGAATTGCACCTACATCAGAGATTTCAAGGAAGGTTGAGTTCGTTAGTTTTGGACATGTATCAAGAAATTTGAATTTGAAATTGGATATGCTAGCTAGTATCATCACTATATTCAAAGGACTTGCACTCACATAAAAAAATTCAAGGAAGGATGAATAAATTAGCTTTGGATGTATCTAAAGAAGATAGAATTTGAAATTGGATACGGTATCCAATCTCGTGGCTATAAAGGATCTTATTAACCTAAGAAATATTTCACCATTCTTAATAATTTCCCATAGTATATCCATATTCTTGCTCCCTATTCTTGAATCTTCTAAGATAGAAAAGCTCTAAAATGTGACCAAAACCTTCTAATATGTTGATGAAGGCCTAAACTATAAATTGTGTTAGATGTTGCAAAGGAAACGTCATAAGGCGGTAGCATAGGAACCAATATCATATAAGAAAGAAGATGTAACTGGAGTACTCTATAAGGATATGGGAGATAGGGGCACCCTACCTAACTAAGTAAATGTCATAAAAAAAATGTGGTTTACTCGTCTATAGTGGTGGTCAATTATGTGAGGCCAGGATTTTATGAGGCACTGGATTTTTAATGTTATATGCAAAAAACAAGCATTGAACCTAACTCTTTCACATTCACCAATGTTCTCTCTACATGTGCTAATTCAGTATATTTTGAACATGGAAAAGGAGTCTTGTTTTGTAATCACCTCCCACGAGGATTCACCAATTGAGAGAACACAACACTTGTGGTTGCATCTTGCAAATCATCATCACTTCCACCAACACCTCATCCAATAACGCTAGTATAAAAAGTCTCATGCTCTACGCAATGCAAAGGAATGTAATACATGTGCCCTCAATCTCTTCTATGTAACTATATCTCTCCTCACAAACCAAAGCCACTAGTTTTGTATGTTCAGATTTCTACGAATCTTATGGAAACAAGCCAATGTAAGGAATTGTTGCACCAAGGTATGGATCCACTATGTGTCATATCAACTGAAGGAGAACATGTTCCAAACAACAGGTAAATTCTCACAACTATCCCTCTATGGGATGTTGAGAACTCCAAAATTCCACATGATCATTAATGAATCTATAAATTGAGAACTTCTGTGTAAAAATTTAAGTCACACTAAACTTGGAACAAAGGGCTCAAGATTTGGGTAGCACAAAGGAACATATGCAATATGATTTGTACTATTCTCGTCTAGATCATTTTGTATGGATATCTACTAGAGTTGAAATGCATATTCTAGGTTCCATAGAACATCTCCCATGGTAGGCCTTTTGATGTCCTTATCCTCCAAGAATTTTTCGGTAGTTTCCCAAAGCGTTTTCAAAGAACCATGGTTGATTGTCCCAAAAGGTGAGGGTCAATGATTTTTTCAAGCTTGCCCTTTTTATGCCAGTGCATTTCCCACTCTGATATATTGAATTTTTCTCTAGGAAAAATAGGATTAAGAGTTTCCCTTGCACACAAGAACTCTAGTAACACTACTCCAAAATAATACACATCATATTTCTCTATCTGTTGTTACCTTTTGAACTATTCAGGATCAAGGTACCCAAGGGCCAAAAATAGCTTTCATTGCAGTGCTTACATGAGTCTGATCTAGAGTGGATCCATTATTTGATTGTCCAAATTCTATGACCTTTTCTTGTGAGCCTATTATCATGGATATATTTGACATTTATATAAGCACATAGGATTCATGACCAAGTAATCAAATTTAAATATTGACCAGATACTAGATCTTCATCGATATCTCGCTAGTCAAATGATTCCAACAAGTTGAGGGAATCTAAATTGGTGCAGTTGGAAATGAAAGGCAAGATTGTTCCACTGAGGCCATATTCCATGACACTAATCTTTAAAAACCCCTTATTATTGTAGGTCATGCCTTCGAGCTCCAATATGGTGATGTTGCATGGGTTTTGATATTTTCCCTCCTCCACGGTCACACCTTCGATCTCTAAGATGGTGACATTGCATGGGTTTTGATCTTGTTTCTGGTCCACTACGTGAGCTGGGGTCTAGAAACTTGGAACCTCATTGGTTTAATGGAATCATCAGTATTTTATGAATAAATTTCAAAAGAGAAATGAGAGTACGGAGACATTGGCTATCATACATATTTTTAAGATTGGTTTCCTCTGTCAATGTATCAAATTCGTTCGTCCTCCAAAAGGAGTCTTCTTCCCATTGTTTCCTAAAAAGCCAGGGTTCATTGGTGCAACCATCTATGCTAATAAACACCCTTCACTCTCTCCCTGATCTAGAAATTTGAGCTTTAAAATGAAAATCTAAAGGTCAAGCTCTCCATCATCGAGGGATATATGGCATGTCCCTTAACCATGGAAAATTTTAGGGGCTAATATTCGCAGGTGGGCTAATTCTCCATGGTTTTTCGAAAAAAAAGATTTGCCAATTTCCATTTTTTTATAAAAGTGATTTGCCCAAATTTTACAATATAAAATTATTTTACCCTAAAAATCACCAAAATTATATAGATAATATATATAATATCATTATAAATTTGAATAATTTTACAAATACATCAATTTTTTTTTTTTTTTTTTCATATTAGGGACTAGTGAGATTCGCCAATTTTTTAAACTTCAAAATAATTTTCCATCTTTAAAATTTTCCCTGCTTGTAACTATGCAAATAATCTTATTTTAAATACATTGCTAGATGGTGGTATGATTTAGATACCCCATTTAATTTTTCTCTCTCACCTTATTACCAAGCTATGTGGGACTCTATTATAGCTATCAAAAAGGGATTTAAAGGCCATACTATGCATGACTTGAGGGGAGCTCTTTTGGAAAAAAAAAAATTCCTCCATTGATGAGTATTTGGTTGAGTATAAATATTCATGGCTCAAAACAGTTTCTTCAATCATGTAAGGTGGATGGACCGATGGAAATAACCACACTATAATCAATTTACTTGTTTCTTACCCTCCAGGAACCATGTTTGTGAGATCAGTTGATGCATCTGATAAGTCGAAGGATGAAAATCTTCTATCTGAGCTTTTGGATTGGGGGAGCAGAATGTTATGTAATTCATCATAGATAATGCCCCGAATTGTGTTCTTGTTGGAAAGATGACTGAGTCAAAATATAATACCATATTTTGGACTCCATGTGTTTCACATTGCATAGACCTTATGTTTGAGGACACAGGAAAAGTGAAGTGGGTAAAAATCGTTGTAGACATTTCCAATTTCATTACAAAATACATATACAACCACTCACAACTATTGAGACACTCGAAAATTTGGCCCATTTTCTGACAGCCACTTTGTCGCTATTTCGACACATACTCATTGCAAGAGCAACAATTTGAGGTCGGACAAAATGTGGCTAGCCATTATTTCGCAATTCCGATGCTTTACCAAAGTGTTGCAATATCGACACTTTTTCTGATGTTTTGTAAAGTGTCGTTATTCCGTCGTTTGATAAGCGTCGGTCTTCTGACGACCCACAACTATCAGTATTCCGACGATCACAAATTGTCGGTCTTTCGACGCTTTTCAGGATTTCATAAAAACGTCGCAATTCTGACGTTATGGCTTCCAACGTTTAATTCTCACGCTTTACAAATCGTTTCAATTACGAAAAAATATCATCCGAAGTTTAGTCTGACGCTTATGTAACATTGCTTTAGAGATGAGAAAGCTAAAAATATTTAAAAAATAAACGTCACTCTTTTGACGTTTGAGGCATCGATCTTCCGACGCAAATGTAAAAATATTAAAAAAATTAATGTCAGTCTTCTGACGTTTAAGGCATCGGTCTTCCAACGAAAAAGTCAAGATATTAAAAAAAATAGCGTCGCTCTTCCGATGTCTAAGGCGTCGGTCTTTTGACGCTTGGTTAAAAATATTTAAAAAATATATATATTCTCTAATGTGGTTCAACACAAATATTTTGCACCAAATGTTATTGAGGAATGGATTAAATAGACTAAAATTTCTCAGGTTAATGTTTCTGTTATGGAGAGATGTTTTAAACTATTTCAATTTAATTGATTCTGGTCCAGCATATAAAGTATGAAATGGACACGAGGTTAGAACTAGATTCGATCCATGGCTAAGAAGTGGTGATAAACATTGGATGGCACAACCTATAATTAATTTTCTTCGTGACAATGGGAACACTAAAATACCACATTTCAACAACCCAACTCAATTTACCATTTGGAGGCAAGGATGTAAAATGACATAAGCATTCGAGTTGGATGTAGGATTTCATGAGGAGCGGAATATGTATTTGGAAGCATTGACATAGTATTGTATAAGGCTAACTAACAAATATGATGAACTGGTTTGGTCACATTCTCCCTATGGGATCTACATGCACAAACTTGGGTAAATTCACCTAAATTCAGTATAAAGGAACGTTAAACATAAATGGTGGCGGAAATTTTTCTATAAATAAAAATTTCCATCACAGTGTTGATTTTTCATGCCTCCAATATCATCAAGCCCTCCATAGTTGAATCTTTAATCCTCCACAAATATGTATTGCCTGAGCTTCAAATAAACACTGGTATACATTTCTACAGATGTGTTCTATCTGAACTCCAAGAAAGCACTAATTTACCCTTCAAATATACTCCACATATGTGTTATCACCACTCTACTTCCACAAAGGTAAGTCTAAGGTGTTCTTGGGCTCAATTCCATAGGACCGAGCTTTACAAGATAAATTGGTATACAAAACATAAGTCACTGAGTCTTATCACAGTCTTGTAACTTAACACTGAGCTCATAAATAAAAATAGGTGATTTAGCTAATTCGAAAGTTCTGTCCAAGCATCAATAAAAAGGAGATAATATGAGATTTTAATAGATGTTCACTGCATAAAATATGTCAAAATCCCGTAGCTATATCCCTGGCCTGAGACTGCAATGAAGATGTCCAAAGTATGGTGGTTTCAATAGAACCAAGCCTCAATGTAGGGTTGCAATAGGTCCAAGGGTTTAACAGATTCAAGTCTTAATAAAAGGATACAACACAAAACCGAGCTCTTATGGTATATCTCTATCCTCCAATAATGAAAAACATTAAATTCTCTTGAGCATGGTAATAGAACTAAAATTGTTTACAACAGTCCATGAGATATCCATTCATTTCTAGAAATTATGCAAGAAGAAAATTAAAGTCATGTGTAACAAAGTATTATGAAAATACTTCAAATTACTGTCATATTGGAGCAACTAGCCTCTGACAGAAAATATTAAAAAAAAAATCAAGACACTGAGTGTGCCCAAAGGATTTTCCTTGGAGTGGAAATTTCTATCTGGATCCCTACTTTTGCAAAAATATTTCTTATATATACAGAATTATTTACTCACCAACGAAAAGAAAAATGAAAATGGAAGGGCATACACAATGAAATTTATATCCTTTTCCTAAAATAAAATCAGAATAAGATGCATGGTCTAACAATTTGGCATCCTCAATTAGCAACGTATCTCTTGGTACCTTAGAGTTGTTAACCAAGTGAGAAGCCTCAGATTTTCAATGGTTTATTAATGTCCTACAAAAGTAACAAAAGAAAAATGAAGCAGTGTATGTTGCAATATTATATTTCAACCTTTATGATATGGAGGATGATTTCACGAGGAAAAGGCAATGACCTTGCAATTTAAGTGGGCCATATTACAACAGTGTTTCCCATAAATGAGAAAATAGCAATGAGTAACCTCTCTCAATTGAGTCATGACTTGTTTTTTGTAGGTATAGGCTCCAAAATCCAAACCTTGCAAACAAGGAGAGAATGAATCACCATGGTGTGAAGAAACCAAAACTTAGCCTAAATATCCTAAAACTGAAGTTGGAAACATCTTCTCTCCAAGGTTGTTAATGTTGTAATCCTCTGTTCAACATTGATACAAATGTCGAAAACAAGTTAAAAGATGAACCAAATAATAGCATTCAAAATAAATACTAGGATGTCACCATTTCTACCTGCTATCCTTGAAAACAAGGTGAGATTACTTACATGCTTTTGTGTTTGCAAGGTGGACTTGAAGACCATGTTCATCCCAGAATGAGATCAAAATGTACTTTTGTTTTTGGATTAGTGAAATAGAAGGACATTGTTGTCAAAAATTAGTGAAATGGAGATCCCATATAGGGCCTCCACCTTTACCACCCATGGATTTTGAAATGAGAAACTCTCATCCATAAATATGAAGTCCAAAGAATGTGAGGCAATCGACACCCTTGCTTGACTACTATGTTAATGTATATAATAGACCCCAGAGATGACAATTTGAATCTCATATAGGGTCATAATTATAGAGATTTCCAGGAATAGGAGAGGTATACCTTCAGCCTCTCAAATAGTAGGTTTCTTCCAACTATCTGAAAGGCTTAACAGGTGTCCATGGATCAACAATATACTTACTTTTTCTTCCTCAATAGCATTTGGGAGGATTGAAAAATATTCAAAATTGTGGTGATTCCATTTGCAATGACTAAACCTTAAACCTGCAATTTCCTCCTCTCTGCCCATATGGAGATGAATTTGTTTGCTCTTCTGGAAAAGAGTTTGAACATGGTGTATCCTAGCATGATAGTATCATAATTAATTGATTCATTTTGATCATCATATTTATAAATATGATTTATTTAAGAAACTTCGCCGGGGGTAAGGCCAAAAGAGACTATCTAAAGCAAAAGTTCTGCAATATGAATAGGTAAGATGGTAAAAGTATTTTTAAGGAATTTGTCTTTCAAGTTTTCTAGCTTCTAAGCCTTACTAGAATGGAATTTTAAAATTTCTCTCATGATCATGCAATCAATGTAACAACAACCATACAATCTGGGATTGGTGATGAAAGGTGGTTGGTTGCAGATGTCATATAATAAGGTGACATTATATTGAGTGAGGTGTTAGAATTAGTAATGGTGCAAGTAGGCACTTCAGTAAGAATCTTCTGTACAAGGATTTAGTGTAGACACTAATTTTTTGAAGAATTGCTTTTCATTTGTAGAGGAGGTATTACCGTATTAGTGTTTTCCTGAGAAAACCGCCTTTATAAAGAGGTTTTTCAAAGTTCATAATGCAATCATTAAATCCAAACATTGATGACGAGGCGAAATCAGATTCCAGTATCTCTAAAGCAGTTCATACAGACTATTGATAAAAAAATTTATCAGCATATACCTGAGAAATCAATCGTGCAAGCAGTGAACATCAAAAATCTCTAACCCCTTCACCATCAGTTTGCAGGTAGGTTTCAATTATATGAGTGAATTCCTCCTTGCTTAATATATTTTTTTGTTCCTCGATCAGTGATACAAACTGTGGCACTATTGGCATTTTTGGGGATTGATATTCCGTAGATTGAGTCGTTTTTGGATCAGAGGAGATGATTGTTTCTAGATTAGAGAACATGATTGTATCTGGGTCAGAGTTTACTTCCAAATGATTATGTGAAGAAGTTCGACAGTTTACTTCATACATTGAAAAAAAACATAAAGCATGAATGAGATCAAACCTCTGCAACTTGACATTGGGACTTGTAGAAACACGGATGAAAAAACTCTACGGCTTTAGATTGGGACTTTTTATGAAACCATGTACACAAAAAAAAACCCACACATCAAAAAACCTGTGCACAACAAAAACCCACATCATTTTAGCAAATTAAATCCTACATTTCAAAAACACAAGGTCAAGGTTTCGAATCGAAAAAAGACACATATCTTGGAGGAAATCACAGTTCTCAGTCTCCTTCCTAACGACATCAAGCACAAAATCAATGAGCTCGACTCCTTTCTTGTAATTCCCCTTGGCCCAGTTGTTTTTCCAGCCCCATATTGGCCAAAAACAAAGTTATTATGTATGAAGACCTTTCCATAATCCTTTCAAGCTGTAGATCTGAATTTCCCTGATATATCTCAGTAGGATCCATCCCGTGTTCTTCAGAGACCACTTCCCAAAACTTGGAGCCGATCTAGTTGCCACATTGGCCCCCCTGAATGTCAAGGATCTCTAGAATTTTTTATATCAACCCAACTCAGATTTGGATCAGATCCTCCCTCCTTCCCTGGAAAAACCATGCAACCAGAGGGAAATGAAGAGGGAAATTAAAACTTTTGATATTTCAAAAATTTTGACATTTTGAAATGAAACACATGCATTTTTTTTAAGGCCACTCAAATTAATTTAAAAAATAAATATTTTTTAATAATTATAATCATTTTAAATAATTAAAATAATTTCTAAATAATTAAATGTTTGTTTATTTTGATTGTTTAAAAATATTTACAATCAAAAAAATAAAACATATCTTTTTGAGAAGCAATTAAAGTTATATGAGTAAATAATGGACTGATTTTTGCATATGGTAATCCTTCTACCCTACTAAATCATCATGCTTTATTAAAAGGAGTTTTAAACTTTACACTATTAAATTATGTTGTATTTTAAATATTTGGAGTTTTAATCTCTTTTATATATATATATTTTTTCTTTATAATTTATGTATTATGTATATAGGGGGTTAAATGGGTTAGGCCAGTTGGGAAATAGGGTTTAAGGGGTTAGGGGTTAAGGGTTTAAGGGTTAGTGGTTAAGGGTTTAGAGGTTTAGGGTTTAGCGGTTAAATGGGTTAAGGGTTTAGAGGTTTATGGTTTAGGGAGTTAAATGGGTTAGGGGTTGGGAATTAGGGTTTAATGGGTTAGGGGTTATAGGTTTAGGGTTTAGGGGGTTAAATGGTTTAGGGGTTTAGGGGGTTAAGAAATTTAGCAGTTAAGGATTTTATGGGTTAGAAGTTAGGGGCTAATGGGGTTAGGTTTTAGGGGGTTAGATGGGTTTAGGGTTTAGGGTTTGAGGTTTAGGGTTAAGGGTTAAGGGGTTTAGGGGGTTAGGGGTTTAGGGTTAAGGGTTTAATGGTTTAGGGTTTAAGGTGTTAGGGGTTAAGGGTTTATAGGTTTAGGGTTTAGGGGGTTAAATGGGTTAGGGGTTTACTAGGGGTTTGGGGGTTAAATGGGTTAGGGGTTAAATCAGTTGCTTATTCTTTGTGTCTCAATGTAACAATTTTGTAAGTATTGTTGCTTTTTGCCATGTCTTATTTATTTATTAATTTATAGTATTTGTTAGCCATTGCTTTACATTTATTGATGAAAATGTCTATAGCAATCAAACCAAATGTATGTTCAATCTCCAGTTTCAAACTCAGTCCCAGTGTTGTCACATAATTTAAGTCTAGAGAATGGCCATCTGATTAAGTCTTAATAACCAAACTGCACCTCATGACTACTCGAGAAAATCTTAAGTTCGAGTGTCCCACAGTCATGAGAAATTTGGCTCTTATACTCTTGTTCCACCTGACTGTGTCCTGGAAATACCCTTGTTTATTGCAAAAAATTCCTAATATTGTCGACCTTGTCCCTTAACAGGCTAATGAAACATATGTGAATGAGAGGAATGGAAAACACTACAAAGTTGAAGAGAGTACAAAATACTAAGATGGTTTAAAGGACAAGCTTGAATTAGAATGTAGCAGTGTTGAAACAACTAAAAGTTGTCCCAAACAAATAGTTCATAATGCGAAACCTTCTTCTATACCAGTCAAGCAAGACTACATTCATGTGAGAGCAAGAAGAGGCCAAGCGACTAATAGGCATAGCCTGGAATAATATAGGGTATGGTTCCCTCTTTTTGATGAAATATTTGATCTACATTTTTTCTATCGAAGATTAACCATTTTAACCTTGCCAACAAGGTGGAATTAAGCCAATCGTAGGTCCCAATAGGTCATGATATATATTAACTCTCTATATATGTGAGAAGGAATAATTATAAAGACATAGATTGATAAAGGTGGCGAGACAAGGGGAGTCAAAAGGGAGAGATGGAGATAAACTAAAGGAGAGGGGGTAGAAGGAATGGATCAACTGAGAGATAGAGAGGGAGATGAGTGAGAGAGGTAGAGAAGGGTAAGAGAGAGAGCTAGTGACACAAATATGGAAGGGGCGCATACAGAAGGATAGAGGGAGGGATATTGTTGTGAGAGGATTGGAGGGTAGAGAGAGAGAGAGAGAGAGAGAGAGAGAGAGAGAGAGAGAGAGAGAGAGAGGTCATTCCAGATGCTCTAAAAGTGTTGAGGCTTCAGCCAAGTCATAAGTATTGTCTGCTAGGAAGGATTTCCAAATAATTTAGCTGGCATCACTATGACACTGTTATGGAATTAGAAGGGAAGAGAAAGGCAAAGGCTTGGGCATCATATGAGAGGAGGAAGCAATTGGAAAAATTGAGATAAAAAACAGTGGAGTTAGCCGAAAATCAGCTTACCCCAGAGATGGATAAGATAAAACTTGACAAAATATTGGTCAATTTCCTTGACCATTTATTGGTTATTCAAAAGGAGTATGAATACACCACCGTTAATATCAAGGTAACTGGCCCCTAGCAGATCAACGGGTTAAGGGGTTTAAGTTTGGGGTTAGGAGTTAAGGGTTTAGAGGTTTAGGGTTTAGGGGGTTAAATGGGTTATGGGTTTAGATGTTTCGGGGGTTAAATGGGTTAGGGGTTAAGGGTTTAAGGGTTATTGGTTAAGGGTTTAGAGGTTTAGGGTTTAGGGGTTAAGTGGGTTACGGGTTTAGAGGTTTATGGTTTAGGGGGTTAAATGGGTTAGGGGTTGGGAATTAGGGTTTAATGGGTTAATAAGGGTTAAGGGGTTAGAGGTTTAGGGTTTAGGGGGCTAAATGGGTTAGGGGTTTAGGGGATTTAGCAGTTAATGATTTTAGGGGTTAGAAGTTAGGGGCTAATGGGGTTAGATTTTAGGCGGTTAGATGGGTTAGGGGTCAGGAATTAGGGTTTAAGGGGTTAGGGTAAGGGTTTAATGGTTTAGAGTTTAAGGGGTTAGGGGTTAAGGGTTTATAGGTTTAGGGTTTAGGGGGTTAAATGGGTTAGGGGTTTACTAGGGGTTTAGGGGATTATATGGGTTGGGGGTTAAGGGTTTAGGGTTTAGGGGTTAAGGGTTTAGAGGTTTATGGTTTAGGGGTTAAATTAGTTGCTTATTCTTTGCGTCTCAATGTAAAAAATTTGTAAGTATTGTTGCAGCTTGTTTCCATGTCTTATTTATTTATTACTTTATAGTATTTGTTAGCCATTTCTTTACATTTATTGATGAAAATGTCTATTGCAATAAAGCCAAATGTATGTTCAATCTCCAGTTTCAAACTCAACCACAATATTGTCACACAATTTAAGTTCGAAGAATGGAAAATGGGCCACCTGAACATGCACAAGGCACCTGGGCAGTCACAACTTAGAAAAACTGATACAGGTGCCCTCAAAAGAAATGGCTCGACCCGACCCGAGTGCGCCCGGTTGGGCAACCTCACACAATGCAACACGGCGCGCCTGACCGAATGATGCCACAAGGGAGAAAATGGAAAATGGGCCACCTGAACATGCACAAGGCACTTGGGCAATCACAACTTAGCAAAACTGATACGGGAGCCCTCAAATGAAATGGCCCGACCTGACCGCGCCCGGTCAGGTGCCCTCACACAGCGCGACACGACGCACTCGAACGAACAATGCCACAAGGGAGAAAACAAAAAACATACCACCTGAACGTGCATAGGTCACCCAGGCAGTCATAACTTAGCAAAACTAATACGGGCGCTCTTGAACGAAACAACCTTACCCGACCCGAACGCGCCTGGTCGGGAAACCTCACACAGCGCGACATGGCGTGCTTGACTGAATGATGCCACAAGGGAAAAAATGACAAACAAGCCTCCTAAACATGCACAAGGCACCTGAGTGGTCAAAACTTAGCAAAACTGATATGGGCGCCCTCGAACGAAATGGCCCAACCCGACTCGAATGGGCCTAGTTGGGCAACCTCACGTGGCACGACACGGTGTGCCCAACCAAATAATGCCACAAGGGAGAAAATGGAAAATGGGCCGCCTGAACGTTCACAAGGCACTTGGGTGGTCACAAGTTAGCAAAACTAAAATGATCGCCCTTGAACAAAACGGGCCGAACTGAACATGCCTAGTCGGGCGACCTCACCGAACGCGACACGGTGCGCCCGACCGAATGATGCCACATGGGATAAAATGCCAAACGGGCCACCCAAACATGGACAAGCCACCCGGGTGGTCATAACTTAGCAAAACTGATACGGGTGCCCTCGAATGAAATGGTCTGACCTGAACGTGCCGGGTCGGGTGAGCTCACACAGCGTGACACGGTGTGCTCGACCTAATGATGCCACAAGGGAGAAAATGGAAAATGGGGTGCTTGAACGTGCACAAGGCACCTTGGTGGTCAAAACTTAGCGAAACTGATACGGGCGTCCTCCAACAAAACGACCCAACTTGACCGCGCCCAGTCGGGCGACCTCACACAACGCGACACGACACGCCCAACCGAACGATTCCACAAGGAAGAAAATGGAAAATGGGCTGCCCAAACATGAATAAGGCACCAGGGTGGTTACAACTTAACAAAACTGATACAGACACCCTCGAACGAAATGGACCGACTAGAACGCACCTGGTCGGGCGACCTCACACATCACAACACGACGTGCCTGAATGAATGATGCCACATGGGAGAAAATGGAAAATGGGCCACCCGAACATGCACAAGGAACTTGGGCAGTCACAAATTAGCAAAACTAATACAGGCACCCTTGAACGAAATCACTCGACCCGACCCGAACGCGCCCGATTGGGCGACCTCACACGACGCGACACGGCGTGCCCGACCGAACGATGCTACAAGGGAGAAAATGGAAAATGGGTTGCTCAAAAATGCACAAGGCACCTGGGTAGTCACAAATTAGCATAACTGATATAGGTGCCCTCGAACGAAATGGCCTGACCCAACCCGAACGTGCCCAGTCAGGTGACCTCACATGGCGCGACACAACGCACTCGACTGAATGATGCCACAATGGATAAAACATCAAATAGGCCGCCTGAACATGCACAAGGCACCCGGGTGGTCACAACTTAGAAAAAGTAATAGAGGCACCCTCGAATGAAACGACCTGACTCAACCTAAACGCACCTGGTCGGGTGACCTCACACGGCGCGACATGATGCACCCGACCGAATGATGCCATAAGGGTGAAAATGACAAACGGGCCACCCGAATGTGCACAAGGCACTCGGGCAACCACAACTTAAAAAACTGATATGGGGGCCCTCGAATGAAATGACCCGACTCGAATGCGCCCGATCGGGTGACCTCGCACGGCGTGACACGGCACGCCCCACTGAACAATGCCACAAGGGAGAAAATGGAAAATGGGCCGCCTGAACATGCGCAAGTCACTTAGGTGGTCACAACTTAGCAAAACTGATACAAACGCCCTCGAACGAAATGACCCGACCTGACTCGAACGCACCCGGTCAAGGGACCTCACGCGACGCGACACGGCGCGCTCGATCGAACAATGCCACAAGGGAGAAAATGGAAAACGAGACACCCAAAAGTGCACAAGGCACCAGGGCAGTCACAACTTAGCAAAATTGATATGGGTGCCCTCGAACAAAACGGCCTGACCCGACCCGAACACATTTGGTCGGGCGACCTCACACAGTGCAACAAGGTGCGCCCAACCGAATGATGCCACAAGGGAGAAAATGGAAAACGGGCCGTCCAAATGTGCACAAGGAACTTGGGTGGTCACAACTTAGCAAAAATGATACAAGTGCCCTCGAACAAAAAACGTTGACCCGAACGTGCTTGGTCGGGCGACATCACACGTCGCGACACGGCACGCCTGACCGAACAATGCCACATTGGAGAAAATGACAAACGGGCTGCCCGAATGTGCACAAGGCACCCAGACAGTCACAACTTAGAAAAACTGATACGGGCGCCCTCGAATGAAACGGTTCCACCCAAACGTGCCTGGTCGAGCGACCTCACACGACGCAACATGATGCCCCCAACCGAACGATGCCAAAAGGGAGCAAATGGAAAATGGTCCGATCGAATGTTCACAAGGCAACCAGGCGTTCACAACTTAGCAAAATTGATAAGTGCACCCTCGAACGAAATGACCCCACCTGAACACGCCCGGTCGGGCGACCTCACACGGCGCAACATGGCACGCCTGACTGAACGATGCCACATGGGAACAAACAGCAAACAGGCCGCCCAAAAATATGTTTATCATGTTTTTTCTTTCCAAAAAATATTTCATCTAGGCTTAGCTCTTTTGGAAATACACTTTTTCTTTTGGTTTCTATTTCAATGCATCCTCCACTTCTTATTCCAATGAGTGGCTTATTTATTCTAGAGCATATTATTATATGATTAAGCATAAATGAAATTTTACTGCTTATAATGATTGTAACACCAAATTTTTTTTTTTCTGTTGTTGGTGATGTAGGGTCTATAACAACTAAGGAATATAACATACATTTCAATAATTTATTATGTGTTTCGAGTCTTTGTTGCAACCTTCAATTAAAATATCAAAACACTCATTCAAGTAAAGATAGAATAGTATAGATTTCATCTCACCAAGTTGTAATCAAGGATTTAAAAGATCCCAAGCATGTCCTAGCCTTTGGATTAATATACCAAAATGTGCAAGTTTTCATGTATAAGTGTAATGTAAATTTTTTGACGTATAAGCATGTTTTCCAACAAGAAAAAACATTATCCAATAATGTAATACTCAGTATATCCAAATAAATCATATTTATATAAACAAAATGTTAAATAATATAATCTTTTCATATTAAAATGTTGAACAATTGTTAATAAAGTAATACTTTAAATGTCCACGCATGTAATTGTTTTTCATGTCCAACTTTTTTGTCCAACCAAACAAATGCTTTCATATTAAAATGTTGTGTTGTTTAAACGTTGGTCTTGCGACACTTGGGAGAAACCATCAAAAAAGCGACATTTATCATATAGACGTCGGTCTTTCGACGTTTGGCTTCACAACGTTGCAAGACCGACATCTATATGAGAAATTTCACTTTTCCAATGGTTTCTCCCAAGCGTCGCAAGACCGAAAGATGTGTAGGCAACGTTGTAATTCCGATGTTTCATCCCATAAATGTCATAACACTGACGAAATGTTTAAAACGTTGCAATTTTGATGACAAACATAAACATCTCAAAAGTGACGATATCCCTAAACGTTGGTATAGTGACGGTTTGTTGTGGGATTTGAAAATTTGATAGAAATTGGGGAAATTTTTGACATTACGACAAAAGTGTTGGAATTTCCGCCAATTGTACTAGTGAGACTAATGAGGAAAAACACTGGGGGAAAAGAGGATGTTAGGCTTGCAATTACGAGATTTTCAACTCACTTCCTCAGATTGAAATGTCTAAATTCTAAGAAAAAATCTTGGAGAAAATGTTTTCTTCTGATGGTTGGTCTTGATCTCAATGGTCTCATAGACAAGGTGGTAAAGACACCAAAAGGAATTTTTTTGACAATTATTTTTCGTAAAGGTCCACAAAGCTTGTGAAAATTACGAAGTCCCTTTTTAAGGTGTTACAGATGGAAAATGGGTAAAAATGGGCATGGGCTAAATTTATGAGGCTATGGATCATGCAAAGCAGTAGATACAAGAAGCTTACAAGGATAAGTTAGCTAAATATGGGCATATATGGGAGATCATGGATAGGATATGGAAAAATCAACTCTATTGTTGTATACATGCAGCTGGTTATTTTTTGAACGCATAGTCTCATTATAAAACTCAGCTAAGAGATTTTCAAGTTGGGGATATTTCTAAAGGAAAATATGAAAAAAAAAAAATTAGATCAAGATAGAAGAAAATAATGGATACATGCAAGATGCCTATTCAACATCATCTAGATATGACTCAAGCTTAAAATTCACAGTTGATAATGTTGGAACAAAAATATCATTCTCTTGGGTGCTATCATCAAGAATTTCCTCTTGATCATCTCCAGAAATCAATTCAAAATTGCAAAAATTCTCCTATAGGCAATGGCAACTATATCAATGGCTGGGTATTACAAGTATTCACTAGAATAACATTTAAATCTATTCTTAAGAAAATATATATATAAATACATTCATTAAATCTTGATTCTCCTCAATTGGTGCTCGAAATACACCATTGTTTTTGGCATTATACTTCCTTGTACCCTGCATAGGTAATAAATATGATCAAATTTCCAAGCTAATTCTAGTGAAAATATTTCATTTTCCATTGATCAAGAAGGAAATAAATTGTTATTATAGCATAATAAAACACTTCCTTTCAAATATTTCCTAATTAAATGATATAGAGACTATAATACCCAACACCAAACTCCAATATTTAAGTGAAAATTGACCTTCAGATTATGCTTGCTTATTTTCCCAAGATTTAACCCCACACGTATCTTCTTAGAGAGTGTATAGCATATGCAATCATGGATACAATAAACAATGGAAAAATTTGTTGTGAGATGTATATATGTTATATTATAGTCAATATTGGGTACCTCGCAGGAAGAAAAGGAAAGAAGCCCTATGAAATTGGATCAAATTATCTGGATCAAGAACTTACCTCCTCACAGAGGCTTGTTTCACCATGGTTATCTATGATTTCAGTGATTCCACTTTCATTTGCAAGGGAAACCCTAAATTTGATGTATTCTAAATTTCCTTCTTCATTCTAAAAGAAAATTTAATTACCAAATGTAATCATTAGCTCATCCCATCAAGGTATAACCAAAGGAAAAAATCGAGTTTAATGTTCCATTTATTGTTTGTTGTGTTTATTCTATAAAATTAACCTCCATTTGAGGCATCTCCTTCAAAGGTTCATATTATTCCTCATTGTTATCACTGGGAAATCGGACAAGAAAATTGACATTATGAAATATCAAGCAAAAGGATTTACAGGGATGAGAAACATTACAGAATATGAAAAATTGGAAAATATCTAAGGTCAAGAGGTAAAATTTCAAATTGTGCACCAAATACATAGGAAAAATGTGCTTTACGTGCATTTATCTTAGATAGGTGCGTTGGTTTGCACGGCTTTCGCTCAAAAATTCGTGTGGTACTGGGAGTGGCAGAAGTCGCCATCAAAGACCACTTGACACACTTCAGGAGAAGATCCTCCACTTGAGGTCGCCCAACGAGAACCACCTAGAGCCACCTTGGGACCTCAAGTGAGCACAAAAAGGAATCAACCCTCACTCTTGGGTCACTATACACAAGTGTACAAGAGAGGGAAGAAGGATTTGAATTTTCCTATAAATTTCCACCATGAGAAGAACAAAAGGAGAAAACATTGTTGTGTTGGCCAAATTGCCCATGAGAAAACCAGTAGTGTGTGATCCGGAGCAGTAATAGAGTTAGAGGATTTGGTTTTTGGCCACCCAAAAAGTTCAATCCATTGCAAGAAGAGAGAGGCCTTGCAGAATCAGCTCAAGGGTAAAAACATCCTTGCACTGGGTCTTATAAATCCATAGTTCTAAGGATCCTTTGGAAAGTGTGTAATGTTCTACCTTTCTTTTACTAATAGTGATCAATAAGAGGGGATTATTCCACTATTTGTATTATTCTCTCATTTGAATCATTTGAGATTGTGTTTTTGTTTTATTTTAGTTGTGTTTCTTCTTCTCATATGCAACATACAACATTTCATGATTTTTTGTGTTTTATATATATTGGCATGTGTTAACTAAACTTCCAACAATATTTTCTGCCTATGACCATAGCTTGTAGGTTGCAACCACTCCTACTAGGAACCGCTGTGTTTGGTACACTCGTGCACCAAAACCACTACAATATGAATTGTGACACCACTTAATTTACCCTTTTGTTAAGTGGTTGTGCTTGTTGCAGGGACTCTCTCTCTGCTCAGGATTGTTGTTGGACCAACTCTCCTCCTTCTCTTCTCCCTCCATTCACCCACTATGAAGAGTTGTTGTTTAGGAGTTCTAAAAAATTTTATGCAGGAAAACCACATGTAGTTTTCATAGATAGACACGATGGTCTGTGTGTGCTCAACTCATACTTGCGCGCAGAGTTGCGTGCCTGTGTAAGAAATGTCTACGCAAAAATTAGAGAACCACTTTTTTCATTGGCTTTATTTAGTTTTCACAACTGTAAAGTGACTGGAAGCCCAGATAAAATCTGTCAGCACTATTTTTGGTGTCCCATGACTATTTAGAACATGCTTTTAGCCGTGTTTTAGTCTTTCTAGTTGCATAGTTTTAAGTTTTAAAGTTTATCTTACAAAAATCACATAGTTTAAGTAGGGGGAAATTAAGTGGAGAAAATACACCCATGCAATATGAATTAACTCATTTTGTGAAAATAGACACCAAAACACATAGGTAATTAGCAAGGAGTAAGTGGCCCATATCCACACATTCTAAGCTAATTTCCATTTATTTTTTCCTACTAGTACCTTTAATTTTAGTCTAAATTTTTGTGCTAGGAATCGGGACGAGGACTAAATTATCATAGAGAGCAAGTAATCTCTACTGCCCTTGCACCTTTTGGTGAACCTGAGCATGCATATGAACACTCTCTTCTGATAACTTTCCATCTCCCTTCAGTCAAACATTTAGTTTAATTATGAAAAATTGCAAGCGTCCTACTATCCGCACATCATTTGCTTCTCGCAAGGAACAATCAAAAAATAGTTTAATAGGAGGACGTGTAAAGGATCACCGCATATCCACATCTATAAAAAATTGTGATTTTTCACTTTAGCATACACACTACCACACCATAAGAAAAGTAATCCACCTTAAAACTAACCATAATTTAACTCATTAAATATCCCCACAGGGGCCACAAGATAATTAATAGTTCAGGTTAGGACCATGGGTTAGAAATCTAATAAGCCACCATGGTCAATTTACATGTTGAAACATAGAATTTGAATTTATATGGAGCTTTAAATCCGTCTATCTGCCCATGAAAAAGAAAAATCGAGAACCATAGAGACCCGATTCAAAGGGGGCTAAGGTTAGGCCCAGTGCATGCGGTATTATTTGGGGCTACCTGGCCCATCTAATTCTTCTTACTGGTAGCTGATTACCAAGAATCTCAAGACTTGAACGCTCACGTGCGACGATGGTACTTAGTGGTGAAATCTAGGGCATCCTTCCCTATACATGATGGTGCAAACAACACTAGATCCTCTACCCATTACCTTGGTCGATTCTTCGGTTGCTGGAAGGTGTCGCTAGTTATTTGATGATATTAGCCCCATTACCCACCAGAAGATATCTTTGCCAGGCCTAATTACAATTGAGAGTGTGAGGACGTTTAGGTCTTTAGGATTTTGAGTATCATGGAAAAAAACAACCAAAACCATTTTTTGATTGATTGATCACATAGAACTAATATAAATGGAAATTAAACTTTAATTTTTTCTTTGTTTTATGTATGTGTTCACCTTTTTTTGTTTGATATATAGTCTCTTTTCTCTCATAGAACTAAAAATATTTCCAAAACCATACCTACTTGACACCATAATGGACCCAAAAAGGCCTCATTGATCTAGACGTCTTTTTGACCTTCCCCAATTATCAAGAGGAGTTCCAGGTCTTTTTCCATTTAGGCATCAAAGGCATAACACCACTACCCTTATCAGTCCATCCTTTATCGAGGCCTCTTTAGTTGGTAACCCCCAAGGGTCACATAATGCCACACTAGTGGAAACCCCCCCAAGGTCACCACAAACCACTCCTTCCACAACCCCTAGGGGGCAAGGGAGTGCTACCAATTCCAAGAGGCAACAAAATACAGAGTTGGGCACATCACAGATTAACCCCTTACCTAACCAGAACCTTGTGTTTTCATAGTCTACAATCGCGCTCAACACACACTTACCTT
This sequence comes from Pinus albicaulis, assembly GCA_034641835.2. Classification (NCBI taxonomy): domain Eukaryota; kingdom Viridiplantae; phylum Streptophyta; class Pinopsida; order Pinales; family Pinaceae; genus Pinus; species Pinus albicaulis. The sequence continues at coordinate 941,353,285 of CM076582.1, forward strand.
TCTTAGTATTGTTTAACTTAACTGATCTATAAAAGTTAACGAATAACCCCATTGCACACAACCCCACTTGGCCCCCCCATGCCCATGAATCTCCCTTCGGACATTGAAAAATTCGAAGGGAAGCAAGCAGAAGACCCTGGAAACCATGTAACGAATTTCCACTTGTGGTGTTCGTTGAACAATATCATTGATGATACTATTCAGCTAAAACTATTTTAGCGCACATTAACTAGACTGGCCGTGAAATTGTATGTGGAGTAACCTTCTGCTACACATGGAACGTTTATCACTCTCGCTACTACGTTCCTCACATATTTTCAGTTACCCATCCACCATGATTCAGGAATGGAGTTACTGACAGATTTTAGATAGACACCAGTTGTCCATATCTCGGAAAATCTCCATGAATGGTGGCAACACTAAAGTTTGTGTAAAGCTAGGTTGACGATTGAGTTCTGCTGGAACTATTCCTAAAAACTCTCACTGCAGAAATTTTGAAGGATGTGGCAGCTCAAGGACCAACTTCCGAAGATGATTCCATCAAAAAATCCTAGCATCTTGAGCTAATATACATGCAGTCAGGATATATTTATAGCTTCCTACCTAATTCCTTGTGCCTGAAAACTTATAAATAATTTACAAGTGCGTCGAGCACTATAGATAGATTTATAGGGTCACTGGCCCAAAATCACCTAGGAAGTATCTGTACCCTAGTTATGCATATGGTCCTAACTATAACATCTCACAACTAGGCTACCATCAGATTCATCATGCACCTTTGCAGAACATGACCAATAGGTCACAGGCATATCGTCATCAGCAAGGAGGACCATACCTTCATGCACAGGGGGCCCAGTATGTAGCTAGAAATGATAATGGAAGAGATCCCCCCAACATTCATTCACAAACTAGGGAAATAGACCCCAATATTCCCAATTCCCAACACAAAACCCACCAATGCAAAATAATGCACTGGTGAACTTTGTGAAAACTCCTCAAGCACAATCGCGCTAGTCATATGGCCAGGAAAATCCCAGTTATCCTCCTAATATGGCAAGGAAAAACTTCAATGAAAAACAAAAGGGAAATCCTCGATAGGGGGTAAACAACCAACAACGTCCTCCGTGGTCTCGGGCTAGGGGAAAATCTAAGCGAAATCAAAACCACATGCCAAATAACTCCCAAGGGCATAACAAGAGGGCGAACATTTAGAACAACCACTATTGTGAAATTTGTGGTGAGTATGGCCATTACACTCATCACTGTCCCAAAATACCCAAGTTGAAGAAGTTTCAGGGTAACCGAGGACAAGGGGGAACCTCACAATAGACAGTTGTCATGTAGGAGCCCCTTCCCCCACCAAGGGGTAGTTAGTACCCAACAGCATCAAACCCCCCTCGATGATTCTGGAAAAAAAAAACACAAAATCTATATGACTGGTGAATAAATTTTCTTTCAATCATGGAATCAAAATTATGATACCCCACTAGACACCAGTTCGTTAGGGGCTAGCACGAGTGCATCAACAACACCATTGAATATGTAAAAAATTCCTATTGAGCCTATGCTAAATATGGCTAAGGGACCCACTAGGCGAGCAAGAAATCACTCCAAAGAGACCCATAACTATATAATTTTTAACAATTCAGCTCAATATCCTGCTGCCATGTAAGCTTTGGAATTCTTGCAATATTTCCCAAAGAAAATGAAAGCTTTACTTTCTGCATTAGGCGCAATCGACCCTGCCGATTATCGCCTAATGGCTTTCGATTTAGATAAATCCACCCCTAGGCTTCCTTCATTGGTCACCTTTGAGATACCAGTGTTAGTACAAAACATCACTATCCATCATTGTATCATTAACTAGTGTGCATCCACATGCATCATGTTAAAGAACGTTTGGCAGAAGTTAGGGTCTCTCGAACTAAAACCTTCAGACATCACACTCAGAGCATACAACATGCATCCTTTTTCTCCCATTGGTCTCTATCAAAATGTCCAAGTCTTATTGGCTAGAAAGACAATTCTTATAGACATTTAGGTCTTGGATGCTTAGCGAGATTAAAATATACTCCTTGGGCAGAGTTATATCTATGCCATGTGTTGGCCCTCAGTTTTTATCCAATTTTGTTTAATTAAATACAATTTATTACCATTCTATCCATCCATATACCATCCATATTCACTCTATTTTGACCAATTTATGCATATCTAGGTATATAAATTAAGTTTTGCAAATTTTAGAAGTTTTTACAAAAATAGAATTTTAAATGCATTTTTGGACAAGACCAGAAATTCCTGTGAGGGCTTCATTAATGTCATACTTGCAGGACACCTCATCTTCAACTGAGCATATTTCTAGAAATATTGGGAAATAAGAATGGACGTTCACCTAATTTTTTGGTCAAACCAAGCTTAAACATACCCGGTAAAAGGAAGTCAAACATGACATGTTATTATGGAAATCCCTAGCAAATAGGCCAAATTTAGCATTTTATGGGATTTTCTAGATTTTGAGAGATTATATGGATTATTTCAACCAAAATAGATAGTATATGGATATACATGGCTGTTCAAGGAATTTTAGTGAGTTTTTTTCATATTTCTCTATTTAAGCCTAAGTCATTGAAGGCATTGATATGTAGAATTTGTATAGTTTCACTTTTATATTTCTAAAACTTTTAGATCTAATTGAAGAACTATTTCTATATCCTTTTCTATTGTTCTATATGTTGAATTATTTATTGAGTTTCAATATCTAAAATTACTCACAGTGTGCGAGGCAAGGGTGGAGGGCCCCCAAACCAAGGTAAGCGCACTTTCTGGTTAATTTAGTTGCAATTTATTGAACTAGTTTTGTTTCATGTTTAAGAAAATAATTATATGCATGATGATATGTTATGATTTTTGATTCATCCTAATCTAATTTCTAATATTCATATGAAGGATCAACCCAATGTTTAATTTAAACTATCCTTCTATCTAATCAAGGACTAGAAACTAGAATTCATTTATCTTGCTTTTAAGTGACTTTCTGAAGTTCCACTTTTCTAACAATGGCATTAATGATGAATGAATTGGTAATGAAGGAAAAAAATAACCTCGTTTGTTAGGAGACTCTTATATTATTCTTTTATATGCATCTTTATCTATTGTTCATTAGTGATTTTGGTTTCTAATTCATGAAGTAGTATTGTAGAGAAGGACAAACAAGTTCTCCTACGTTAGGAGCATCTTCTTCTGCTTATTACATAATTGAATTAGAAATTATTTAGTTAAGTTTTATATTTGTAATATGGATTTCCTTTAATTCCAATAATTCATCTTCTAAACTTGACTATAGTTGAAATCCATATATTTTGGAGATGCTTCTAAGTTCTACAAGCCCAGATTGATAATAAAATACTTGTGTTAGTTTACCCAGTAAACAGACCAAAATTTTTATCGTCGTTGCCCGAGAAGAATATTTTGAAGTGGTCAAATAGGAAGATAAAAAAAATAAATCAAAAACTAAAATTCATCGAAAACAACAAAAACATAGTTTTTTTTTAGTTATGTTTCTTTATTCCTAGAGATAAGGAGCATAAGGGTAGATTTGTTAAACAAAACCCCCCAACAATTCAACCATCCACAGGACTAGAAACACCAGATACTAGAAGGCCTAATCTAGAGGAGATAGATGAAAAATAGAGATCAGGACAAATATTAAATCTAACTGAAAGAAAAACCTTGTTGGCCTTGGAAGTAAAAAGAAAGAAATCACCAAAAGAAACTCCTTTCCTAGGAATACAAAAGGAAACAAGAAAACCCGTTGTTGAACAATTAGAAAAAATTGTCCTTGAACAAATTAAGATATTTGAGGAAACACCAAATCACCCTCATATTGAAACATTACAAATATCTGAACAAGAAATGACTCAAGAAGGAGAATGATCCAATATGCCAATTATGACCCTTGAATAGAGAATTGAATATGAGAGACAACAAAGGGAATGGAAAAAGAAAAGAGAGGAAGAAATTAAATTGGAAGCAGAGAGAATGGGAGAGGAAGACAGAATAATAGAAGCACTAAGAAGGATATAGGAAGAAGCAAAAAGAAAAAATTAAAACAAAAGACTACATGATAATGAACAAGAAGATGATAATGATCAGGAAGCTACTTTTGGCATTCCAATATTAGACACAATAGAAATACTAGGAGAAGTCAAAATGAAAAACATTCCACCTTCCTTATTGCCTAACTTTTATGGAATGTCAACAAAATATCATGATTCATTTATGTTCGAATTTGATATATTATGTAGAACTTATGGATACATGAATGACACACACACGCTTTGTCTCTTTCCTGCTAATTTTAAAGTAACATCATTAAAATGGTTTATGGGTTTAGGAGAACATACAATTGCTTCTTGGGATGATATGAAGAAATTTTTTCTTAAAAATTATCTAGCTTAATACAAGGCTAGAGACTCAAAAGAAGACATTTTTAGAATGAAACAACAAGAAAATGAAAGTTTGGATGATAATTTAGAGAGATTTATTTACTATTTGCAAAAATTCAAACAACATTCTCTGAATCCTGATACTATCCGCATAATTTTTCTTAAGGGTGTGAGAGATGAATACTTATATATCCTCAATGTGATGGGAAAAGGGGATAACTCAAACCTGCCATTTGATGAAATTACTGAAATTTCTCAGAAATATTCTAGAGGAATATCAAAAAATGGAAAGAGGGATGTTACATCAAGAGCTTCCAAATATTTAGCAAGTGGAGTAACAAGAGCAGAAATAGGAACTTTATTAGAAGATTTCAAAAAATATCTCTTAAGAAATGTGGGAACACAAGTAGATGTTTTAAAATCCAAGAAGAAGAATGAAGAAAAATATCAAATCTTAGCAATATTTTGTCCAAAGTGTAGGAAAAAACATCCACTTAGGGAATTTCCTTTGCAAGGTATACAACTGTGTGGACTTTGTACAGAGAATCATGCAACTAAAAAATGCCCAAAATTGAAAGATTTTCAAATGGAATAAGTACAAGGGGTATATTGTCTCTAATATATGGCACCAAGGAGACATTGGCAACAAAGGATGACTCAACAATTTCCCCAACAAAATTCCCATAATTTTCAATATCTTCCTCAGAATTCATGGAACAATCCAATGCCATGGCAGGCTTGGCCTCCAGAGCAATATCAAAAGCTACCTACATAAGGTTGGAGAGGATATACTTATGGAAACCAACCAACTTACGCTCAACAATATCAATATAAACAGCCATACCAACAACCATACCCTAAACAACCATTCCAATAACAACAATTCTAGCAACATCAACCAATTCCATTTCCACTTCAAAATCATGCACTAATGCTAACTCAACCTTAGCAGCTCCAGCTACCTTCTAACCAACCACTTCCTAGACCAACACAATTTCCAAATCAGCCACTATCTAATCCAAGTAAAAAACTTGATAAACCAGCATACAATGTGGAAGATGCAACATACTATCCTACATATTCCATTCTTTCCATACAAGATGTCCACTTAAGATTTGGGAAGGTGTTACACAAATATTCTCCCCCAATAATAGAAGAAAAAACTAAACAAGGAGAACAATGTTAACAATCTCAATATGAAAATCAAATTTAGAAGGGTAAATCTATTATGACTCAGACACCACCTTATCCAAAGAGGTTATTACAACATAAAATCCCAATGTCTCTGCCTAAATTTGATATTCTAGACGAATTGAAGAATACATATGTCAAAATTCCTTTATTACAAGCAATAAAAGATATTCCAATATATGAAAAAACAATAAAGGAATTATGCATCAAGAAATCTGGCAGAAGAAAAAGAGATCCAACCACAATCCAGGTTATTGGAAGATTAGCTAGTCTCATGTCTACATAAACAAAAATTGAAAAATATGTTGATCCTGTGATCCCTATGGTTACCATCTTGATCAATAATTTTTCAGTACCAAAAAATTTAAAAGATTTGGGAGAAAATATAAAAGTTATGACTACAAAGACTATGAAACATTTGAACTTGAACAACATTAGACGTACTACTACAATTTTAGAACTTGCAGGCAGGTCTAAAGTTGTACCAGAAGGAATATTAGAAGATATCATTGTCTCGCTGGATTCATGGGACAATTATGGAGATAAATTTCGTACTAAAATTTATTAGAGAAGAGATAGGAGAAATATCATACCACTTTTATTTTAGTAGTTGGATCTCCCAGTTTTTGGAATCCAGTAGACTTCCTGATTTTGCAGCCAAAAAAAAATTTAGGAGGCCATCCATTAATTTTAGGTAGACCATGGTTGGCCACTACAGATGCCTTCATTGGATGCAGATCTGGAAGTATGATTATTGCACATGGGGATGAAAGGAAACATGTTACATAGTATCCTCCAACACAATCTCCTTCTTTATTAACATGTCTTGATAGAGAATAAAAATAAGTAATTCAATCTGTTTTTAGTATTAATCAAGTCTATAATTCTAGAGGAGAGGAAGAAAATGAGGATTTATTATATTGTTTCATCCCAGAACCGAATATTTCAGAGAAGCTTAGAATAACACAATATGAAGCTACAAGTCATCTTTTAAATCAGTGTTTCTAGGAAAAATGTACTAGTCAATCACTGCAAAATTAATTTGAAAGTATTTTTCCTGTTAACTCAATTACCAATTCAAAGAGTAAAATCATCGAAATCAGTCCTAGAAGGAATTTTAATATTTTTAATAACTTACAATCATCACAAGAACAAGAGGTAATAGCATTGTTATATAAATACTCAAAATATTTTTCTTGGGATTACACATATATGTAGGGTATTCATAGAAAAACATGTGTTAAACACATTTACACTGGTGATCGAATCAAACTTCTGAGACAACCACAAAGAAGGATGAATCCTCTGATGAAGGAAATATTGATAGAAGAATTCCATAAAATATTACAAGTTGGATTCATCTATCCTATTTCTCATAGTCAATGGGCTTCTCCCTTGGTTGTGGTGCTTAAGAAAAATGGAAAAGTGGAGAATTTGTGTAGGCTAAAGAGAGTTGAATAAAGCCACGTTAAAATATCATTTTCCTTTACCATTTATTGATCAAGTACTAGATTCATTATCTGAGAAGAAATTATTTTCTTTTCTCGAGGGATTTAGTGGACATAATCAGATAAAGAAAGCATTGGAAGATCAAGATAAAACAACATTTACTTGTCCATGGGGAACATATGCATATAATGTTTTTCCATTTCGGTTATGTAATGCACCTACTACTTTTCAAAGAGCAGTCCTTGCAATATTTGCTAATCTGATCCATGATTGTGTAGAGGTCTACATGGATGATTTCACTATGTATGGAGGAACATTTGATGATTGTTTAAAAAATACTGAAAAAGTTTTGAAAATATGCATAGAGGCAAATCTATCACTCAGTAACGAAAAGTACTTTATGATGTTAACTGAAGGAATAGTGTTGGGACACCATATTTCTTCTTTAGGAATTAAGGTGGATCCAACAAAAATACAAGTCATTGTGAATTTAATGCCACCCACAACACAAAAGGAAGTAAGAAGTTTCTTGGGTTATGCAAGCTACTATAGGAGATTTATTGAGAAATTCAATAAAATAGCTCCGCCTTTATTCAAGTTACTTGCAAAAGATGTGGAATTCCAATGGAAAAATAATTGTCAAAGTGCATTTGAAAAATAAAAATAAAAATTGTGAGTTGCACCCATTCTTTGAGGACCCAATTGTTCATTACCATTATATATATATATATATATATATATATATATATTGATGCATCTGACACTGCTATTGGAGCACCACTGGGAAAGAAAGAGAACCAGTTTAATTATGCCATATACTTCATAAGCAAAAAATTAATACTGACAAAATTAAACTCTATTGTTACATAGAAAGAAATGTTAGCTGTACTAAATGCATTTAATAAGTTTAGGCATTACATAATAGGTTATCATGTATTCATTCACGCGGATCATTCAGCCATAAGATATTTAATGAAAAAAAGCAATTACAAATGGAAGAATTACTATATGGATGTTATTAATGCATGAATTTAACATCATTGTACAAGATCATCTAGGTAAGGATAATCAAGTAGCAAAATGTATATCAAGACTTACCTGGTGATCCAAATCTAGTTTTAGATAATTTCCCAGATGAACATCTATGTTCTATAACTTTCAAAAATCAATGGTTTGCAGATTCAACCAACTATTTATATTTTGAAATCCTACCATCCCATTACACAAATAAACACAAAAGAAATATAATTAGAGAAAACTATAGATATAGTTGGGTCAATGGTGATCTCTTTTATACTAGTTTTGATCTGATAATAACTAAATGTGTTAGATAAGATGAGATTATAGATATTTTTAAATCATGTCATGATGAGCCATGTGGTGGTCATTTTGCAGACAAGTGGACAAAAAACAAAATGCTCAAACTTGGCTACTACTGGCCGACAATATTAAAGGACTCCAAGGCCTATGTAAAAATATGTGAAAGCTGCCAAAGAATTGGAAGACAAGTGGAATCAGATGAAATGCCATTAAAACCACAAGTACTCATAGAACTATTTGAGAAATGGTATCTAGACTTTGTGGGACCAATAAACCCATCATCAAATGGAAAAAAGTACATCCTGGTATGTACAGATTATGTTATTAAGTGGGTGGAGGCAAATTCAATGGCATGAGCAACAGAAGAAACAATGTCTTCTTTTTATTTGAAGAAATATATGTAAGGTATGGAGTGCCGCGACAAATTATTACAGACCAAGGAGCACAATTCACCTCCAATCTTGTAAGGGATATCATAGAAAAGTATAATATCAAACACAGAAAATATACTACATTCCATCCACAAGCGAATGGACAAGTGGAGTCCACTAAAATATTTTTGGACAATATCATGACAAAAATTGTGCAGATGAATACGAACAACTAGTCAGAAAAGTTGAGACATGTTCTATGGGCCTACAGGATAACATGGAATAACAGAATTGGATTCAGTCCATACCATTTGGTATATAGTAAGGAAGTATTGTTACCCATAGAATTTAAAATACATACATATAAACTTGTACAAAAGTTGGGAATGGAACTATCTGTAGCACAAGCACAAAGTGTGACTCAATTAAATAAACTCAATGAAATAAGATAGAAAGCAGTGGGACATACATCAATAGTACAAGAGAAAATAATATTTGGCATGATCGATTCATCAAGAATAAGGTATTTCAAAAGGGAGACTCGGCACTATTGTTTGACTCCAAGTTTAAAGATTTCAAGGGAAAGTTTACAAATCATTGGCTTGGGCCATATGAGATAGAAGAGATCTTCTACAATGGAGAAGTCAAAATAAAAAATATATATGTAGCTTCAATTTCATTTTTAGTTAATGGGCATAGGCTGAAAGTCTACAATAAACCTAACAATAAAGAAGATTTTATGAAAATAATTTCGACAAAAACCGAAATGGAAATAATGGAAGAGCATAATATGCCTTCCTTAGTTCCAGAAGAATAAATAAATATATATATATATATATATATATATATATATATATATAATAAATAAAAGAAAGGAGAGCTTGTCAGAAAATCAGAGACCTGGGTTTTTCACATAACTCAAATCTGTTACCTGAAACGAAATTATTTGGCCAATATGAATTCCGTTTTTGTTTTGTTTTTACTTCAATATGATTTTTCATATTTAATCCTCCAATACATGCAAGAATGGAGGACAAATCTTAACTTCAACAAGGGTGAAGATTGTAATAAACTATGAAAATAGTTTGAACAACTGAATTGAATAAGGAACCTGAATTATAAGCACAAAGGTACCAGATTCATCATTATACATATTATGCAGAAGGGACATGATACATATTTGACAATATTTTTGCAGAAAGGGACCTAAGATATCATTAAAAATATTATGCAGAAGGGACGTATATCATATGACAGAAGAAACTTGAAACATTCAAGCCTTAATAACATGTTAGAAGGGACTTGAAACATTAATTACAAACTGCAGAAGGGACCTAAAAAACATCAACATTCAAAGATCTTGAATCAATAATCATATGTGAAAACTTGAAGTAGAAATAAGTCTCTACATATCCTGGAAGAGCCATTGTTATGATAATAAATATATTATCGACCATCATTTGACCAGATGACATCATTAACATCAAAAAATTTATGGGAGTACAGGTACAGTAAGTGAAAATTTTGTCTTAAAATTTTGAGTTTTTTTAGAAATTTTCTAGAAGTTGTTAAGAATAATTTAGTGCTTGATATGTATTCCATTATATCCTACCCTCATTATTTTACCCATTATAGTCACCTATTCATTACCCTTTTTCTACACTTATGCTCATACATTAACCATCATTCCATATTCCATCATTTCAATCATTTAAAAAAAAGCATCACATTAATCCTAAATATTTTCTTAAGAATGTGGATCAAGAATTAGAGGCCAATGTTCAAATCCTTGTTGACCTACAAAAATAACAAAGGTTAGTGTCATGATAGCAATTTAATTTTAAACATGACCATTCTAGGGTCATTTTAAAATTAAATTAAACAATACAAAGTTGAAAACCTAAGCTACAAAGAAAAATATGCAAATATAAATATATCATTTGATGGAATGACACAATAATATGCATATATGATAAATCTAAGGTATAGAATGATGCATATGGCGGATAATGCAATTGTGACAAAATACTAAGTGGAAATGCAATGAACACATCATATGACATAACCTAAGTTGAAATGTTGCAATAAAAATAAATAAATCATGATTCATTTCGATTAAGGTATGAGCATGAAAAAACAATGAAGGTGGTCATGAATAAAAGACAAAGTGTTAGAGAACGTGGGCATCATAGTAATGAATGAGAAATGATATTATGGGAAGCGTAATGAGTGAATTAGAGAACATGAGTTATGATGACGGGATGTATGCAGGCACGGTGGAGCAAAAATGTAGAGCAAGTCAGAGAGAATAGGCCATGGAGGCATCTTATTTAGAGGACGGTGCATGAGAAAAAGGTCAACATAGATTCAAAAAAAAACATAGTGATATAACATTAAAAAAAACCCTATGCAAATAGTAAAGACTCCGCCATTTTTAAACCAACAAAATTTTGTAAATTGCATTTTTCCTTCACCATCATAGCCATTGCAGGCTTAGAGAGGAAGTCAACACTGTGCAAACCATAGGCATGCATTCGAAATACGTTGTGAGGAACAAAATTTATAGAGAAAATGTTGGAAGGCCATGAATGAAACAGAGAAACTCAAGACGAGATAAGTAGGCATAAGATATTGAAGAAGAGGAAGCAGAAAAATTAGAAGAGGAACAAAGTCAATCATTGTTGTTGACTTGGATTTGAGCCGATATATTTGGTCGTTGTATTAATCAAACACACCACAAATTGCAAAGATATCATGGAAGTAAGAAGGTAAGAACAAACCCATGATTTTTCACATTAGGGAAATGGATATTCAGAAAAAATAAATCTCAGGATTTTGTGTTGAACATGAGTTAAACTACAAGTTATTAATGAGTGTCTCTATCACCTTTTACCTTGTCTTTCCCACCATTAGCTTTTCTCTTCCCCCTACTAGCACATGAGGATTCTAAGATGATTGAAGAGGAGTTTTAATAACAGTAGTGTTGTGAAAATGTAGGATACGAGGCTAAACTCAGAGAAAATTTTTCTTTGGATCCAAAGCGAGTAAACAAAATTTAATTTCTTCCACATTTAGTCATGAAATTTTCATATTTTATTTTTAACAAAACAACGTGTGCACAGTGAGTAATACAGTGAGTCATTTCATGAGTTATTTGATGATTGTTGACATATACATAGTGAGCCATTTTTGAATATTTTTGCACATAGTAAGCCTAAATCATTTCAGATTGAATGCACAATGAATTTGTATTAAGAGAGGAGGAATTATGTGTGAATTCAAAGAGCATAAAGACACTGTGGCATGAGATTTTTAAAATTTTTTCATAGTGAATTAGAGGTAGAGAATTCTACATCAAAGCAAAGGATATTACACAGTCAATTAGAGGAAGAGAATTCTACATCAAAAAAAAGGATATTTTTTTCTACAAAATTTTGATGAAACAAAGAATATAAAATGAGAAATTTATTAATAAAAACATGTTTACAATGTTTTATAATCTTTCTATATCAAAATTTTGTGTTTTTATTAGTTTGTGGAAGCAGTGGGTTTGTTTTTGTAAAAGAACAAAGATTGAAGGAGATTTATTTCATTCCTTTGTCAAGAGCATAAGATAAGAGGTAAGCCTTATGACCATGCGTGAATAACTCAACAAGATCTATATGTATGCATAATTTTTATTTTAAAAATGAAAATTTTGACAACGCAAGGTTACATAAATTTGTTTTCAGGTCATATGGCTACCAGGGTAGAACCAAAATATTTCTAGATTGAGCATTGGGAAAAATAGACCATATTAAAACTTTATCAAGCTAGTCTAATAGGCTTCCTCCAAAATTTTAATGGACACAATGAGAGCATCACAAAGGAGTTCATAATAATTACACACAGGATAAAACCATGGTCGGAAAATTAGTCATCCCATTAAATCTAGAATCCATTTCTCAGGACTTAGATCTACCACTGTTAGGGGAACAATATCATAAGGTTTTCACTTTAAAGATAAGGGATGGAATTTCTTTTTGAAGAAAAATAGGAAGGGGTAATTTGATAGAACCAAGGAGATTCCAAGGGAATGGTTTAATGAGCCTTGGCTAGAGTTGTTTTTAATTATTTAGATATTTTCACATGTGACATTAGGCATGGTGTACTGCATCTCTATTATATCAAATTGCTCCAGCATATCAGGAATAGAAGTGAAAGTCAATTTTCCATACTTCTTCTTGAAAATTTTGATTAAAATGATAGAGAATGTGAGAAATGAAACTAAAACCAAGGAATAACAAATATACCATCATGGAGTCATCAAAATTCTTGTTGAGTATCAAATTAAATCCAAGGGTGTAGTGTGGAAAGATTTTTTAACTCAACATCAATTTGATGAACAAATCATAGAGGAGAATTTTAAACTAGTGCATGAAACAAAGAGCATAATGCACTCACCTATTTATCCAAGGACAAGGTCCAAAAATCAACAAGACACAACCATGACTCAAAAGAGAAGAATCTTTCATATCCATTCCCAGGAGACATAGGAGAAAAATTCCAGCAGCCACAATCAATAAAGAAAAAAAACCTGAGGTACAAATTGTTGAAACACCTCCCACAAAAAAACAAGTGGATGAAATCATTGAAATATTGCATAAAGAAGCCCATGAAAAGACATTGGAAAGAGATTCATACTTTGATAATTTTTAGGTATAAACCACTTCATTTTCTAGAGACACAAGAGAGGAAGAGAAAGAGCTACACCTTAGCAAAATAAAAGAATTGACAGATCAATTGGAGGTAAGCAAAATTATGGAGAGGCATTTGAAGCAAGAGAACAAGACATACAAGAAAAAAATTCCAATTAGATCAAGGAAAATGAAAAGCTTAATGATAAAGTTGGAAAATTAGAGACAAAGAATACCCTTCTTTATAAACAAGTTTACAGGTGGCTGAATGAGAAAAACACATGGAAGTATAAATATGAAAGACAAAAAGTCGCGACTTCAATCTATAAGGGAGAACAATATAACGGGATAGATTTATTTTTCAATAATCATAGTAGGAGGCATATGGATCAGGTAAAATATCTACATCAGAGCTCAGGAGATCCAAGAGAAAGAAGCAAGCATGAGTACATGCTTGGACAATAGTAAGGGGGAGATGTTGGCCGTCATTTTTTATTGAATTTTGTTTAAGTAAATAAACTTTATTGTCATGATATCCATCCATATACCATCCATATTCACTCTATTTTGACCAATTTATGCATATCTATCTATACAAATTATGTTTTGCAATTTTTGTGAAGTTTTTACAAAGATTGAATTTTAAGTGCATTTTTGGAAAAGACTAGAAATTCTCGTAATGGCTTCATTGATGTCATACTTGAAGGACCAGTGGGATTGAAGTGAGCAAATTTATAAAAATATTGGGAGCTAGGAATTTAAATTCACCTATTGGTTCGATCAAATCAAGCTTAAACATGCCTGGTCCAAGGCGGTCAAACATAACATGTTATTATGGAAATCCCTAGGAAATAGGTCAAATTTAGCATTTTATGGGACTTTCTAGATTTTGAGAGATTATATGGATGATTTAGACTAGAATGGATAGGATAAGGATATACATGGTTTCTAGAGACATTTTAGCTGATTTTGTTTCATATTTCTCTATTTAAGCCTAATACATTGAAGGCATTGATATCTAGAATTTGTATAATTTCACTTTGATATTTTTGAAACTTTGAGAGCTAATTGAAGAACTAGTTCTATATCCTTTTCTAAGGCTATATATGGTGAATTACTGATTTATTTTCAGTATTTAAAAGTACTCACAGTGTGCTAGGAAAGGGTGGAGGCCCCCCACACTGAGCTAAGTGCTCTTTCTAGTTAATTTAGTTGCAATTTCCCGAACTAGTTTTGTTTAATGTTTAAGAAATTAATTAAATGTATGATGTTATGTTATAATTTATGATGAATCCTAATATAATTTATAATATAAATATGAAGGGTCAACCCAGTTTTTAAGTTAAACTCTCCTTCTATCTGATCACAGACTAGAAACTAGAATTCATCTTTCTTGCTTTTAAGTGATTTTCCGAATTTCCAGTTTTCTAACAATGGCATTAATGATGAATGCATTTGTAATGAAGGAAAAAAAGGAACTTCTTAATTAGGAGCCTCTTCTATTATTATTTTATGCATCTCGATCTATTTTTCACTAGTGATAATTTTGGTTTCTGATTCATGAAGTAGTATTGTAGAGAAGGACAAACAAGTATCCTAAGTTAGGAGCTTCTTCTTATGCTTATTACTTAATTGAATTAGAAATTATTTAGTAAAGTTTTATATTTGTAATATGCATTACCTTTAATTTCAATAATTCATCCTCTAAACTTGAATATTGTTGAATTTCATATATTTTGGAGATGCTTCTAAGTTCTACAAGCCCAGATTGATAATAAAATACTTGTGTTATTTTATGTAGTAAACATACCAACACCATGTCTTCCATATAATCCACCGTCTTCCCAGCCATGATGTTCCCCCATGAGGACCTCATAATTACTATATAAAAATCTACATACCATGACAAGCAACCCATAACAAACATCGATTTCATTATACCCTATGTAGACACATCTTTTGAAACGCTTACACAGTACTAGAAATATGGCCTTGGCCAATTCAAACCATCATCTATCCTCGGATCATTCCTAGGATATCCCCCTATCATACCAGAATCACCCGTTGATATCATAGGGGATTCAGTGTGCATGATGTCTATATCAAGCACTAAATCTAGGCATGAGATAGAGACAAGTAGTAATGACACCGAGGCCTCTGCGACGACGACGTCTCTATCCTACGCCATCTCCCAAAATCCTTTTCTCTAACCTCCACTTGGTTTTGGTCGCAGAAATTATTGGCAATAATAGTGTTTCCAAATGTATCGTTCTCAATACCATTTTGGTACTTAGTCCCACCTACCAAGATAGGAGTCACAGGCATCACCTCTACAGGGTTAATCTGCCTCACTCCTGAGGAGGCCTCTCCTATTTAAGGATATTGTTGCCACCATACCATCTAAGGAAACTACCATCTCAAAACCGATTTTCATGACAAAGAAAACCCATAAAAAGGGGAATAAGGTAGAAAATCCCATCATAAAATATGAATTAAAATCTTGCGCAGTATGTGATATAGTAGGCCATCATACCTATATCTGCCTAGAGCTAAACGAACTAAAATTTCTCCTAAGCTCTGAAATAAATATTTCGGTAAAAAGTTCCCATAAAAAGGTACCAACCACAAAAAATCAAGGCAAGGCATTGCGTACCAACCAGGCATGTTCTATCTGTACCAATTATCGGCATTACACCCATCATTGTCCAGAATTACTGTGACATAGGGATTCCTTACGTGCCCTAGAACAATCATACGAAGAGGACCCATCCATATAGTCAAATGGAGAAGAACCTCGCGTCATATTATACATCCACGAGGCATGGTAGTCACCTAAAGGACCCCTGTTCATCCCTTCTCCTCCTATCAAACTTTGTGCAATCTACATTGAATAATATCATTTCATCGCCAAATTTGCAGCCCTAGAATTGTTTCAATGATGGTATCCAGTTAATGTAGTATATCACATTGACATTCTATCCATCTAGCATTCATGTTAGGTATTTGGTGGTAAGCACCCATTATGCCATTTTCATTACATCCCTCGATTCCACGCATCGCTAACCAGTTTACACATGACCATAGATCGCCTCTCTCTAGAAGACGACTCAGACACAGAATCCATGGATAGATCGACAACGCAGGAATATGTGACAAGGAGCTCCATCCTCTTCCTGTCAACTAAAAAGAGGCCAGTTAGGGAACCCTTATTCACCCACACTCACCCTCCATGGAGAAAACAAACCTATGAATTTTATAACACATGCAACCATGTGGTCACCACATGCCAAGAACTAGAAGTGCTACGTCACTAGTACCCCGATCACGTCACCAAATGAATAGGATGGGAACACCCAAGAACGACGTTCTTGTATAGTATGTTAGGGAACCCATCATGATTAGCGCTGCAATTATATCCCTTGAGTGCACCTACTAATTGTTATCATTCATTCATTAGAAACCTCAGGATATCATCAATCCATTAGAAAACCTTATGGAAGGCAGATTTCCCCCAGGCAGCCTACCCCATTTCCATACCAACACTGTAGAAATTATATAACTAATGCATTATATGTCTAATATTCTCCTTATCATACACTATTTGACTTCATGCACAATATAGAATCTATTCCACCATTGATCATCACATGCAGAAATTAACACAATTGCAATGCACACATGAAACCATAAAAATTCACACATATGAACACAGTGTTTTAACGGGAAAGCCTCAAGATAAAAACCAAAAATATCTATATATAATATATTTCATAGATATCATGTAACAATCCTCATACAAAGCTAATCATATCAAGCTCTCAGTACAATACAATCGCTACACACTAATCAGGCCCTGATCTAGCAAATCCTTGCACCGATCTCTGCCACCTGCTAGCCTGCCTCTATTGCGCAATCCTTGCTGAATAATGGCTCTGAATGAACTTGAATCCACCTGGATTTCATTTCACAATCCTCATTGGCATCTCTACTTAGTGTTGGATTCAATCAATGCATCACTATAGTCACAACTGATAGTCATCTTGCCCTTTCACCTATCTCTCCACTAGTCTCCACTGAAATTGTCCATGCACTGTATTTAACTGATGTATTCTTCAGTTGATTAATGAGTTAATATTTAGAAAATTAATTATTAATTAATTCACACCACTCTCACTAGTGTATCAATTAGTTAGACCAGATATAACTAGCTCAACTCTGTCTAACTGAGTTAAACTGAACACAACTCCACCAACTACTTCTACAACTCCACCAAACTCTGTCACATGAGTTCTAACTGAATTCCTCCATGCAATAGCTCCATAAAACCTCAGGAATATCGTAATTCCTTCTATCATTTGTTGTGCCACATCTACGCACTTAATTGAAGTGCTCCAAGAGAATAAGATAATGTTTAGAGTCCAAATATTATTAAGAGCTAATAATATTCGACATATCTATTTTTAGACTGGAAATCTAAAAATAGATTCTGCCCAAAATGTCTAAAAATAGAAGTCCATCTATTTTTCCAACTGGACCAACCATCCACAAATAGCATCCTGCAACTCATAGAATATGATTGACATGTCTAAAAATAGACATAGTCTAAAAATAGACTTTATGCCAAAAATAGCCTTCGGGCCCACTTAGTGAAGGCGGCTCTTTTCACTAAGCTCATCATCTTGTTGAATATAAACACTCCCTCTCAACAAGATAGGGATTATTGGCCACCTCGATCATGTTTCTATGGTATTTGAATTTTCTCCTGGTGAGCGCCTTCGTCAGAATATCAACATCCTGATCCTCCATAAGAATGTAAGATAGCAACATGATCTTCTGCTGCACACAATCTCTAAGATGATGGTACCAGATGTCAATATGTTTAGATATATCATGAAATACTAGATTAACCAAGAGTTTAATGCAGCTCTGATTATCAAAATATATCATAGTAGGATCTAAGTGTGAATCGAACAACCCGACTAGGATCTTCTTCATCCATATAGCTTCGCATGCAGCCAAAATTTCTGCCATGTACTCGGCCTCCGCTGAACTGAGTGCCACAGATCTTTGTTCCTTGTTGTACCAAGAAAATACTGTAGACCTGATACTGAAAATTCCTCTAGATGTGCTCTTTTTGTCCGTTGGGCTCCCTGCCCAATCTACATCTATGAAGCCATGTAGCTTCACCTCATCTGACTGTTTATACCACAATCCATATCCCAATGTGCCTCTAAGATATCTCAATACATGCTTGCCTACCTTCCAAAAAATCTTGGTAGACTTAACCATAGCTTCTGAAATCTGGTTAACAGCATAGCATATGTCTGGTCGTGTATTAACTAGATACATGAGCGAACCAACCAATTGCCGGTAAACAATGGAATCCACTACCTTTGTCGATGTAGCATCCTCTTTCCTCCAACCACAAGGAAGAGGAGTGTCAATAGGCTTGCAGCGTTTCATGTTGAACTTCTCCAGTATCTCCCGAGCATACTTTCCTTGAGACACAAATAGTCCATCCTTCCGCTGCCAAATTTCCAATCCCAGGAGATAATGAAGGAGGCCCAAGTCCTTCATCTCAAACTCCTTTGCAATATCAAATTTGCATGAGAGTATCAACTGTTCATCACCTGTCAATATCAAATCATCTACATAAAGTACAATTATTAGCAACTTACCCTCCACCACAATCTGGTATAGGTTCGGATCCGCCTCACTCTTGGTGAATCCAAGACTGGTGAAATATCTGTCTATCTGTGTGTACCAAGCACGAGGTGCTTGCTTAAGCCCATACAACACTCTTTTGAGCTTGCACACATGTGACTCACTACTGAATATTTTGAAACCTTCAGGCTGCTCTATGTACATGTCCTCCTCAATGACTCCATTGAGGAACGCAATCTTCACATCCATCTGATGAATGTGCCAACCCATTTACACTGAGAGAGTAAGGATGGTCCATATGGAAGAACACCTTGTGATAGGTGCAAAGGTTTCTTCATAGTATATCCCCTTGATCTGTGAGAAGCCCCGAGAAACAAATCTTGCCTTGTACTTCTCGACGCTCCCGTCAGAAACTTTCTTCACTTTGTAGATCCATCTCGAACCTACCACTGATTTCCCTTCTGTCCTTGGGACAATCTCCCATGCACTGTTTCTGAAAATTGAATTATACTCTTCCACCATGGAATATACCCATGCAGGGTCCTCCATATCCTCGAAAGAAGATGGTTATGTCATGATACACTTTCTCAACAAAGCCATGTATCCAGTAAATCGGTCAGGTGACTGTCTCTATCTGCCCTGTGATGTAGGTGCTCCTACATTTTGTGCTGCTTCAAGATTTAGTCACTCAGCTTCTGTAGTGCACTTCCACCCTATGATGTTTGGTGTTGCATGAGTGGTTTCTTCCACTCCATGAACCTCCTCTTGTGGCTGATCCACACCCTGAGGCTCATCCTTACAAAATAATAGCTCCTCATCTGCATGCAACTGTAGCTCCCTCTTAAGCGACAACTTCATGGATTTCTCCTCATAAAATTTGATATCCTGTTGCACAACAGTCTTCCGACTGTCTAGAAAATACACACGATAATTGTGGGGTGTTTCTGTGTACCCCACAAATATCCCAACCTCTATGGTCGGCTCTAGCTTCTTCCTGGCATCCTTTGTCACATGAATGTAAACAGGTGAGCCAAAAATATTCAAATGAGAAATATCGGGCTTCTTACCAGAAAATGCCTCTTCGGGTGTACTCA
Organism: Pinus albicaulis; assembly: GCA_034641835.2. Taxonomy (NCBI): domain Eukaryota; kingdom Viridiplantae; phylum Streptophyta; class Pinopsida; order Pinales; family Pinaceae; genus Pinus; species Pinus albicaulis. The sequence continues at coordinate 941,373,495 of CM076582.1, forward strand.
TGCCAAGTAATCTATGAGGACAACAGTTTTGCACATAAACCGCAGTGTTGCATGATTTTTCCCACAAGTGTATGGGAAGGCCCTGATCATGCAACATCGCCCATGTAGCACCCACGATCATTATGTTCTTTCACTCTGTGACCCCATTCTGCTGTGCATTATGAGGTGCAATGAGCTCTCTTTGAATTCCTTCTGTGCTGAAAAAGTCTTTGAATTTTCCAGAGATGAATTCACCACTATTATCACTCCTAAGAGCCTTCACCTACTTCCCTGACTCCTTCTGCACCAGTTCCTTGAACTCACAGAACTTTGAGAATGTCTCGCTCTTCTTCTGCATGAAGAAGATCCAGCACTTACGAGAAAAGTCATCAACAAATATCACTAAATACTTGTGCTTTGCTGTCGAAACTACTAAGAAAGGTCCACACATGTCTGTGTGATTTCTCTCAAGTATCGTCATGGTGCGACTATCCTTCTCATGAAAGGTGGCCTTCAGAAATTTTCCCAAAGTACATCCTGTGTAGTCAATTTAGCATCCTAAATTGCTAACATAAATTATCAACCAGGGCTAGTAAACTGATGAAGTGTGGTGCACTATATGTGCTTAAGTGACCTCTTCCTTACTTCGTTGTATGTGTTTTTTGTATTGTTTTTATGTAATCTACCTCCGGAGTGCTCTAACTGAATTAACATGCAACTAGTCTATGGAATTCTACAGTCTGTTTGTCCATCATGATTGGTATTTTGGAAGAATTCCTTCTTTTGGAAGAGTTAGAACAATTATGACTGTGTAAATTGGATGCAAATGCAAATATAAAGGACTGAAAGCAAATGAAAAACTAAGATATCATATCCATATCCTACTCGTCATTATGATGTCTTGGGAAAGCGTTTAAGAGCAAGAACAGAGATGATACTTAGTACAAACACACAACTAAATCATTCATTATCACGGTCATGTCTTCAACTTCTTAAGAATTTCTTGGAAGAGTTTCTTCTTGTGGAAGAGTGATTAGAACAAGTGTAACTGTGATAGTAATAAATAAAATCATAATAATTAAATCCCACAAGCATTTGTTAACATTGTCATTCATCATTATACCTTGAAAGAATTTCTTTATGTGAAGAATTAATGAATATATTATGTAGCCAAAATAAATCATTTTAATTCAACTTCTAGTCCTACAATACTATTATACATTTCTAAATGTATTGCTATAATATTTTGGAAGAGCTTCTTCTTGTGGAAGAGTTAGAATGAGTATAACTATAGTAATTAATAAAAACAACTATGAATTCAACTTCTAATCCTACAATACTATAGCTATTTCCCATTCATCATTATAATCTTTTGGAAGAGCTTCTTCTTGTGGAAGAGTTAGAATGAGTATAACTATAGTAATTAATAAAAACAACTACAAATTCAACTTCAGAAACGTAAAGGCAACTAAGATACTCAACATGATACAACCAAATATTTTTCATCTAATAATGATATTTTGGAAGAACATTTTAAGAAAAAGAATGATTGTAAGATAATGAGGATATTTCAGTTAAACAAATAATGCAAGACATGAATTAAAAGCTACTTATCTAGAAAGCATGTAAAAGCCTCCTTGGATAGCATGGGCCCTCTGCTACCAATTTGGTGAAGTCCTTCAGCTCCTTAAATTTGTAATCAAAACATCATCAAAGAACTGAATTTCTTTATTGAAAATCTCACAAATCTACATCCCATTCCATCTTGAACTTTGTTACAAAATACTCCTATTTTCTCCTACTTCTTCCTTACTTCCTCCTTAACCATGATAGGAGAAAGCTTCTCCTATTTATACAAAATATGAGGAGTCATCTCATTAATGAGAGTCCGTGAATCTCTCCCTCCAACTCTAGAGTTACAATCAAAATAGGAAATGATAAGACACATGTCTTTCTAGAATTTCAACACAACTTAAGAAAGGAGACACATATCCTCTTAGAGTTTCAATACAACAAGAAAGTGAGACACATATCCTCTTAGAGTTTCAATACAACAAGGAAGTGAGACACATGTTCTCATGATCCCATGATCTTCTCCAACCAAATTCGAATTTGGCCTTAGAGTGCCACATAAGGGTCTTCTAGAAGTCTCATTTTTGACCTACACATGTCACAAAACTCACAACACATATATAGATATATGAAACTATGATAATTTTCTAGTTTCTAATCATAAATTCACTTTAAATACATAAAATAAATAACTTTGGAAAACAAGGATCCTAACCCATATATTTATGAAAAATGGTTATTTGATGTAGGGCTTTAGGTCAGATGGCTATGAAATAAGGGCTAGATGGTTATGACATAATGGAAATATGTATGAATATGGAAAACAATTTTGAGACTCAACATACCCCCCAACTGAAGTTGTTGCATGTCCTCATGCAACTATTGCAATGATTCATTTGTCCATGAGTTGATCTTTGACTCATATAAATTCGTTCCAAACTTTGCTTCTTGATATTTTCTTTTTGGCAAAGTATAATACACTTGATTGCAACCCTTCTTCTTTTTTTTAATGGTTGGTTCTTGTGTGACAACCAATTCTTTTTGAGCAATTGTTCTTGTGTAACAATGCTTTATTTTCTTTGTTGCATCAAAGTTCATGAAAACATTTACAATCAATTACTTCATCAATGAATTGATCATTTGCAAGGCATATAGTCTTTTGGATCATGTTGCAACAATAGTTGGTTGGGAAGTATATGTGGATGGAAATGAAATGAAAATGTGTGGTAGTGTATGACATGTGGATATGAAATGATGTCCCTTCCCCCCAACTAAAGATATGACAATGTGAAAAAGGGAGTGAGAAATTTTTCCAAAGTTACAATTTTAGCATTCTAATGAATTACATGACTAAAAATTAGAAAACAACATACCTTCACTTACCTTAAATGTGGATGAGTTGTGTATGTGTGGTGGCTGCAAAATTCTGATCATATTCTTCTTCAAGTGGGTGAACAAGAGGAGTCGTGGATAAAGAGATGAGATGACTTTTTATTGCTTCTACTAAAACTTGCTGAAATCTGCTCCAAAATGCTGAAAATAATAGTCTTCATGTCTTCAAAACTCATTAGCATAATTCCTACTATGTGAAAAGATGTTTTGATGTCGAACATAGTAGGAAATTTTTGACTTAGTGGCCATTAATGGATGCCACTAGTCAACACGAGAACTCTCACCATTGATGACAATGAGAGTCAAGATGCCCAAACACATCTTGCTAGGTACGAATGATTTTGCCGATGTCGAGTCACCTAGAAGATCTGACGAACAAGAGACATTAATGTATTCCCATTGTTTGTCAGCATGAGAACTTGCCATTAAGGCATGCAAGCCTCAAGGTGTTTTACAAAGAACTTAGACTCAAAGGACTATGGACTCAATAATTTGCATTGAAGCAGGGCTTATTTGCGGAATGAAAATGACAAGAAATGGAAGATGAAAATGGAAGATGGCAATGGAAAGTAGAAATAGAAATGGGCAATAAGCATGTGAATGAGCCTCTTGCTTTTATTTGTGGGTTATGAATGGACAAAAAGAAATGGAAAGTGGATGTGAATGTAAATGGAAAACATGAAGTGAAATGAGGTGAATGGTTTATTATGAGATATGGATGTGATGGAGACAATAGTATCTGAAAGTTTTTCAAGTGTTTGGATCTGATTTTGCATCAGCATATTTCCTCCTCTTTGTTGCTGATCATCCTCTTATGAAACAAGTTGGCCTCTTAAAGAGACACCATTCTCTTGTAGTCATTTGTCCTTCCTCCTAGAACCTGCAAAAAAACTAATACTTCTTCCGCAATGGAATGTAAGATTATCAAAGGGAGAGAGGTGATCAATCTCTCTAGTTATGATATTTACACACAAAACTAAGAATTTGTATTAATGAAACAAGTTCTCAAAAGAAAAATCAAAAGAATTTATACATGTTTTGGAATTAGTGCCTCAAGTTGAATGTTGCTTCTTTTCAGCAATTTATTTCATTATTTACCATTTCAAACTCTAATGATGGATTTCTCACTATGTAGATCTTATTAAGACCTTTCCAATGATACTTAAATCATCAAAATCTGATTTTGTATGAGAAAGTTAGGTTGATTTGAACAATGAGGTTTTTCAGCTGCTAAAAAAAATCTTGAATAAAAAATTAGTCATTCATCTTTCATCATCAGTCCAAAATTAATCAATACCTTCAGAAAAGTGAGCAAATAACTTATTCATTTCATTGATTCAATTTTTTTTTTTTTTTTTTTTTTAAATGAAATAAAGCATGGATGAAATAATTGTCCTTATGAATATTTTTGAAACAAAGTCATGCCAATGTCTCTTTCATAAAAATAAAAATAAAAAGCTTGAAATTTCTAAAGTCAAATTCCTAACTATGAAGGAGATGAAGGCAGAGTCCTTTTCAATTTATACAACTTGCATTTGATGCACATGTGATAATGTGTTTGCCTCAAATAATCCATTTGTCATTCATCATGTGCCACCACACATGAATTCTGCCACATTTTCCCTCAAATAAGGAAATTAGTTCATTGATTATCTCTCAAAACCGTGACTGTTCTCATAATAAAAAAAAAAACATTTTTCTCTCACGCACACTGCAAATTAGTGCTCCGAAGAACCCTGAATTTCTCTCAAATGGCTGCGAATTTCAGAAAGTTCGTATATGATTACCTAATTCACCCCGTTCCCGAAAAAACCCATGTTTTATTTTTTCCTAATTCGTCCTGGTTTGCTCAGAAACTTCGTTTTAAAATCGGGTGTTTTTGACAATTACGCATTTCGTTTTCTGGCAATTATTTGTGGTTTGCTTTGTTTTTATTTTGCAGGTTTTGAAGTGTAATGGCTTGTATCTCATAGAGAAGTTCAGATTGATCTTCCTCATTCCAATTACTTGCAATGGAATCTACAATCTTCTCTTCATCAACAGTCTGAAATCTTCTCTTTATTAGCAATTTCTTCATATGATACACTTCTATTGTATGTTCCTACAATTTGAATTTGTAATCTTCTCTTCATCAGCAATTTGCACTCTTCTTCTCATCAACAATTTGTAATATTTTCCTCATCATCATTTTCTTCATGTGATATACATTCATTTTGTGCAATTTTTTTTTAAAAATGATTTCTAATAACTGTTGTTTGGGGAAAAATGAATATGAAAAAGAAAAGGTTCCTTTTTTTTTTTTTTAAATTGCAGTGCATGGGTCTTTGTGTGGATTGAAAGTCTGCATATATGCGTAAAGCCAAGTCAAAGAATGGCCTTATGCGTATGCATGGGTCTTATTTCCATGAGTTTTTTTTTTTTAAATCAAATGAAATGATGAAAACAATTTTTTTATTTTATTTTTATTGAATCAATTGAAATGATGAAGTTTATTGTCTCTCTTTTTTTTTTTTTTTTTTTTTACATAACAATTCTTTTTCTGATCCTCCAGATCACACAAAGTGCAAGAGGAGAGCATACTCAAGAATTATTATATTTTTTTTTTACATAACAATCCTTTTTCTGATCCTCCAGATCACACAAAGTGCAGGAGGAGAGCATACTCAAGAATTATTAATAATTATTTTTTTTTAGATGTAAGAAATAAGGTCTCCTAATTACACTTCCCCGACAATGGCGCCAAAATGTGTAGTCAATTTAGCGTCCTAAATTGCTAACATAAATTATCAACCAGGGCTAGTAAACTGATGAAGTGTGGTGCACTATATGTTCTTAAGTGACCTCTTCCTTACTTCGTTGTATGTGTTTTTTGTATTGTTTTTATGTAATCTACCTCCGGAGTGCTCTAACTGAATTAACATGCAACTAGTCTATGGAATTCTACAGTCTGTTTGTCCATCATGATTGGTATTTTGGAAGAATTCCTTCTTTTGGAAGAGCTAGAACAATTATGACTGTGTAATTGGATGCAAATGCAAATATAAAGGACTGAAAGAAAATGAAAAACTAAGATATCATATCCATATCCTACTCGTCATTATGATGTCTTGGGCAAGCGTTTAAGAGCAAGAACAGAGATGATACTTAGTACAAACACACAACTACATCATTCATTATCACGGTCATGTCTTGAACTTCTTAAGAATTTCTTGGAAGAGTTTCTTCTTGTGGAAGAGTGATTAGAACAAGTGTAACTGTGATAGTGAACAACAAAAAACTACAACTAAATCCTACAGTACTATAGCCATTCATCATTCATCATTATAATCTTTTGGAAGAATTTCTTCTTGTGGAAGAGTTAGAATGAATATAACTACAGTAGCTAATTAAAAACAACTACTAATTCAACTCCTAATCCTACAATACTATAGTCATTTCCCATTCATCATTATAGTCTTTTGGAAGAGCTTCTTCTTGTGGAAGAGTTAGAATGAGTACAACTACAGTAGCTAATAAAAGCAACTACGAATTCAACTTCTAATCCTACAATACTATGGTCATTTCCCATTCATCATTATAGTCTTTTGGAAGAGCTTCTTCTTGTGGAAGAGTTAGAATGAGTATAACTACAGTAGTTAATAAAAACAACTACAAATTCAACTTCAGAAACGTAAAGGCAACTAAGATACTCAACATGATACAACCAAATCTTTTTCATCTAATAATGATATTTTGGAAGAGAATTTTAAGAAAAAGAATGATTGTAAGATAATGAGGATCTTTCAGTTAAACAAATAATGCAAGACATGAATTAAAAACTACTTATCTAGAAAGCATGTAAAAGCCTCCTTGGATAGCATGGGCCCTCTGCTACCAATTTGGTGAAGTCCTTCAGCTCCTTAAAGTTTTAATCAAAACATCATCAAAGAACTGAATTTCTTTATTGAAAATCTCACAAATCTACATCCCATTCCATCTTGAACTTTGTTACAAAATACTCCTATTTTCTCCTACTTCTTCCTTACTTCCTCCTTAACCATGATAGGAGAAAGCTTCTCATATTTATACAAAATATGAGGAGTCATCTCATTAATGAGAGTCCATGAATCTCTCCCTCCAACTCTAGAGTTACAATCAAAATAGGAAATGATAAGACACATGTCTTTCTAGAATTTCAACACAACTTAAGAAATGAGACACATATCCTCTTAGAGTTTCAATACAACAAGGAAGTGAGACACATATCCTCTTAGAGTTTCAATACAACAAGAAAGTGAGACACATGTTCTCATGATCCCATGATCTTCTCCAACCAAATTCGAATTTGGCCTTAGAGTGCCACATAAGGGTCTTCTAGAAGTCTCCTTTTTGACCTACACATGTCAAAAAACTCACAACACATATATAGATATATGAAACTATGTTAATTTTCTAGTTTCTAAGCATAAATTCATTTTAAATACATAAAATAAATAACTTTGGAAAACAAGGATCCTAACCCATATATTTATGAAAAATGGTTATTTGATGTAGGGCTTTAGGTCAGATGGCTATGAAATAAGGGCTAGATGGTTATGACATAATGGAAATATGTATGAATATGGAAAACACTGTTGAGACTCAACATACCCCCCAACTGAAGTTGTTGCATGTCCTCATGCAACTACTGCACGATTCATTTGTCCATGAGTTGATCTGACTCACATATAAATTGCCCAAACTTTGTCATGACATTTTTCTTTTTGGCAAAAGTATAATACACTTGATTGCAACCCTTTTTTTAATGGTTGGTTCTTGTGTGACAACCAATTCTTTTTGAGCAATGGTTCTTGTGTAACAATGCTTTATTTTCTTTGTTGCATCAAAGTTCATGAAAACATTTACAATCAATTACTTCGTCAATGAATTGATCATTTGCAAGGCATATAATCTTTTGGATCATGTTGCAACAATAGTTGGTTGGGAAGTATATGTGGATGGAAATGAAATGAAAATGTGTGATAGTGTATGACATGTGGATATGAAATGATGTCCCTTCCCCTCAACTAAAGATATGACAATGTGAAAAAGGGAGTGAGAAATTTTTCCAAAGTTACAATTTTAGCATTCTAATGAATTACATGACTAAAAATTAGAAAACAACATACCTTCACTTACCTTAAATGTGGATGAGTTGTGTATGTGTGGTGGTTGCAAAATTCTGATCATATTCTTCTTCAAGTGGCTGAACAAGAGGAGTCATGGATAAAGAGATGAGATGACTTTTTATTGCTCCTACTAAAACTTGCTGAATTTGCTCCAAAATGCTGAAAATAATAGTCTTCATGTCTTCAAAACTCATTGGCACAATTCCTACTATGTGAAAAGATGTTCTGATGTCGAACATAGTAGGAAATTGTTGAATTAGTGGCCATTAATGAATGCCACTAGTCAACACGAGAACTCTCACCATTGATGACAATGAGAGTCAAGATGCCCAAACACATCTTGCTAGGTACGAATGATTTTGTCGATGTCGAGTCACCTAGAAGATCTGACGAACAAGGGACATTAATGTATTCCCATTGTTTGTCAGCATGAGAACTTGCCATTAAGGCATGCAAGCCTCAAGGTGTTTTACAAAGAACTTAGACTCAAAGGACTATAGACTCAATAGTTTGCATTGAAGCAGGGCTTATTTGCTGAATGAAAATGACAAGAAATGGAAAATGAAAATGGAAGATGGAAATGGAGAGTAGAAATGAAAATGGGCAATAAGCATGTGAATGAGAAATGGCAATGGGCAATAAGCATGTGAATGAGTCTCTTGCTTTTATTTGTGGTTATGAATGGACAAAAAGAAATGGAAAGTGGATGTGAATGTAAATGGAAAATATGAAGTGAAATGAGGTGAATGGTTTATTATGAGGTATGGATGTGATGGAGACAATAGTATCTGAAAGTTTTTCAAGTGTTTGGATCTGATTTTACATCAACATATTTCCTCTTTGTTGCCGATCATCCTCTTATGAAACAAATTGGTCTCTTAGAGAGACACCATTCTCTTGTAGTCATTTGTCCTTCCTCCTGGAACCTGCAAAAAAACTAATACTTCTTCTGCAATGGAATGTAAGATTATCAAAGGGAGAGGTGATCAATCTCTCTAGTTATGATATTTACACACAAAACTAAGAATTTGTATTAATGAAACAAGTTCTCAAAGGAAAAATCAAAAGAATTTATACATGTTTTGGAATTAGTGCCTCAAGTTGAATGTTGCTTCTTTTCAGCAATTTATTTCATTATTTACCATTTCAAACTCTAATGATGGATTTCTCACTGTGTAGATCTTATTAAGACCTTTCCAATGATACTTAAATCATCAAAATCTGATTTTGTATGAGAACGTTAGGCTGATTTGAACAATGAGGTTTTTCAGCTGCTAAAAAAAAAATCTTGAATAAAAAATTAGTCATTCATCTTTCATCATCAGTCCAAAATTAATCAATACCTTCAGAAAAGTGAGCAAATAACTTATTCATTTCATTGATTCAATTTTTTTTTTATTTTTTATTTTTTTAAATTTTTTTTTGAATTTTTATTTATTTATTTATTTTTTTTGAATTTTTTATTTTTTTGAATTTTTTATTTTTTTATTTTTAAAATGAAATAAAGCATGGATGAAATAATTGTCCTTATGAATATTTTTGAAACAAAGTCATGCCAATGCCTCTTTCATGCAAAATAAAAATAAAAAGCTTGAAATTTCTAAAGTCAAATTCCTAACTATGAAGGAGATGAAGGCAGAGTCCTTTTCAATTTATACAACTTGCATTTGATGCACATGTGATAATGTGTTTGCCTCAAATAATCCATTTGTCATTCATCATGTGCCACCACACATGAATTCTGCCACATTTTCCCTCAAATAAGGAAATTAGTTCATTGATTATCTCTCAAAACCGTGACTGTTCTCATAATATAAAAAAAAAAAAACATTTTTCTCTCACGCACACTGCAAATTAGTGCTCCGAAGAACCCTGAATTTCTCCCAAATGGCTGCGAATTTCAGAAAGTTCTTATGGGATTACCTAATTCACCCCGTTCCCGAAAAAACCCATGTTTTATTTTTTTCTAATTCGTCCTAGTTTGCTCAGAAAATTCATTTTAAAATCGGGTTTTTTTGACAATGACGCATTTCGTTTTCTGGCAATTACTTGTGGTTTGATTTGTTTTTATTTTGCAGGTTTTGAAGTGTAATAGCTTGTATCCCACAGATAAGTTCAGATTGATCTTCCTCATTCCAATTACTTGCAATGGAATCTACAATCTTCTCTTCATCAACAGTCTGAAATCTTCTCTTCATCAGCAATTTCTTCATATGATACACTTCCATTGTATGTCCCTACAATTGAATTTGTAATTTTCTCTTCATCAGCAAATTGCAATCTTCTTCTCATCAAAAATTTGCAATCTTTTCCTCATCAACAGTTTCTTCATGTGATATACATTCATTGTGTGCAATTTTTTTTTTAAATGATTTCTAATAACTGTTGTTTGAGGAAAAACGAATATGAAAAAGAGAAGGTTTTTTTTTTAAAATTGCATGGGTCTTTGTGTGGATTGAAGGTTTGCATATATGTGTAAAGCCAAGCCAAAGAATGGCCTCATGCATATGCGTGGGTCTTATTTCCATGAGATTTTTTTTCTTTTTTTAAATCAAATGAAATTTATGAAAACAAATTATTTTTTTTTAAATTGTTGAATCAATTGAAATGATGAAGTTTTATTTTGTCTCCTTTTTTTTTTTCACATAACAATTCTTTTTCTGATCCTCCAGATCACACAAAGTGCAAGAGGAGAGCATACTCAAGAATTATTAAATTTTTTTTTTTTTACATAACAATCATTTTTCTGATCCTCCAGATCACACAAAGTGCAGGAGGAGAGCATACTCAAGAATTATTAAATTTTTTTTTTAGATGTAAGAAATAAGGTCTCCTAATTACACTTCCCCGGCAACGGCGCCAAAATGTCTAGTCAATTTAGCGTCCTAAATTGCTAACATAAATTATCAACCAGGGCTAGTAAACTGATGAAGTGTGGTGCACTATATGTGCTTAAGTGACCTCTTCCTTACTTCGTTGTATGTGTTTTTCGTATTTTTTTTATGTAATCTAACTCCGGAGTGCTCTAACTGAATTAACATGCAACTAGTCTATGGAATTCTACAGTCTGTTTGTCCATCATGATTGGTATTTTGGAAGAGTTTTTAGAACAATCCTGACTGTGTAATTGAGTGCAAATGCAAGCATAAAGACTGAAAGCAATGAAAAACTAAGATATCATATCCTTATCCTACTCGTCATTATGATGTTTTGGGCAAGCGTTTAAGAGCAAGAATAGAGATGATACTTAGTGCAAACACACAACTAAATCATTCATTATCACGGTCATGTCTTGAACTTCTTAAGAATTTCTTGGAAGAGTTTCTTCTTGTGGAAGAGTGATTAGAACAAGTGTAACTGTGATAGTGAACAACAAAAACTACAACTAAATCCTACAATACTATAGCCATTTCCCATTCATCATTATAATATTTTGGAAGAGCTTCTTCTTGTGGAAGAGTTAGAATGAGTATAACTACAGTAGCTAATTAAAAACAACTACGAATTCAACTTCTAATCCTACAATACTATAGCCATTTCCCATTCATCATTATAATATTTTGGAAGAGCTTCTTCTTGTGGAAGAGTTAGAATGAGTATAACTATAGTAATTAATAAAAGCAACTATGAATTCAACTTCTAATCCTACAATACTATAGCTATTTCTCATTCATCATTATAATCTTTTGGAAGAGCTTCTTCTTGTGGAAGAGTTAGAATGAGTATAACTATAGTAATTAATAAAAACAAATACAAATTCAACTTCAGAAACGTAAAGGCAACTAAGATACTCAACATGATACAACCAAATCTTTTTCATCTAATAATGATATTTTGGAAGAGCATTTTAAGAAAAAGAATGATTGTAAGATAATGAGGATCTTTCAGTTAAACAAATAATGCAAGACATGAATTAAAAGCTACTTATCTAGAAAGCATGTAAAAGCCTCCTTGGATAGCATGGGCCCTCTGCTACCAATTTGGTGAAGTCCTTCAGCTCCTTAAAGTTGTAATCAAAACATCATCAAAGAACTGAATTTCTTTATTCAAAAACTCATAAATCTACATCCCATTCCATCTTGAACTTTGTTACAAAAGACTCTCTAATCCTTTCTCCTATTCTCCTACTTTTTTTTATTACTTCCTCATTAACTATGATAGGAGAAAGCTTCTCCTATTTATACAAAATATGAGGAGTCATCTCATTAATGGGAGTCCATGAATCTCTCCCTCCATCTCTAGAGTTACAATCAAAATAGGAAATGATAAGACACATGTCTTTCTAAAGTTTCAACACAACTAAGAAATGAGACACATATCCTCTTAGAGTTTCAATACAACAAGGAAGTGAGACACATATCCTCTTAGAGTTTCAATACAACAAGGAAGTGAGACACATGTTCTCATGATCCCATGATCTTCTCCAACCAAATTCGAATTTGGCCTTAGAGTGCCACATAAGGGTCTTCTAGAAGTCTCCTTTTGGCCTACACATGTCACAAAACTCACAACACATATATAGATATATGAAACTATGTTAATTTTCTAGTTTCTAATCATAAATTCACTTTAAATACATAAAATAAATAACTTTGGAAAACAAGGATCCTAACCCATATATTTATGAAAAATGGTTATTTGATGTAGGGCTTTAGGTCAGATGGCTATGAAATAAGGGCTAGATGGTTATGACATAATGGAAATATGTATGAATATGGAAAACACTTTTGAGACTCAACACATCCCTTGCACTTATCTGACTGCACAAGTGTACCTTTGGGAAGCCTGGTAGAAATATGCTGCAAAATTTTTAGAGCACCATGGTGAAGATGACCCAATCTCCTATGCCACAATTTGCCCTCATCATGGGTCACCACTCCTTCTGCTTTGCTTGCCATTTCTACGTAGCCATCTACCTGCAATTGATAAAGGTTCTTAACTTGAACCCCTATCCTCTGAGATTCACCAGTTGCCTTACTGCGTAGGAAAGCCTTTCCCTCGCTAAAGACAACATCATATCCCTTGTCTTCCAACATAGCCACAGAGATCAGATTCTTCTTCAATCATGGAACATGTATGACATCCTTTAATATGAAGGGTTTATCAGACTCCCTCTCAAAGGAAATGGTCCTGATACCAGTCGCATTCTATCTACCATCATCACCCATCTCAATGTGCACTCCAAGGTCCTTCTCATCCAGATCAGTAAACAAATATTTTTCTCCGGTCATATGGAAAGATGCACCACTGTAAAGAAACCACAATGATCCCATCACACTTGAAAACAAGCATGCGATCAGTGAAAAATCTAGCTCAAAATGCGAGGCTAAGGCCTCTCCAGTTGCAGATCCAACAACCTGCTTATTTTTCTTCTTCTGTGGACAATTAGTGGCGTAATGTCCATGTTGGTGATAGTGAAAGCACTTCACCTTGGACAAGTCCTGCTTCTTTCCTTTCGCACCGGATTGATAAGGATTTTTCTTTCCCTTCCGTTTCCTTTCTTTGGTAGCCAAAATGAAATTTTCTTCATCTTCATTCTTCGATGAAGATCCTTCCCTGGTACTCTGCCTTATCTCCTCCTGCACAAGATTAGACCAAAGTCTCTCCCATCCCGGCAGTTTCTCCCAACCATTGACAGAGTCCTCGTAGGAATGCCAAATCTTTGGAAGCCCAACGAGAGCCAAGCTCACCAAGTCCTCTTCACCTACAGTAACCCCCACACTTCCCAGCTCATCCCTGCACTGGAAAAACTTCGTGAGGTACTTGGGTACACTTTCGCCCTTCTCCATTTTTATTTTTTTGAGCTCGTCTTTTATCGCCAACTTCCTCTGGTCACTTTTGATTTGGAAAAAGTCTGTCAAATATTTCCACATCAAGAATGGAGAAGCTTTACCATAAAGGCTGGAAACTATGTGATCCTTCACACCTTGCAATAGAATTATTCAACATTTTGTTGTCTTGTTTTGCCATGTGTCAAGTGCAGCTACATCACTAGAAGCAGGTTTTGGAATTTCTGCATCTATGAACTCCTTCAACCCATTATCCTACAACACCGCCTCGATCCCATCCTTCCATGCAATATAATTCGAGTTGCACTCAAGGGCATACTCCAATCGCAATCCATTGAAATACATCTCAACTTCAACACCATGAAAACACTGCAGCAGATTCGAATTCCACCAACAAAAAAATCTCAACCTCTTCAATAATTTCAATTTCTCTGATCAATATCGCTCTGATACCATGTAAAAATTATATAAATAATGCATTATATGTCTAATATTATCCTGATCATACACTATTTGAATTCATGCAGAATATAGAATCTATTCCACTATTGATCATCACATGCAGAAATTAACACAATTGCAATGCACACATGAAACCATAAAAAATCACACATATTAACATAGTGTTTTAATGGGAAAGCTTGAAACTAAAAACCCCAAATATCTGTATATAATATATGTCAATGATATCATGTAACAATCCTCATACAAATCTAATCATATCAAGCTCTTAGTATAATACAATCACTACACACTAATCAGGCCCTGATCTAGCAAATCCATGCACCGATCTTTGCCACCTACTAGCCTCCCTCTACTGTGAAATACCTACTGAAGAATGGCTCTGAATGAACTTGAATCCACCTAGCTTACACTGTGAAACCATTATTGGCATTTATACTGAGTGTTGGATGCAATCAATGCATCACTATAGTCACAACTGATAGTCATCTTTCCCTTTCATCTATCTCTCCACTGGTCTCCACTGAAACTGTCCATGCACTATAGTTAGCTGATGTATTATTTAGTTGATTAATGAGTTAATATTTAGTGAATTAATTATTAATTAATTCACACCATTCTCACTAGTGTATCAATCAGTTAGACTAGATACAACTAGCTCAACTGTGTCTAATTGAGTTAAACTGAACACAACTCCACCAACTACTTCTACAACTCCACCAAACTCTCTCACATGAGTTGTAACTGAAGTCCTCCATGCAATAGCTCCACTAAAACCTCAGGAATAGCATAATTCCTTTTGTTAGCTATTGTGCCACATCTGTGCACCTAACTGAAGTGCTCCAAGAGAATAAGATAATGTTTAGAGTCCAAATATTATTAAGAGCTAAAAATATTCAACATATCTATTTTTATACTAGCAATCTAAAAACAGATTCCACCCAATATGTCTAAAAGTAGAAGTCCATCTATTTTTCCAACTTGACCAACCATCCACAAATAGCATCCTGCAACTCATGGAATATGATTGACATGTCTAAAAATAGACTTTGCGCCAAAAATAGCCTGCGGGCCCCTAGTGAAGGTGACTCTTTTCACTAAGCTCATCATCTTGTTGAATCTCAACAAATGATTTGGATGAGTTAAAAAGATGCATCAACCTAGCATGACCCATGTCCAGCCTAGTCTAGAATGTGGGATATGCGACAGAATCGGCCACCAATTCAATCAGTGTAAAGAATTTAAGAACCACACGAACAAATTTTGCATAGTCTCCTCCCTCCCTCGGAGACATCTCTCTAACCAAGAGAAGATCACACACTGCTCTGCCAGGTCTGCTCACATTTTCACCATACTATGATATGTGAAAACCTCCCCAAGCTTCGAGCGGCAAGAGAAGTATTAATTCCACGCTCCCCAAGAGATATAGACCTACCCAAACTAAAAACTCAAAAATGGGACCAGAGGAATCTCTCTCCTATGCCCGATCCTTTCCGAGCATCCACTTCAGGGACAAAGATTAGTTTTGATTCTCACACAATCTACTTGGTAGGCACAGTAATACCATGCATCATTTTCACTAGCCATAACCATGAAACAGAGGAAGGAACATTAATGGCAACATTTAGGAACCTTTACACCAGGCATGGCTTCCAAAACCCATAAAGTTCTCAACCTTATGAGGAACCTAGACTTGCTCCCATGCAAGCTACCACGATGGAAATTCCTCCCCCACCAAATTTCGATGACACAATACATCATATATGATTCATATCATCATTTATCGGAACCATGAGTTGGGTTTTCTTCTCATTAGTCATAGGTTTCGAGTCAGCTGCAACTACGAACGTAGTTGTACCAATGATAGTGCAAACCCAATACATCTACACCCTGTCAACCCGCATCCCATTCCACCACATCGATAATGGAATCTTATTCATGCATGTCCACCAGCTCCATTAGGACTGAACCTCTTCCTCATGGCCTTGCATAGATTCAATCCTCCTTAGGATCCTTATTCCATTCAGATGAGGATATTTTTGAGGCCATGATGGAGCCATATTATCCATGGGATGCGATGCATCATTGCTCGTATTTTCTTCCTAAAAAAATTTTTAGCCCTAAAAAGATAGGAAAATGAGATATTTATGCAATAAAATCAAAATATCTCCTTCCATAAGGTAAATTTGATTGGTTCAAATATCCCATTCCAGAGCTCGATGCATTCGGAGAAGGGACAATGTCAAACATTTCGCCTACAATCAAGGTGAATATGTCTCAAAAGCCTCAAAAAAGTAGAAGAAATCTCACTAGGGGCAACATGTTCAACAGAAGAGATAACCTCTTACAGCCATTTCTTGCAAGAGTGTCAAGATATATTCACATGGGACTACTCAGAAATTCTTGGGATTATTCTTACTATTGGACAACACCATATTGACACCTGGCCTAATGTACCACCAGTACGCCAGAAACAATTTCAAGTGCACCTATCCAAGGCAGAAGAAATTAAAGGATAAATCGATAAACTTCACAAAGCTAGGTTTATCTACCCAATCACTTAGACATCGTGGTTTTCCAACCCTGTTCCCGTCATGAAAAAACAGGGAACCATATGCGTTTGTACCGATTTTCGTGATTTGAATAAAGCCTGTCTAAAGGAAAATTACCCTTCCTCATTCATTGACCAAGTCATCCATGCTGGTGTAAGACATGAGGCCCTCTCCTTCATGGTTGGTTTCTCTATGTATAATCAAATCCAAATACGTCACACTGACTGGTACAAGACCACGTTCACTACCCCAATGGGCACATTAGCATACCAAGGGATGCCATTTGGCCTAAAAAATGTTGGAGCCACTTTCAAACGAGCCATGAACTATATATTTCATGACTTGGCACACCTCACCCTCACCTACTTCAACGACCTCATCATCTGGTCCCAGAAGCGATCAGATCATCTCGAGGATCTGCGACTGGTATTCCAACGATGTCGATAATGCAACCTACGAATGAACCCCCACAAGTGCATATTTTGCATCAAAATAGGACGTCTTATAGGTTTTATTGTGTCCCAACAAGGAATTAGAGTGGATCCCCTCAATGTCCAAGATATCAAAGGGCCACCTCCACCTCGAATCCTTAAGAAACTACAAAGCTTGTAGGGAAAGGATAACTTTCTGAGACGTTTTTTCCAAGAATATGCCACTTGAGCTAAAGGATTCCTACATCTCCTTTGCCAAGACATCCCGTTCAAATGGGACAATCAATCCCAACAATCATTTGAGGCACTGAAAGACACATTATCTTCATCACCATTGATTAGTCCCCTAAACTACAACATGTACTATACCCTATATCTATCAGTATTCGAGACCACTTTGGCTGGAGTATTGATCCAAGAAGGCCCTGATGGGAAGAAACATGTAATATATTACGTTATTAAAACCTTACCAGGCCATGCATTAAGATAGGAACCCGAAGAAAAGGATGCCCTAGAATTAATTACGTAGCCAAAAAACTTTGCCACTACATTATCTTAAGGAATAAAACATTGATCATAGATATTAACCCCATCAAATACCTACTCATGTGCCATTTAATGAACCATAACTATGCCCGCTGGATAATCATTATGCAAGAATTTGAATTACAGTTTCGCTACCCCAAGAGAAAGAAGGATTTAATCTTAGCCAACTTCATCACGGACCTCCCAAGTCAAAACAAAGGACCAACAGTCAATGATTTTCTATGAGACAAACATCTCTTCTTATTAACGACTGACGACCCTTGTTACGGAGATATTCTCATATTTTTACAAAATGAAAGTTTCAGACCTCTGCTCACCTAGGACGACCGTCGATGCATATGCCACCAGGCCTCCTAATTCCTCCTCATGGGATATGTATTATACCGACTAGGCATTGAAACAATCTTATGTCGGTGCCTCACCCACGAGCAAGATGAGAAAGCCCTTAGTGACTACCACAACAGAGCTTGCGGTGGCCACCTCTCCAGAATGGACACCACCCAAAAAGTCATGTGGGTAGGATATTTGTGGCCCATGTTATTTCATGATTTCATTTCAGCAATCAAGAAGTGTGAGCGATGTCAACTCTTCGTGCCCAGGGAAAGAGCCCCTCCCGCTCCCCTACACCCTGTCATCGTCGTTGGTCCCTTCTAAAAATGGGGGATCAACTTTATGACTTGCAACCTAGCATCATAGGGAAATCACAAGTACATTATTGTGGCCATTGACTACTTCACTGAGTGGCTATAAGCCATGCCCACATATGACAACACAACAAAAACCAATGCACAATTTCTATTTAACCATGTCATGCCCATTTCAGCGTACAAAAATAGTTAGCCTTCGACCATGGAAAAAACTTCGAAAACGAACTTTTCCAGGAGCTATCTCATCACCTCAGATTCACACATGAATTCAATTCACCATGATACCCTCAATCCAATGGGTAGGTAGAAGCTATGAACAAAATATTGAAAGAAATGTTCCAACTCATGGTGAATAACCACAAAAGAAACTGACACCAATGATTTTATCCACCTTGTGGGCATACCACACAACAGTGAAAACATCAACGTGGTTCACACCCTTCCAATTGGTGTATGGGGTTGAAGCCATGATTCCCATTGAATGGAAGATCCCTAACTTAAACATTGCCATCGAAATCCTTGATGACATCCATCCTCTACAGAAACACTTAGTAGAACTAGACTTTGTCGATGAAATTCGACAACGGTCGCTCCAACACAATGAAGCCCATAAAAAGTTGGTGAAAGCAATGTTCGACTGCAACATCACCCATCGATCATTTATTGAGGGTGAGTCAGTCCTCCTCTACGATTTCATAAAAGAATCGCTAGGGCTAGGAAAATTTGAAACCTTGTGGAAAGGTCCCTATACCATAAAACATTATCTCCTAAAGGGGGCATAAATCTTGATAGAACCCGATGGAACATGCCTGAGAAATGCTGTCAACGGTATTTACCCCAAGAAATTTTACCCATAGGGGCCATGAGGGCTCAACCCTAAAGATAACGTACACATACCAAAATTTATTTTTGATCACAGACTTGTCACAAAATTTCTCTAGTGTCACACATGGATCTTCAACCCAGCCATTACTTTGGATTCGCTGATGGAGCATCATGATGGTCTCAACATTTAGAAGTAGTTGCCTAGGTTGTCGAACACCCTGACCAAAATCCATTCTTCACCAATGGATTATGCATCGGATTAGTGACAAGCAATCAGGTAGAAGATGAAGCCGTCATCGGGCTCATGTGCGATGCCTTGAATCAAGGCATTCGCCACTTGCATATCTAACTTGATTCCTAGCTAGTGGTTTCGCAGTTAAACCAAGAGTTTGAGGTATGAGATTCTCATATTTTTAGAAAATATTTGCGTGCAAAAATACCAAGTCGTCAATTTGATCACATTACATTCACACATGTACCAAGAAATGAAAAGTAGATAGCGGATCGCATAGCTAATTACATCCTAAAATGGAATGCATCTCAGATAAATCATCATACATAAAACCAAAAAGCATAAAAAAACATATATATCCATAAAAAACACACATCATCCATGAAAACATATAAAAAATGGAAACATCATATAGAACCACAAAAAAATACATCTCTCACATATATACCAAAAAATATATGTCTGAGTACAAAATAATGATTCATGTATATGACCCACAGGTTAGCCAAAAAATACATATACAGATGTCTTCAAAAATAATGGAAGAATCCTCATAACGGGCATTTTCCCTATGTACAAAAACATCTAGGGTTGCGCCCCTCTAGGTTGGGCACTTGGACCCATGGATGCTCCCAGTGTTAGTACTAGGGCAACCATCAAAACAGAAGCTTCCATGCGGCACATAGTCGGTTAATAGCACCTATATTGGACCATCAATGTCTCTAACTGGACATCATCCAAATCATCGACAAACCCATGAGTAGGCATACCCTGGGTCAGCAAGTCCACTCGGCCCCATGTGTCTACCAAATCCGTGGCTCGGGTTTATGAGGCAGCCAACTGCTTTAACATCTCTCCTATGCAGGCCTCTACTACCTTAGCATGAGAGATTGCTACAACACAACCAACAGTAGCCAAACTTCTACCCTCTCTAGATGAGAAAGTAGTGTCACTGAGAACTCCACCCTCAAGCTACATCGAGCCTCCTCCCTACCCTTCGGTTGGGGGCAGAGCTCCTCGAACCCTCCGGTTCAATTGGTGTCGTACCAACTGAGTTGTAGGGTGCCCAACCTTGTCAACATATGTAAGAGTAACAAAACAATGTCAGTTTCATCATAATACACATATAAATCATAAAATACTAAAAAAAAATAGAGTAAAACACAAAAATCATACCTTCTGGTCCCAAATCATATCTAGTAGGAAGATCCATATCTGAGTCTCCTTGGAAATCCATCCCAACATATGGATAAGGTAGGAAAATATGAGAATTAGCCTCAAAAAAACCTCGTTGGTTGCATTTGAATAACACCCCATGACACCTCCCCCACCATGAGGCATCACTGGAGCCCATCTACTCAAGCAAGGGTCTCGATGATCCCCCGCAGGCACAGCCACCACAGGGCACAACAATGCCACTCTCTCGTACATAATACTACATAGGATGATAGTAGAGGTGAATATATTATATCCGTCACAGAATTTTGCTAACTGAGCAACCATCCCGTGATAGAAGTGACGAGAAAAATAAAACAAGTGCCCAACCCTCAACTGGCGCAAGACACCTATCTACGACCCCAACACCTTACGCGTTGATGATGATCTTGTCTGTCACACAATCATCGCCAAAGTGCACCACTCGGAAAAATACGTCACTAATGATATCAAAATGCACGCATCTATGTGAGGTGCCTTGCTACAATGAATATCTGCGAATTGCCAAAGATCGACCCTTCCAACAGGAATCGAATATGGGAGTGCCTCAGCTTTTGGAAGCATCCCTATCACAAAATATACATCCGTCACCAGACGGATATACAAGTCACGTCCTCACAGCACCATCACTCTACGTCGGTTGTTCCAACATTGGACCATGTAGCACAGTAATCGATCCTATGATCATAGGAGGTCATTCCCAAGAAACTTGAGAATACCGCATTGCGCAAACTATGGTCAAGAGTTGGAATCTTGTGCCACATCCATACAGAGGTCAGGCTAGTATCTCTCACTCCACTTCATCCTGTCACCAATTAGAGACACATCAGTGACATTAAAACACCAAATAAATTAAAATTTTCCATTTTTTTTTCCAAAAATAACATTAAATTTTCAGCGCTTCTGTTTCTCAAAAAAGCGCGCTGACTACACACCTTTATCACAGAAAAAATAGAGGTCGTGCACAGAAAGAACTGACAGGTGTGGAATTTGTACGCAAACCCTCATCTTCACACGAAGATTTCTTGTCTATGCCTTGATCATCCACACAGTCAAGGAAAAGAAATTATAGGGTTCTGTATAAACCCAATTTGTATAGAAAACTACCCAGTCACACTGAGAAAATTAAATTGAGGACGTTCTGGGGCCTACCTGACTCTAGTAGCATGAATCCCAGGTGCACAAACTAACCGCAATGGAAAGAAAAGCTCGGAAACAACCTCTGACCTCTCAAACTCTCAAACACTCAAATGTCACAAATGAGTTGGAATGAGCCATATTGGCCTATATGTCACCCTTTTCAAACTTTTTGAAGGACCATAATAAGAGCTCAGAGGACACAATTGCAGAATCAAAAGAATGACATTGATCAGCACCTCATAACGCCCAAAGGAGGCTCCATGCATTCATGCCTCTGGAATATATTTTTTTCAATTCCAATAGGTGTGCCCTCTCTTATCCTCTATTCATTCAACACTTGTTGTCAATAATTTTTGAATGAGAAATATGCTTTCACTTCGGGAATTTTGATGCAGGTGTTGTACAACACAACAAACCATCTATTGCCCCACCTATCAAAAATCGCAAAGAATGTATCATTTTACCCTTAGCATGATAGAGCCCAAGAGAAAATCTGCAAATCCAACCATCATTTCTACACAGTAAATAAACCATAGGTTCCAAACACCTGACCATGTTTATCATCTCCCCACTTTGCACATGATGAACATCATCGTTGGTCGGTAGAGCCTCCCCCTCCATGGTGTCCACCACTCAAGGTAGACCATCCATCAGAAAAATATGATGCCATGGCCATACCACCTTACTTTGGGAAGCACTTCATGCCCATTCATCTACTATGCATCAAGTCAAGTTTTACTATATCGAAATAAAACCCCTTTCCTGGACTACCATTTTTTTCCAACAGATAAAATGTGCACCACTACGTCTTAGATTTTTCCTACCATCCTCCATCAGCATAGCCCATCTATGATATTTTCCATCTGCTTCATCATACCTACACAGAGTCCAACCAATGGGGCCCCCACCCTCATCAAAAAATCCTTCCTCACATCATCAGTGAGCGAGAATTTTCATGTTTTTGGGGAACCAGTCTCTGTTTTTTGTACAATACAATCCCATTTTTTATTCTTTTGGAAAGTGTATAAATATCTCAAATGGAGAATACTCCCCTACTCATCCACCCATTTTTCTCCCATGGCAGCAGTCCCTAGTAACCCTTGGTCCGAGCATCACACCTTTCTTGCAAAGCCACCACGACTAATAACCAACATATACTAACCCTGCACGTCCTACCGACTTCAGGGATTTCCTCATCAGAAATAGTTATAACTGCCACCAGATTGTATTTTCTCATGCTTCAACCTTGGGCCACTGAACTCCCAACATCAGTTTTCATTCACCCCTCGCCACCATGCCTATGTTAAGCCTCTCAAATCAGAGACCTTGGTCCCTTGTATCAATATATCTCTCGTTTGGTTGAGGCTTCCTTTTTGTTGATTTCAACACCAATTCTCCAAAAAGGAAGCAATAACTTGGATTCCTGCTCAACCCAATAGGGGAATCCTTGGGTGGCACTGTGGGAATCATCATTTTCCATAGATTTCATTGAACCTCCTAACATTCAGCTACAACACAAGCTTTCATGTAAATATGGTATCGTACTTTACCACCATTTCACTTTGCCCAGATTCGTCGAAAACCCGTGCCATAATAATCATCTATTTTAGCAATGTTTACATGAGAAGCTCATAGTCATACACCCATTCATACAATGATATTTTATATTCCATACCAATATTACACATGTGGGCTCCACATTCAACCTATTTTAAAAAAAAAAACGTTCCTGGGGACGTTAGTGGTTATCGTCATCAACCAAATCTATAGATCAGTACCATATCAATGACGCAAATAGAACCTTTATCTCTTAGATAGATTGATTTATCTAACCAAAGAATTACGAGCATGGGACATGCCCCCCTCAGAGAAAAATTGTAGTTATTGTATCATATTATTGGTTGCAGGTTTCCAACAGAACATGGTCACCCTTTTACCCACTGTAAGGGGTTTCCAACCTTGGGTTGTGCACAGGTATCTCTCTCTCTCTTAACACAGGTTATGTAGAATAGAAACTATAATGTATTTCAGCTATATAGTTCTTCCTAGGCCTCACACATTAGGGGGAAACTATTATCACTGGGAAATCAAACAAGAAAAATGACATTATGAAATGTCAAGTAGAAGGATTTATAGGGCTGAGAAACATTAGATAATATGAAAATTTTAAAAATCTCTAAGATCAAGAGGAAAAATGTCAAATTACGCACCAAAGATACAGGAAAAATGTGCTTCGCGCACATTTTTCTTCGATAGGCATTCTGGTCTGCATCACTTTCCCTCAAAAAGCTGTGGGGTTCTGGGAGTGGTGGAAGTCACCATCTAGGACTACTTGACACACTTCAGAAGAAGATCCTCCACTTGAGGCTGCCAAAGGACAACCGCCTAGAGCCACCTTAGGACCTCAAGTGAGCACACAAATGAATCAAGTGATCAAACAAAGGAATCAACCCCCACTATTGGGTCACTATATACAAGTGTACCAAGAGAGGGAAGCAGTATTTGAATTTGTGTTTAAATTTCCACCATGATAAGAAAGAAAGGAGAACATATTGTTATGTTGGCCAAATTCCCCATGAGAAAACCATCACTGTGTGAACTAGAGCAACAATAGAGTAAGAGGATTTAGTGGCTGGCCACCCAACAAATTCAATCCCTTAGGAGAAGAGAGACACCTTGGAGAATCATCCCAAGGGTAAAAACCTCATTGCACTAGGTCTTAGAACTCCATAGTTCTAAGGATCCTTTGGCAAGTGTGTAACATTCTAACTTTATTTTACTAATAGTGGTAAATAAGAGGGGATTATTCAACTGTTTGTATTATTGTCTCCTTTGACTCATTTGAGCTTGTGTTTTTGTTTTATTTTATTTGTGTTTCTTCTTCATATATGAAAAATACTACATTCCATAATTTAGTGTGTTTTATATATATTGGCATGCTTTCACTAAGGTGCTAACCATTTTTCTACCTGTGACCATAGCTTGTAGGTTGCAACCACTCCTACGAAGCACCGGTGTGTTTGGTACAATCATGCACCAAAACCACCACAACACTCATCACCATCTGAAAGGATTTTAAGATGAATTTCCTATGAAAGGTCCTTAGAAGATATATCATACTTAGAACTTTGCAACACTCCACATAGGTCCCACTTTTCTTCAAGATAAAAATTGTGAAAGATAAAAATTGAACACATAGGTCCCACTTTTCTTCAAGATGAAGATTTCAAAGATGAATCTTCTCCAATACATATGAAATTGATTTCCCAACAGTTGGTTGTGGTTTGAATGAAGCAATTGTTGTTTTTAACACAAAAACAAATAAAATTTACGCATAAGAATTTGAAATACATTGCCAATTACTACAACGTGAAAGAGTATCTAGGAAAAAAGAGGTAACCGAATGAAAAATAAATAAAAACTCCTAAAAACCATTGGGATTTAGCATGTATCTCCTCAAGGTTATATTTTTGTTTCTGCAAAGAAAATGGGTACCCACATTGAAATACTATGTGAATCAAATCCTATCAAACATATACAACAAACTATTCATGCAATGATCTACCTTTTCTAAGTTTTATTTTCCATTGTATTCAAATATTCAAAAGATATTTTGGATTTTCCTTGTGAACCCTCCTCCTCCTCCTTCTTCCTCTTCTCCTCCTCCTCCTTAAGGGAGCATGAAGCTACTATGACCAAGTAATCTGATGATTTCGCTATGAACCCATGTTTGCTAACCGAGTTCTTCTTTAGATTCTTACTTTGTTTGTCTTCTTCATGAATATTTTTCCTGGATTTGTTTTTGGTTTTGCGTGATTTTATTTCTATGTAGTTATTAGAAACTTTATTATCTTATGTTATTTCACTTATATCCTCATTTACAGAACCATGGAATTTCAATTTTTCATAATATTTGCAGCTTTTAGAAGAATATTATTTCATGGATGTGTTTATGGTTTCAATAATGTAAGTTTCAGTGTGGACATTATAAATTTGTTGATATTTTTCATCATCCTCCTTGTTTTATTCACCTAGGAGATTTCAAAACGTGCTTTTGGAAATGCCTTGTTCCTTTTCATGTTGTATTTCTCCAAACAAGAAGTGAATCCTTGACCATTTCTCACAAACTCACTAGCATTCACATAATCCATGAGATCACTTTCATCAACAATCTTGTTTTGGTAAGTAAGAGTAAATTGCCTTCTATCATTACCAAGGGTTTTCCCTTCTCTCTTCAACCTTTTCATCTTTCCCTATGATATTAGAGAAGCCTCTTTGGGAACCATAAGGAAATATTCATGAGAAATATCCAAATGGGTCACTCACCTTTGGCTCATTTCCACTTCGATGATAAACATTTCAATTATAAAGGGACCTAAATTTCACAAACACCATTCAATTTACCCAATCATTGTTCCCCTTAAACTTCACACATGTTTTTACTTCGAATAAACAGCACAGATAAAACCTTTTATAGTGGTAGATATATAAAAACATAAATTTGGGTTAATCAAATCCAAAGCTGGCACAATGGAAATACACTCAAAATTTTAACAAGCTTCTCTTTAGCCTCACACAAATATATTTCAACTCAACAGTATAAAATAAAGTCGGCGTAGAAACATTGAAGTAGAAGAAATATTATTCTGAAACCTATGAAATAATCATGGCCAAACCCTCTCTTTTGACAGTGCACATGGTACCTCATAAATACAAAAAAAACAACCAAATATAGTTAAGCACATTATATGGAATTGTAGTGCCGAAGGTTTTGTAGAATTGGTTACTGTTGAGTATAGGATTCATTCTGTTATCAATCTCCGTAGAAATTGAGACCCATTTTAGGATTGAATGTTTGCCCAAAAATTAGGAAAGAGGGTGTTAGATTAGGATGCAATAAAAATTATATGCATCTCCTTATGCAAGAGATGGTGTGAAGCAGCATTTTATAATCTAAGTAGTCCATTGAGTTTTTAGATCTTATAATTTTTAGATCAGATTTGGCTATGCAGATCTCATGCATGATGTATATTGTTTAGGAACGACGTACATCCTTGTGAAATCAGAGACAAATAATACTAGAAAATTGGCTAGTGCGACAATTATAATTAAAAATATTTATTGGAGAAGATAATAGAAATCCACTAGGAAAAGGAAAATTAAGATATCATGTAGAAAATGTTAAATCCAAATCTATGGTTACCAGAACATTTGGAGAAAGTGCCGAGATCAAAGAGGAGAGTAAACACAAGAAAAGCAAGAACCAACTAATGTAATTGTAGGCCATAGAATAAGGGCTATGCTTGTAATAATGGTCAGAACCCATATGTAAGATTTGTAACTAAGACATTATCAAAGACAAGCAAGATATATTGGTTAATGGCTGCATTTGCAGTAACACTCGGATCAAATTTGTGTCAGATAATACCCACACTCCACCAATTATTTGTAGCACCACGTGAAGAAATAAGACAAGAAAATATTAAACTAGAAACCCCACACTAAAATATCTTAGCAGGCTTATAACACAAACCTTAGAAGAGAAATCCTAGAAAAAACACAGACATAGAGGAGAGCTAGAGAAAAGGACCCAGATATTTCTATCTCAAATGAGTACTCTACCAAGCATATATGTTCACTAATAGATGATTTGAAACAATGTATTGAATATGAAAAATAAAAAATCAAATAGCTTTGTGCCCATCATCTATAGCATTACAATACAAAAATATAAAAGACATAACGGAATGAAAGGTCCATACATTTACAAGTTATTGGTGGACTCTATGTCTCCAAAGATGAATGAGCATCAGGTGGGAGTGTTGAAGAACGATAATGATGGGATACAATAATCCATAAATTTATTTTGAGGACTGAAAGCCTTCAATGTTTTACAGATTCCAGTAGTAGCATCCCAAACTGGCCAATGCTATGGTCATCCAAACTAGGAAATTTGGTGCCAAAACTTTGTCTAAAGAATTTGACTTGGTTTAAATGTAGATAATTTACCACAACGTAGGCCAATTTAGCAGTATGTCTAGGCTCTCACCAAAGTCTCTTTAGATGTTGGAAATGAAATTATAGGTTTGATTCCAATCCCATAAATCTATAAAGTGAAAGTTAAAGTATGTATAAAGAAATTATGAGAATTTGGAGCACTAAGAATGAGTGGGATCCTTGAAATATCCTAAGTGTTATGTGAGATGATCCTTATAGGATCCAAGGTTCTTTTCATCATGAATGGTGAAGAAATCATTGAACTAACAAATGTTTATATTCATGGCCCTTTGGAAATAACACTAGATGATTGAGATGGTGATGGTGGTAATTTTTTATAAATAAAAAGTATATTATGATTAAGATTGTGATGGTGATATTTTCTTTTAAATAAAACGTACACAGATCCAACATTCAAATGCAAAAAAAAAATTATGTTCTAGAATGTTTTTTTTGGGTTCATTAATTCTCAAATGCCACTAGAGAGTTGCTTGCAAACTTATTTATTCAAAGGAAAGTGTTCTAAAAAATAAAAAAGAGGTATCGATAGCACATACCTCTTCTCAATCCTAATATAAGACTTCCATATTGTATTCCAAGCCCTTTGTTGTAAGAGCATAGGCTAAGATTGGTCAGCCGATGATCTTGAGCATGGGACCATGGTGGTGGGTGCCTTGGATCTAGCGCTAGAGCGATCCAAACAAAATCAAGGTGGAAAAGCCCCATTTCAACAAAAAACACGTGAAAAAATGCCAGGACAATATCTACCACCTACTCATCTATGGTTGTGTGGACATGGAGGAGCTGTAACCTAAATTTGTGGTGAGGGTGGAATTGATGGCCTTTTCGGACAAGCAAAGGCAAAGGATGAACTCACATGGCTGAAGCCTCCTTTGCACGTCCCAGGGGAAATAAGAAAGGGAATGAAGTAGCACAACCATGGATCATTATATGCGCCCACATACTAGACGAAGGAAATTTCATCATGGGTTTCTTCATCGATTCTGTTATCATTCAGGAAATTCATCATGATCACCATAGTAAAACCACCCCTCAGATCCGTATCCACTTCCTTTCCATTAATGTTCACGACCTCCATTTTCCTCATCTTTTACGAGGCCGTTGTGGAATAATGGTGGATCTTACATGATCATATTAGAGGATTTCATTGGAGGCATATTATTCGGGTCCGGTTTATCCAAGTCCTTTAGGATTTAAATGATTTCATTGATAAAAAGTCATGGAATATTGAGGGACATTTGAATATGGACAAAAATTATTGAGGGAAATTTGAATTTGTTGAGGAAAATTATTTATAGTGAGAGTGTTTTTTATCATATTTTTTTTTTTATCAAACTTGGTTGGTTATTTTCTTCTTAAAATAAAATTCAGAGATATTTTTATTATTTTTATTATTTATAATTATCAAAGTTATTAAGTGGTTGATCGATTAAAAATTAGTTTTTTGAAATTTAAAATGATGTAAAATATATATTTTTTTCAATTTATTGAGTGTAAATTATAATGAATTGTCGAGTGTAAGAATTTAGCATAGCTAAAATAAGAATTAAGTGGTTCTTGATATGGGTTCCATGCCTTTCTAAGAGTAAAGGAATATTTCATTTTTTTTAGGATATAAAACTTTGTGTGTGCTTTTAATTTCTTATCATGTGTCCTGTTTGAAGTTGATTTGTACCCATGATTATTTTTTCCTATGTAAATACTAATATAGGCTGAATTATTTTGGTATCAAATTAGGTTTTAGGCCCACATATGAATTTAAGAACAACATCATCAAAGGGAATTTGTTTGGTGGAGCTATAACAAAGAGAATCTCAAAAGAGAACATAAGGGAATTAGGAATAAAAGCATAGGATACATGGAAACATATATAGAAATAAAATCATTTAGATGTTGAGGTCCATGTTAACTAGAAAGGATTCTATGAAGGAAGCTAAGAAAATAGGGGTTGTTGTAGATATTCATGATAGGAGTAATGAAGAGTGAGAATTATAGGCCCCATGGGAGATAAGACTATATGATTTATTAGATTGGGAATAGGAAGAAATCTGTCGAATTTGAGATATTGAGGACCGAGAGAGAGTGAAGCATAAATTCACAACGTTGAAAGGGAATGCATCCCTTTAATGGGATAATTATTTTGACAAAAAAATAAGAAGGAAAGATAAAATTAAGACTAGGATGGGATAATTACCAAAATAAATGGTATTCCACAATTTATAGTTGTTGTATTGGAAACAATTATCCACCACAATTAAAAATTACTAACATAAATGACTAATTCATGTACTTATTATTTGGTCATATTTTTATTCTTAGATTATAATAGTCATTTAAGTTATTCATTATTAACTTTGTCACTTATTATCTAGTAATATACTTTAGTCCTAGACTAAATTAGTCATTTAAGTTAGTAGTTGTTAGTTTAGTAACTTATTATCTAGTTGTATATTTTATCCCTAGACTAAATTATTCATTCAAATTAGTCATTTTTAGTTTGGTCAAGAAAAATTTCTTAAATTTATTATAATTCACTTGAAATAATTGTGATGACTAAATTTTTTAGTCACCTACTCACTAATTTCAACATTTTCTACTAGTGGCAAATTCCTGAATAGGGAAATCTATCCATTTGGGACTAAAATGGACTCAATATTTTAGCCCCTTTAGGTACCATCAAGCTTAATCTGTACCCATAAACCCATGGATCCATGTGTGTATACAAAATCAGAGCTATTTAATCAACACAAACTTTCCATTATTGGGACCTAGACATCAACACAAAGTGTAGGCTAGATGTCTTCCAAGGAAATGCCTCACTCACAAAGCCTCGACACTCCTTGATCCAACAGATCATGGATGACCAATCTCTCCTAATAAAACTGATTGGTAACCAGCATGCTACCAAATCCATCGAGATATTTACCTGTAAAAACATAACCCCAATCAATAATATACATTCACATATACATAAACAAATACAAACCTCTGGGGCCTTTCAAACAACTTGATGTTGCTTCTCAAATTTTCATAGTAGGTCTATCAACTGAATATTTGACAACATATTCCTTTATCATACACTTTTATTCTCCTAATTCTCATGCAATAATGTATCCTCTGAAATTCATTCTTTAGTCAAAAACAAGCTATGCCTTTCCTAGTAACCAGTGAGCATCTCTTTATCCAAAATACTTCTTAATATTAGGGAGATATCTTCTATTAAAGCTTCCTTAGGGATATCAACTTCTTATTTTCGTCATCGAAGAATATTTCATGGTTTCCATCCATTTCATTAGATTTATTGTCATCCTCATCATTCTTATCACATCAAATGTCATCTTCACCATATTGAAGATTATGTACCTGCACAACTTAGGTAGAAAGTACAAGAAAATCTATAGAAGCATGAAGTTAGCCATATCAAAATAACAGAACCATTTCCAATTTATACATATTAGATACCCAAAGTTAATTACAAACAAGAGACATATACTCTTCAATATATTTCTAGGGAATTTGTCATAAACCCTAGAATACTTCATAACAACTTTCCCTCTATCTAGCGTTTTAATTTTTATTTCAAAGGTGTAACACACCATACTACAACATGTAGAGAACCCTAGAAAAAATATATATCTATAGGATAGCTAACAATTTTCAAAATTCATAAGTTATAGTTTCTGTTATAGATTTATATAAATCTTAGATCTCATAGAAGATAAACAATCAAATTTAAGCATGACTTAGTCATTAATATGAGAAGATTCCACTAGAGTTAGTTACAAACCATAAAATTTCAATCAACATTCAAATCCAATCAAAATTAAGATTTCATCAATCTTACACAAATATCAAATCATCATATTTGCATTATTCATCAGATATTTTTCACTTCTACTAAGGTTCAACTTCAAAACCCTAGAGATTCATTTTCACAACCTCAACAATAAAAATATATCTTAGATTGTTATATCACACATACTAGAGAATTTAACTACTACTAGGGTTTAACTACAAAATCCTATATTTCAAAATATCACCATCCTAGAATATCAGACAAGGACATATATTTAATCCTAAGACTTATGGCCATCAATATCTAGGTAGAAACATGTATCTAGGAATTCATTCTCATGCAAAGACGTATCATATATCCCACAAAATTAATACATTAGGCATATATAGACCTAGACCACACTATGGTTTTAATAAAAAATGAGATATCTTCATGTACCTAGGGTTTCATCATCAAGCAAAGGCATTTCATATCATATACAAACCCAACTTCCCAACAAATCAATAAATTTTATTAGATTAGGGTTTGATCATACAAACATGCACATACAAAGTAAATAATTTATAATACATTATAAGGGTCTTTCCTACACATTCCACCAAACCCGTAAAGAGTTAGAGTTTTAATATAGGAACACAACAAACCCAAAAATTACCAATATTTCAAAATTTCGTGATTTTAGACCCTATCATTAAACCCTAACAAATTAGGTTTTCCTCATCATACCAAAATCCTAAACATGACATAATTAATGAAAACTTTAAATAACATTTCAAAATATCCCTAAGTAGTTTAGAAATTTTGACATGCATATTAGCATACCCCTAGGTTAGGGTTTTTCCACAGAACCTATCTAGGGTTCTATAAAAATAGTTAAAAGTAGGAGTGGAGTTTAATTATCAAGTGATGAATCACCTGAAATAAGAATCAATATGATTCAGTATGGAAAGACATAAAAATGTTAGTAATAGATTTTCAAATGAAATGAAAATTTATTATAAATAAGTGAATGTTTTAAAGGATACCTTTGTTTCTTGACAATATTGTCTTGAGAGGTCCTCCATGATACTCGTTGAGAATATAGTAGATGTTTTCCGAATTATAACACTAGAGGGATATATGCGATTAGAATTAATATAATAAAAAATTAAATAAGAACATGAAACTAGTAACTGAAAGGAAATGAGATACTTATCTTTGGGAGTTGTTGAGGGCTCCATCCAAGTATTTAGGGATACCTATAAAAGAAATACACCATATTTTTCAAAAATATGTTAGAAACCTAAATATTCTAAAACATAAAACATATGAAATAAGATATCTAAATCTATAAGAAAATGATTTAGTAGTTTGAGTCCCTAATGTAAAATTATAGAGGCCTGACTTTCTTTGAGTCGCCTTCTTTGACAATGTTGGCTTGATCTATTTCTCTCATCTTGTTTCTCGAATTGTATGGCTAGTCACTCATATAGTGACCCTTCTTATGGCATTGATAGTATTCTACTATGGACATGTAAAATTTCTTCCTTGGTCCTTTCAATTTGTTTCCTTTATGTTGAGAAATGTAGGCATTAGATACTTCAGGATTGTAAGATAATGAGATCCTTAATTATTCTTGACTGCAGGAAATACATAATTCTTAGAAGGTGGGAGATATCTTCCAATATTTAAGTCCTAAACCAAATGCACCCCAAGTAGGTATAAATCCTAATAGGGCAATGCCAAAATCTCATCCCTAATTATTTCTATCTTCACAAATTAGGAGTCCACTATGTCTTCTTTAGTCCTATTTATAGTTCTTAATTCATTTTTCAAAGTTGCTACTTGACCAATGTTCTTAATAGTGAATAAATTCAACAAGTCTTGATACATTTCTTGAGCATGATCGATGTTGAATATGAATGGGAAAAATGTTGTTCTTTATTCCATTTACCATTAGAGTAATGGCTACTAATTATAGTTCCTTGTATTTCACTTTGTCACCATCACCGTAATCCTCTGTTGGCTTCTTAAAATTTCCCTTGATGAAGTCTAGTACCTTGTTTTTCCAAATATGAGGCCAATTCTATTCTTCTAGGACCTATAGTTTGAGTCTCCTTCAAGTTTTTTTCTCCCTTGATTGTGTTAGAAATGTTTCTAGAGTGAAGTAGATTCCTACCATAGGATGATCCTTCGAATGGTTCCTTGATTAAGTGTTGAAGGCTTCCTTCTCTTTCCTTCTTCCCCAAAGCTCTGATACCATGTTAGAAAAACATAATGGAAGAAAGATTTTATTATTCTTGATAATTACTTGTGATGCATATTGTTATTCTGATTATTGATATCTTCTTTATTTTAGTTCATCAAGAAATTACCAAAGTAATAGTACATAAAATAATAGACAACAAATGTAGGAACTAATTCATTAAAAAACCCCCCTTGATGGGAAAACAAAATGAAGAAATTATTCCTTTCAATGGTATTCTTTGAGACTCTTCACACTAGAAAAAGAGAATACCTTCCCTCCACACCAAGTCAGCCTCTAGAAATTCGACCACTTTCCACAAACTTCGACTAGGAATTTTTTTTGGCAACATACATCTTCCAGAAACAGTAAAACATGGAAGGATCTGATATCCCAATCCAAAGCATGAAACATATAGAGAAAGGCATCAAAATTTCAATTTTATTCTTCTCCTTATACTTCCCCAAACTC
The DNA here is from genome assembly GCA_034641835.2 of Pinus albicaulis. Classification (NCBI taxonomy): domain Eukaryota; kingdom Viridiplantae; phylum Streptophyta; class Pinopsida; order Pinales; family Pinaceae; genus Pinus; species Pinus albicaulis. The sequence continues at coordinate 941,407,933 of CM076582.1, forward strand.
GCACTTGTTTTGACTTCCCGAAAACAGACTTCATACTTCTCCCAGCTACAAGAGATATCAAAATTCTTGTGAGAGTGTGTTTTCCAAATGAATTCAATTTTCTTGCATTTATAGGCTCCATGTGAGTTCGAATTAGGGTCGTCAGGCCTACTTGATGTGGAGGATACATAAATCATATTTGACTCAATTCTAAACTTTTTACACGATACAAAATCAGAAGGAGGGTCTCTTTAAAAGTATAATAACTCTATTGACTCAGTATAAATCCTAAAAGTCCTCAATGGGGACTTTGACATAAAACATGGTGGCCCAAGCATGAAACCCATGCTTTAATAAGTCACCACAATAATACTAATAATTTTTCTCTTTATTCTTTTGACAAGTACATTATAAGATGACTCAAATACATTAAATGAAGAGTGAACCTAATTAAATTTTCCAACATTGACCTCATTAATATGAACACTTTCGAGTGTTTTGATGAGACATTTTGGGGGACCTTTATAATATGGTCCAAGTTTCCCTACTGATTATGATGGGGTTGCATCAATATTAAAAATTCTAATCCTGTCAGTTACATCATTAAAAGGGTATTTCTAATATGATGAAGTGGTTCAAACTTCACGAGGGGGAGTTGATGCTTCAAAAGGAGATTCAGTGGATTGATCCAATATAGGGATGCCACTATATATATATATATGGAATATCATTATGTAATTCATGAAAAGTCTTTACATGAGTGAATATATCCAAATAATTTATATGCTGCTCAATAATATTATGAGTCTTAAAATATTGAGGAAAATTACATATTTAGAAAGGATAAAATTCTTGTTTACGTTATTGTAAAGTTGATATGAATTGGTGGTATTTGAATACCCTCATAAGGCTCGCTTACAAATTCTAGCACTAAGTTTATTTATTTTCTCCTTGAAATTCAAATAATAATAGGTGGAACCAAAAACCTTGAGATGCGTCAACAAAGGAATGCATTTGTACCACATTACATAATTAGTCTCATTTTCTAGAGCATGACATGGAAATATATTTTTTACAAAGATTTAACATTGACTTTCATCATCCCAGAACATAAAATTTACATTTTTAAAACACCATGGAACCCACCATATTCAATATAGTCCTATTTATTGTTTTGGTTACATCTTTTTATTGAGGATTGTATGGAACTACGATTTTATGTTGAATCCCATGTTAGTGAAGATAGTTTTCAAATTAATTAAAGTTATATTATATTACATTATTAATATGAATAGAACCAAGATGTGATTTTTCATTATTTTAAATCTATACCTAAAAATTTCTATGAGTTTCAAATGGTTGATATTTTTTTTCAACATGTACATCAAAAACATTGTTGTGTAATCATCAATAAAAGTCATCGTATATTTATTTCCATTAGTGAATGTAATAAGAATATGGCCACAAAAATAAGAATGTGTTACTCTGAATTTTATACATGCTTTGGAAGCAGAACCGTGAAAGGGTTATTTGATGTGTTTTCCAAGGATACACACATGACATTGTTTTAGTTTCCTAGGAACAATAGGAAAAATAAAAAGGCCATTATTTCCCAATAAAGGAAGGTTGTTATAAATAATATGTATAGATATGTATTTCCATAGAATACTACATGGAAATGTATCTTCATTGTGATGGGAGAGGTATATGGAATTCTATGCATGAGTAGATGTTTCTTTCAACTTTAGTAGCCTTCATCGTCCACTCTAGTAATGATAGCATGGTAACTACAAGGAAAAGACTCTCTAGCAGATTTTTTTGAGGAATCCCACATAAAATTACCCCATACATCCATTTCTAGCGGAGGTTACTAGAGGAAGTTGGCAGGCGGAGGGTTTTGCGGATGTTTTCCTCTCGGTGCGCTTATCATTAAACATCGACCCAGTGCTTTGCAATACCAAAAGCACCAGTGCGCACAAAAAAATTGGCACAATGGACACCGTGCACATTGTATACACCCACCCAGTGCATCGTATTATTCTATAGAACCTGTGCATATAAACTCTTCCACGCCGGTGCATTATAAATCACCACACGAAAACTGAAAATACCCGGTGTGGTAGAAAAACACCGCACTGGTGCATCATAAGACAACACGCCAAAACAAAACTCACTGGTGTGTTTGTAAGAAAAAGAACTGGTGTGCCTATAAACCACGTGCACTGGTAAAGGGTTAAATTTAAAAAAAAAATTACAGCAAAAAACCCGGATTTTTCATTTTACAGTGCCCGTGAGCTCTCAATTACCAGTGCACGCTCTACCATAGAATGCACTGGTGCGCACAAAACATTAGCACACTGGACAGCGTGCATGACGTACACATCTACCCGAGGCATCCTATTATGGTCACGCACTAGTGCTTCAGTACTCTTCTGAACTGGTGCATCATAAAACACCGTGCCAAAACATAAATGTGCCGGTGCGTTCTTATCCAATAGTATCGGTGCGCCTATAAAATTCACGCACCAGAATAGCGTTAAATAAAAAATAATTAAGGCCAAAAAACCAGTACTTTAAGACTATTGCGCACTAGTGTGTTACGAATACTCTACCCTAGTGCATCATCAAAACATCGCACCGAAACTAAAACATCCTGGAGCGGTGTTAAGGAACCGCTCCGATGCATTATTAACAACGCGCCAAATCTGAGACTGCCTAGTGCAGTTTTAAGCAAGCATACCGGTGCACCTATAAAACCCTGGGCACTGTAACAGGGTTAAATAATAAAAAAATTACGGCCAAAAAACCACATTTTTCACTTTCCTCGGTGCTCAAGAGCTCTAAATCACCAGTGTCAATTCCCCTTCTTTGAGCATCCCTAACATCGGTGCTCTCATTGCACCCATTGCACACACTGCTATTGTGCATTGGCCACCAATTTGCAGCTTGTATTTTGAAAAACGGTGGTTGTTGAGGTATAAAGGGTATCTTTTTAACATCTATTTATCTCACATTAATTATCAATCCAGGAACGACTTTTTGTTTTAAGAGTGTACTCTCTTTGAGAATGCAATTGAGATAAGAGTAATTCTATGAAAGATGTAGTACAATGTTCTAAATACAAGATTAAATAGATACTTGAAAAAGAAATCTAATTACAATAACATGAACTCAAATGCTCTAAAATCTATCTGTTCACGTAATAACCATCAATCGAGGATACAGTATCAATAATTCATTCCTCTAGAAATTGATGCAATTGAAATAAAACTGAAACAAGACAATCAATATGGGAACGTGGAAGCAATAACCAATATTCTCTACAGTTGACAGTCCTACGTTAAATCAATTAAGGAGAAATAGCAATTGAAATAAAGTTTCTATTGAAAGTAAACTAAGAAAACTCTTCGAAAACAAATTCTTTACAATATGTTAACTAATGAATTGGAAATGAACAACACACTAAAATCGAACAACAATGTAAATGAATAACCAACCAAAACTAGTAGAATTGAACAACAAATATTAACTAATGAATCTGAACAACAGATATTTAACTTAATGAAATCAAACAAAAAATTTATTAAACACCAAAACCCTGTTGACAGCAAACATTGTTAAATAATAATCAACATGAAGATCAATCGAACAGAACAAAAATTAATTGGAATAGGACATCTAATGCTGAACAAAAATGCTCTGTAAGGTTTAACAAGATGATTAATACAGGAATTAAAGTCCTTAATGAAACGGAACAGCAATGCGATTCATTAACATAACGAAATCAATCAATAATTCAACGGAAAACTAATTAACTTGCAAATGTAATGAGAACAGCCACAAACTATCACATGACAATAATTGAAAGGTAATGATACAACCAGTAGATCGATCCACTAGGTCCGGGCCCTCAACCACTAGTGAAATTCCGCTGGGATTTACTCTAGTGTTAATAAATTAAACGACAACAAAATCTTGTATTAATCAGGCATGAATAATTACAAATAGTCCGTACTCTCTTAACAAGAGTCGATGCACAATTCTGAAAATTACAACAAGGAAAGTTTCCCTAATGGAAATACATGCTTCTCCTTTTATAATCAGAAAGAGGAGAAATTAAATAGTAAATATGATCTCTCATAACAAAATTGGATTGTCCATAATCAATTGATCAACAAGAAAATATATTTGCATCAATATTTCAACAAGAGAAAGTCGAATTTGGATTTGTAGCTGAGATAATTTGGAGGACGGCCGCAATAGTAAATATGAGAAAATCATGCTCAAATAACCTTGCATTTCTCTTATTACAGGCTGAATTTGGGCAAATCGTTCTTTCAAAAAGTTAATTTGGTCCATTTTGGACAAAACCCATGTTTCAGATTTTCTAGATTCTTCTGCATTTGCCCAGAATCTCAACCGTAAAACTGTCACTTCTTATTCTAGCGAATTTCTGAGTTGGAATATTTGATGATGATCTGGAGATCAAATCTACAATCTGGAAAATGTCTTGGAGGCTAAAATGGTGAGTGATGTTACAAAATATATTAATAAACCATCATTGATAAAATTATGCATAATAATCATAAATTTATTAAAAATAAAGGAGAAGAAATAATATTTATTCATAAGAGCATAAATAATTATAAAATGGATTTATATGATGAATTATGATAAATTACATGATAAAGAAGAGTAAAAATGGATGAAATAAGTGTTAAAAAGTGGTCATATTCGCACCCCAACATACCCCAAAACTGAATATATTACATGTCCTCATGCAACCCAGAACTGACTATATTGAATGTCCTCATGCAACCCAAAAACAAAACCCATGTGTTAACCAAGAAAAGAAAATTTTTTCATCCCAACTCATGAAATGGATGGAACAAATGAATTTTTCCTCAAATAATGAATATTAAATTTTAGCAATCTTGATGAAGGCATAACAATTTTTATAGTTTACATTCAACTATGTATATATATGAAGTTGCAGAAGAATGTGACATAAGTAACAACAAACTTCATTAACCATTTTATCAAAAATCAGATCGTTTTGATGCACGGATAATGAGATATAAACAAAATGGTTGTAGGTGATAGTGCATAGTTTTCAAAATTTTATGAACTAATTGAGCATGAAATTATCTAGGTTTGTGTATTTTAATGTTAACTCTTTGTTATCCAGAAAGTGCAAGAATTCAGTTCATAGTTTTAAAGATATATGCAAATCAATTTCTTCACTATATAAAAATGAAATTGTATGCCTTAAATGAGAAAGAGAGTAAAAAACATCTATCATGTGTAGCAATTCTCCCCCCAAACTGAAGAATTAGCATGTCTTCATGCGATGCTATAAAACAAAGAGAGGTGGTTGCTACAATCTGTTGAAATCTATGCTTGGTATAAAACAACATGGAATAAGGGAGGTGCTCAGAATGAATAAGAATATCAATGGATGATAAAGAAGATTACTGACATGTTCATAAGAAAGAAATGAAGGAAAGCAACACTCCCCCAAACTGAAAGATGAGATTTCTCTGAAAAATGGGAAGTGGTAAAGATGTGGAATGAATGATGATAAATAATGCTCAATGGATTTTCATGAAATTCTCCTAAATTCATAATGAATCAAAAAATTACGCGATTTTACCTCAAGTGTTACCTCTGAAAAAAATGCGGAATGACATGTAGGGACTAGTCTTTATTGAAGCTGATGTAGGATGAGAGGATACTGAAAGTGATGAAAAAGGTGGAAGCCATGCAAGCACATCATGTCTGAAGAATTGTGCGTGTTTGCAAGTAGCATGAGCCTTTACTGTTAGTTGCAATAGTGTGGTCATGCTGCGAACATAATTGTCTCCCATACTTGTTGTTCTCCTGTAAACAAATCATGATTCTGTATGCAATTTTCTTGAATTCACAGTGTTAGTTTTAAATGGAAACAGATGCATGCAAAAATTTTAAGCAGAAAAACTTCGGTAGAAATGCAGTATGAATATTGTGGCAAATAGAAGAGCAGCGTGCTGCACAGCAATTGTACAACATGGAAAGGCATACATAATTACGATGTGATCAACAAATTATCGCATTACTAAAATCAATGCATATTTTGAAATCGTAAGTAGATATGGAAATGTTTATGTAATGATTCGAAAATAAGGGAAAATGACAGCTGATGTGAAAAAAATACTTATGTGGTCATTATCCACATAAACCATTATGATCGATTTATAAATAAATTTCATGCATAAGCGGTTCTGAACAAAGGGTTTATGGGCATACTCTTATTTGATATTAGATAAATATATAAGAAAAGGGTTTATCATTACTATTGATTTGTGAAAAATATGACTTCAATACCATTAGCAAAGCTCTGTTGCCCACAGGTGTTTATAACCTCGACAAAGTTGCTTTCTCACCCTTGGAACCATTATCCTTTATTTATGCCTAGGGAAGTGTTGTGTGATGTCATGATGAAGGCCACTGTGCTGGCTTGGGAACCAGATGAATCACAATGTCATTCACTAGGAAGGAGTGAAAGGTGGGCAGGTCGGCTCGTGATAAGACCTCATGTTCCAAGGACTTTTCATTTTTTTGAGTTGTCCATTGGATCATTTCACTAGTGTGGTGGCCATAATGGGAATGCCACTTCACTGCTCCCTTATGATCATGGTAGGCTGGCTCTTGATGAAACCCCTTATCCTCCATCTACCATATCATAGAATTGTTAGTAATCATATAGAGATTTTTCTTTTTCTTTTTCTTTACATATAGCATTTATTTATTTATATATAAAGAGTGACTCAATACTTCTTAAGAGTAGGGATGGTGGAAGAAGTCTGAACATCTCAATAGAGAAAGTATGCCCTTATTCTTATTCAATAAATAAAAATCAAAGAGAGTTGTGAAGATTTAGGGAAGAACCAACATGATAAAGATAGTCGATCATATTAGTTTTAGTGAAAATAAAGACACAAAGTGATATAGATAGTTGTGTCCTTTCCTTTTCTTATCACTACAAAACAATTTCTTAAAAATGACAATTTCTCCTGATTTGTTGATTCCAGTAGCCTCTAATTTGTGTATCCTTTCATAAATTGTATGTTTGTCTTTAAAAGAGTCATGAAGAATTCACAAAAATCCTCAAAAATTTATTCACAAACAAGAAAAATGCACTAAAAGTGTTGTTCCTTTGGAAAGGAATAGCAAAAATAATCTGCGAAAATGTTGTTTCTTTCAAAAGGAGCAACAAAAACACGCAACAAAAGTGTTGTTCCTTCTGAAAGGAACAACAAAGAAACGCAACAAAAGTGTTGTTCCTTCTGAAAGGAACAACAAAATTGTTGTTCCTTTTGAAAGGAGCAGCAAAAACACGCAGCAAAAGTGTTGTTCCCTCTGAAAGGAACAACAAAACTGTTGTTCCTTTTGAAAGGAACAGCAAAAACACACAGCAAAAATGTTGTTCCTTTTTAAAAGAACAACAAAACTAATCAGTGGAAATGTTGTTCCTTTTGGAAGAAACAACAAAAATAAACACACAAACGCACTAATTCTTAAGAAGAACGGTTGTTGTTCCTTAAGAGGAACAACATGAAAAATAAAGGCACACAAAAAAGTAGGGAACAACAAAGAAAATACACACAGAAATTGCTGTAGAGAACAACAAAGGGAAAAAAAATAAAGGATAGAACAAAACTAATGTGCAATCCATTGTCAAGAAAATCGAATCAAATAGAAAGGAAAATTTATGTACAGGTTTCAAGAAAAAGTAATTTTTTTACAAAATTGGTGCTACCGAAGAATTCCCTTCTGCAATTGAAGCTTGCATGGTGGGGTCCTTATTGTTCAATTTCCACTGGAGCAGAAAATACAATTTGAAGGGATCAACACCTGAAACACAAAAACATAAAACAAATCAAACAAGAAACAACACTTTATTAAGTTACAACAGTTATGATGTTATTTGCTAAGGGAATATCAATTTGTTAATGGAAAAAAATGGTCTTTTTAAAAAATGTTTTGATAGCAGTGACATGAATCTTGAAATGGAAACCAATTCTTCATTTCTTCTTGTTATGACTTTGTTAGGTAATGAACTGGATGGAATGCCCTTATTTCACTAAAATTTCTTTCAAGAATCACTCGTCCATAAATTGACCTTCTTTGTTCTCCTAAGACCTGCAAAAAAACGAGTGTCTACCTGCAATAAAACATTAAATCATGGAGAAAAAGAGGTCTACGAGCTTCCCTAATCCAAGAATTATGCAAAAAACTAACAAGTAGTTACTCTATAGAACAAATCCATGGACAAAGTAAAATTAATTTATTACCTACGGGAGAGCAGTGGCCAATCATGCCAACTTGCAGTGTTTCAATTATAACTTCTTTGTTTTTCATCCGATATGGATGATTCAAAATCAAAATGAGAGCTAATTAAAAGGTTTATATCTAATAGAAACAGGTTTTAAAAATTCAATGCTATGATATGTCAAATTTTCTTAGTACAATCTGCATAATAGAGTCATTTTCGATTTTCCAGTTTAGACCAACAGTTGATATTTCAAGCATAAAGTTTTCGTTTAATGGCAGATTTAACTGATTAAAATTGGAGATTAAATTATATTAATTTATTGATCTCCAATTGAAATAGGTTTTGAAGAAAAGAATAATTGATGGGTCAAATACGCTAGTGAACAACCGAGAAAACAAAGTTTCAAGAGTGCTGATTTATGATAGGCAGTCAGTATTTTGGTCATAAATTCCTCATATAATATCCAAATTGAGTGATTAAAATTGTGTTGTAAACTAGATTCATAGAGGAATCGACCATAAAAACAGGTTTTAAAAATATAGTCATTTAGGTCTCCAAAAACTGACTATCCCAACACTGTTCTTGAGCTGCCTACTAAACACCCTGTCAATGTTTTAGTTGTAACTTTTTCGTTTCAAATCCAAATGGAGTGATTCAAATTGAGTTGGAAATTAGAAATCAAGGGCTACTTAGGATAGAAACAGGTTTTAAAAATATTCAATTTTGGTCCGTCAAAACATGACTGTCCCAACTTTGTTTTCAGAAATTTCATCAAGCTCGCAAGCCAAAAAAATGATATTCAAGCAATTTTTCCATATTGATGATAGAAATGAATATAAGTGTTTGTATAATTTTTATTTGTAATATAATTTATCTTCATACAAAAAAAAATTAGAATATTTATCATCAATGTTGATTTCCACAGCGTGTTGCAACAAAAACAATTATTTTTACAAAAAAAAAAAAATAAATATGTGTTTGTTTTATTTCCTTATTTATTTTATTTTCTCCACTATCCTACTCTTATTTGTGAATCGAATATGTTTATGTATAAGAGTATTTCTAGTGGAACCATTTTAGAAATAAGGCCTCTAATATGTACATACCCAAATTTGAGAAATGCATGTTGATAAAAATTAAGGTATGAGAAGCAAACTCGCCTTGAAAAGATGGTGCCAAAAATTGTTGAAGCATGGAGTGATGTTGCAAACAAATGATGGAGTGAAACCAATCTTCAGTGTATCCCTTACTTTCTTGATTTCCCATAGCCATCATATCATGAAGTTCTTGAGCTTTTAAAATGGTTTGTTGGTGCAAACTATAAGAAACCTCATTTTCTTTCATAACTTCTACAATTTTTGGAATTGATACATTCTGAGTCTCAGTCTAATTTTTCTCCAATAGTGCATGTGAGATAGAATGGGTGGGAAGGGTGGATAAATTTTGCAGTTCAACACTGTAAGCATGTTGTACTGGTTTATTATGGTGAGGGTGTGGAATGAGTTGAGCAGGAAATTGTGTAGGGAATGGAGCCTCTTGATGATGTAGTTGATTGGGTTGAGTGGATGATTTTGATAGGCAAGCAAGATGTTGTGGAAGAGTTGGAATATGTGTTTGTGCTACAAGATGAGGGAGATTAGTCATGCAATCATAAGGTGGACCATGCCAAGCTTGTAGACAATATTGGTGGTGGTTATATTGAGATTGGCATGGCTACCCTAACATATGAGTATTCAATAATGGATTATGCAAGTAAGAGAATGGAGAGGAAGTGTTCTGAACCATAGTTGTTGACGTTGTTACAACTTTCCCATCTCTTTGATATGCCACTTCCAAATTAGATAAGGAAGAACAACTATCTATGGGATGCTCCTTTCGGTAATGAGGGAAAAACACTTCATCAAATTCTTGATTTTTATGAACCTGCAAAACATTCAATTGTGAATTTAGAGAGCTAATAAAATCATATTTAAAATTTCCAAATAAAACATTGATTTGAGCTCTTATGTCTCTTGTTCTTGTAGTGAATTTGGAAAAGAAAGAAGAAACTTCTCTAGAATTCTAACCAGCCTTGTAAATTCCTCTTGAATACATTATGCACAACTCACAAACATCATCATATGATAACTAAAAAACATCACCTTTTCCTATCAGATTTAAGAGCTCTAAAAATTCATCTTTGATTCCTTTAAGAATGAGTGTTTTCAAGATCTCTTTTTTCCAAATGTTTATGCTTTGATTTTTGAAGGTTATGTCGAAATCGCTCTACATAGTCCTCCAAGCTTTCATCTTCCCCTTGTATCGTACCAAAAATATCTTCATTAGATTTGCAGTAGTCTTGTTACTTCTTCAAGAATATGTTCTTCATGTCCTCCCATGTTTGGATGCAGTTCCCTCCTAGGCTCATGAACCACCAGAGAGCTACTCCTTTTAGAGTAAGAGGAAACACTTTCAATCTTTGATCATTAGTACAATAATCATATCCTCTAAAAAGTATTTCAAACTCAAATAAGAATGTATCTGGATCTTCATTTGTCAAACCATGAAAATTTGGTAAAGACAATGGGGGAATTATGTGCATTTGTGTCACTCCTATATCTTTGATAGGGAATTAAAAAGTTGCAATGTGAGCTATTTCTTACCATAATAAAAGATGTTCTTCATGTGTTTCTTTAAGGATCCTCCTTCTAATGTTCCTATCAATTGGTTAGTGAAATGGGTGGTGCTTACATCACCACTCGAGTGGAATTACAAGATTTTTTTTCAAAATTCTACCTCTAAAATTCAAAAAAATGCAAGCATTCATTCCCACCTTAAGCTTTCACTCAATTCTACTGTGAATTAGGCTAGTGAAAAAGTGTGTTCCTTGCTCGGTTCGCAGGTTCTTACCTTCTGTATTTAATACCCAATTCCCCCCAAACAGAAAAAATTAAATATGCGTCACTCTTTCTGAATGGCATACACTCTCCCCAACAATGGCGCTAAAATGTTGAGCTATAAAAGGTATCTTTTTAACACCTATTTATCTCACATTAATTATCAATCTAGGAACGAATTTTTGTTTCAAGAGTGTACTCTATTTGAGACTACAATTAAGCTAAGAGTAATGCTATGAAATATATAGTATAGTGTTCTAAATACAAGATTAAACAAATGCTTGAAAAATAAATCTAATTACAATAAAATGAACTCAAATGCTCTTAAATCTATCTATTCACTCAACAACCATCAATCGAGGATAAAGTAACAATAAATCATTCCTCTAGAAATTGATGTAATTGAAATCAAACTAAAATAAGACAATCAATCTGGGAACGTGGAAGCAATAACCAATATTCTCTACAGTTGACAGTCCTGCGTTAAAGAAATTAAGGAGAAATAGAAATTGAACTAATGCTGCTATTGAAAGTAAACTAAGAAAAATCTTCGAAAGAAAACTCTTTGCAATCTGTTAACTAATAAATTGCAGATGAACAACACACTGAAATCGAACAACAATGTAAATGAATAACCAACTAAAACTAGAAGAATCGAACAACAAATATTAACTAATAAATCTGAACAACAGATCTTTAACTTAATGAAATAAAACAACAATTATATTAAACACCAAAACCCCATCGATAACAAATGTTGTTAAATAATAATCAACATGAACAACAATCCAACGAAAGAGAAATTAATTGGAACAAGACATATAATGCTGAAGAACAATGCTCTGTAAGGTTTAACAAGATGATTAATACATAAATTAAAGTCCTTACTGAAATGAAACAACAATGTGATTCATTAACATAATGAAATCAATCAATAATTCAATGGAAAACTAATTAACTTGAAAATGTAATGAGAACAACCACAAACTATCAAACGAAAAATAATTGAAAGGTAATGATACAACCAGTAGATCGATCCACCAGGGCCGAGCCCTTAACCACCAGTGAAACGTCGTTGGGATTTACTCCAGTGTTAAGAAATTCAATGGCAGTGAACTCTTATATTAATCAGGCATGAATAATGTTTACAAATAGTTCGTACTCTCTTAACAAGAGTCGATGCACAATTCTAAAAATTACAACAAGGAAAGTCTCCCTGATGGCAATACATGCTTCTCCTTTTATAATCAGAAAGAGGAGAAATTAAATAGTAAATATGATCTCTCATAACAAAATTGGATTGTCCATAACCAATTTATCAAAAATAAAATATATTTCCATCAATCTTTCAACAAAAGCAAGTCGAATTTGGATTTGCAGCGGAGATAATTTGGAGGACGGCCACAACAGTAAATTTGAGAAAATCATGCTCAGATAACCTTGTTTTTCTCTCAATAAAGGTCTACTTTGGGAAAACCGTTCTTTATAAAAGTTAATTTGGTCTGTTATGGACAAAACCGATGTTTCGTATTTTCCAGATTCTTCTCCATTTTCCCAGAATCTCAACTGCAAAACTGTCACTTCTTATTCCAACGAATTTTTGAGTTGGAATATTTGATGATGATCTGGAGATCTAATCTACAATCTGGAAAATGTCTTGGAGGCTAAAATGGTGAGTGATGTTAAAAAATATATTAATAAACCATCATTGATAAAATAATGCATAATAATCATCAATTTATTAAAAATAAAGGAGAAGAAATAATATTTATCCATAAGAGCATAAATAATTATAAAATGGATTTATATGATAAATTATGATAAATTACATGATAAAGAAGAGTAGAAATGGATTAAATAAGTGTTAAAAAGTGGTCGTATTCATGGCCCAACAGTGGTCAAATTTTCTTTGGCAAATTTTACACCCAATATGCCTCCTCAACGGCGAAATGTACAGGCATTTTCTAGTTTTTCCATAATTAAGCCTTTTAGAAGATTAGAATTTGAAATAACCTTAAAAATAACCATTTAAAAAAAAAATGTCATGCAGTGCACCTAAGCTATTCGGCTCGCACCGCATAGCAGTGCCACGTGTAAAATTTACAGGCTGCACTGTCGCCGGTGCTAACAGTATTTGCACCATTTACGGGCAGTTCCAAAAGGCACCCCACATAATTTTAAATTAAAAAATAATAAAATGTGGTGTGGTTATTTAGCCAAGTGCACTGTTGACCATGGGAATTCCAGTGTGGTGCGTTCATGGAATTATCTGCCCAGTGTATGTTAGCGCACCGCATTCTACACTCCGAGAGGGTCAATGGTGCGACCGGGTAAAATAATGCATTGTCAATTATGTAATTGTCATGAATTCGGTGCACTGACATGAATATATGCTCTTGGTTGTATATTTTAGTCAGCGCAGCACTATTTTGAACTTAGATATAGTAAAATTTTCTTGAAAAATAGACAGTTGCACCGAGGCCGATGTGTTTTATTTCATTAGGGGCACCAGCACCTGTGCACTATAAACTTAAGCCGCACCGCCACCGGTGCATGATTGTTTTTGTGGCGCATCGAATGGTCTGTTTGTTTTTTTTCGAAAATATATATATATATGTATATTCCTAAATACATGTCTATTTTAATAAAAACAAATTATTTAATATTTCAATGATTCAGAGAGAAGAGGAGGAACAACAATAACAATAAGCTAAATAGTATGACATGATTAGCCAATGGGAGGCCTGAGAGAGGGAGAGAGATGCATACCCTCGCTCTATTACAGAAGATACATAGGGGATCCTTAGGCAAGTAGGCCTCCTCAAGTTCTATGAGGAGGCTACTTCCCTAAAGGCCCATAGTATGTTTTTTAGATATCTTATCCGCAGGTTGAATGCCCACCAACAGGATTTCCAGGTTGGTCTTGACTAGTGGTACACACCCACTGAGGAGGGTATTTATTTTATTAAAGGACTATCAGGGACAGGTGTGGATTTTCCCTCATTCGTAAGCATGCTAGATGGTTGTGTAGCAGGGATTCAGTTTGTTTACTCCCAGAGATACATTGGAGCACATGTACTATCTCCTTCAGAGTTTCAAGTACCTGAAGGTCAGTGATGTATAGGTGCATTTGTTAGATAGGACGTGCAATGCCTCTCACTTATCATTTTTACCATTTCGCACAACACCAATGACGAACAATGCATTAGTTGCTTGCTTTTCTATTATGTTGATTCCTTAGTACAACAACCATGACTTGTGAGGTGGTATACCATTTTTTTGTGGCAGTTTTGTATGGCCTTAGATAGATGTCGTGCTCATGCACAAGGGAGGGTCAACTTCCCTTTTTCTTCAAAGCTGTTTTGTTTATTTTTTGAGAGGTTTCTAGAGATTAGACCTAGTTTTGTTCGAAAACCTCGTAGGCCGATGTTTGAGGCCCAGATGCACATGTGGGGGCAGATAATGGACAAGAGGGGAGACACTATGTTTCCAGCCAGGATATCGCTTGATGCACTGGACTTACTAGCCAGTGTTGATAGGTTTCATCCATTCATTATGGGCCCATGTCTTTATGCTAGATTAGATTGGTGAGGGTGTCCCAACATCCTCTTCACAGATGATGAGTCGCCAAATGATAGAGTTAATATTACTGTTTTATTTATATTTTTTCTAACATGTTCTTTAACTTTTTTTTATTAAATTCTGTAATTAAATTGTCTAATTATTGTTGTGTAATTGTATATATTTTGCAGACATTGGCTATTTTGATGGCGAGGAGATGCTGAATCCACCACATGATCCAAGTGTGGATCCTGATGACGATCAGGACATGGCTCATGCTGAGGATGATCATGATCAGGATGAGGCTGGTGCAGCAGAGAGACATGCTCTTGCTCATGGTGAATCGGTACAACCTTTTGCTAGGCGTGGTCGACCTAATACTAGATATAGGATGGAGTTCGGCAACCAACTCTGTGCATTGATTGTTGATGCGGGCATCAGGCCCACTCATTACAGAGACATACAATCCGATGATAGGTTATTATATATGTGGAGAGGCATGTTGCATGACAGGTATGGCCTGATGCGGCATGTCGTAGGAGCTACGACAGTTGTTACGCGACTGAGAATGATTGTCCATAGATATAGGCATAGTCGAGCCGTGACACGTCATGGACAGTCCGCGAGCAGCGAGTCATATGCATCTCATGATCGTTCACCTTGCATAGCACCTGATGAGCATGAGGCTCCACTAGCAACATCTAGCAGCAGTCATCATGGAGATGAGGCTAGACCATCGGCCAAGTCCAGTCAGCAGCCTACTGCAGCATCCATCAATACTATTCATGATCATGAGCAGGCACCTGGACCATCGACCGTCGAGGTTGCACTATTGACTAGCCTCCACTACTACTGCTTATATTGATGTTGTACTACCACCAGCTGTCGATGCATCCATCAGTACTAGTGATCATGATCATAAGCAGGCTCGACCATTGACCGTCAAGGCTGCACCCTTACCTAAGCAATCCTCCACTTGTACTGCTATTGAAGTTGTTATACTACCACCAGCTAATCCATGACATTTATAATACATTTGTATATTTTTAACATTATTTAGTTATATCTATATATATATATATATATATATATATATATGGTCCATGTATTTTATGTTCATGTTGGAATTGTACTTAACTTACATGTTGGTGATCATCATGACGTAGCGCATATTGGTAGGTCATGTTAGATATGTTCATTTAATGTTTAGCTTGCAGATAGATGTGTATATGTGATAGCATGAGTTATTTGACATGATATATATATTTGATGTTTGTGTTGTGATGATGTTAGTATATAATGTTAATTTGATGTTTGAATGTGTTTTTCAGTTGAATATGATGTTTGTACGATGGTTATCATAATCGCGATGATGTTTATTAATTAATTTTATATTAAATCACTATGATATTTATTAAATATTATGTCGTGATTGTAATTGAAATCTATATTTTAATTGTATGTAAAATTCTAAAATTGTAATTGTATTTGTAATTGTAATTTTAATTGAATTGTATATAAATATTTGTAAAATTGTAATTGTAATTGTAAATGTAATTCTATGTAAAATTGTAAATGTAATTGTATGTAAAATTAAAATTCTAATTCTAATTCTAATCATAATTCATGTATGTGAAATTAATTTAAAATTGTAATTCTAATTGTAATTATAATTATAATTATAATTTTAATTGTAATTATATGTAAAATATTTGTAAAAATTTAATTATATTAATGTGAAAAATTTAATTGTATTAATATGAAATGATTTTATTAAAATATTTAAATTTGTAAATTTGCAAATTATTGTAAAATAACAAATCTGAAATAATACGAATTTTTGTAACATAATAAAGTATAGAAAATAATGAAAATAAATTCATGTACTTTAGAATTATCATTATTTTATTATGATCTTACATACAAAAAAAAGAACTTTATACAGTCTCGTGTGCTTATCATCATAACACGCACCAGTGCATCATATTACTAAGACAAACGGGTGCTTCACATCTCTTCCGCACCGGTAACGAATAAACAAAAACAAAAAAAAAACAACTCTATTTTCTTTAAGTGAAAAAAAGTGGCAATTTGAAAAATGGGCAACAAAATATTTTTGAAAATCTAATTTTATAAAATAATTCTTTAAATACTAAACACTTTTCATTATTTCACTATTTTTGCTAAAATTTTCGGCGAGATATTTGCAGGAGATAGACTTGGAGAAAAAGAGCATGAGGGCACTATGGAGCAGCGAAATACGTTCGAACAAAAGTATTCAAACAATCAAAAACAAAACCTCTGCTGATTCAAACCCTATATCATATAATTTCAAACAATCTCGTGATTAAATTTGATTATCTTTTTTACCTCTTTCTTTAGTTTTTTTACTTTTTCTGTTGTTTTATCCATTTTTACCCTAAACCCTTCAATTTTTTGGTTTTTCCCTTTCTTCTCCCTATTTATGTGATTTCAGAATTAGGGTTTTCCATTTTAGTTTGACGTCCAACCCATGGGACGACTTGCATAGTCAAATCCCAATCCATTCGGCCATTGTGTGATTTTTTCGAAAAAATGGATTTTCCTTTATCGGTGCACCTTGCATACGCTACCGCACCAGTGCGCTATATTGTATGGTGCAACGCACAAGTACTGTGTAGTAAAAAAATTGAAAACATTTTTCTAAATCAGTGCGCCATATCTGAAATAGAGCATCGATGTTCCATTTAACGAGGATAGCACCATACGATGTATTACACCATTTTTGTAGTGCTTTTATAATACCCCCCACACCGTACGATATAGTACACAGTTTTTGCGGTGCATTTATAATACCAAATGCACCGTACTGTCTATTATACTTTTTTGTGGTGCACTTTTAATATCCCCACGCACTGGTTATGGTGCGTACCTCATGAAAGGCGCACCAGTGACTTGAGATTTATTTTCTACCTAAAATGTTGAGAATTTATTTACAAGTTTCAGATCGATAAAGAAATGATTGACAAGAGATCAAGTAACAAAAATACTATTAGCACATCAAGAAAAACAAAAGAGACAAGTTCTTTGTAAATTCTTTATAAAAATATTATTTTTGAACTATATGTAAGTTTAACTAATATGTATTGTTTACTATGTATCATGCAAAGCCACAAAATGAAGAAGCTAGATATGTTTATTTGCGATCTAGGACCAGAAGAGCGTAAACGTTTAATGGAAAAATTGCAAAAGGATGAATAAGGTGAATGAAAAAATACTATCAATCGAATATGAGTCTCTTTTTTTAATTATCATTAATAATATACTTAAAATTATTAGATAACATGTGTCAAATAGTCTACTAATTCACATTTGTTTAATGTTCTACAGGGACCAACAACTCAGATTAGTTTTGTTTTTCAAAGAAAAGAAAAAAATAGAACATGCAAATGAATATGAATTGCTCCTTAGCTCATATGGAGTGATGTTGGAAGTTAACGAAAGGGGGAAAAACTTTTACAAAAGTTTGAGGGATCTAGTGGAATGAATGTATAGATGTTATTTCCACTTACAATACAAAAATCAACCCAATGATTCCAAGAACCAAATTTATTCTAAAATATAGGAAGAGTTTTCAGAGAATTGGTCAATGAGACATGTTAGAATTTTAATAGCAAAAACATACAATAAAAAAAAAGAAGGAATGAAAAAGTAATATTCCTTTAAATGTTTTTCTAGAATTATTTATAAATATCACTTTTGTTGTATTTACTTTTCATATATCAATATAAAATTTAAATATTTTATTGTCATGTTACATTGTCATGAAGATTATGAAAATCTCAAAAGATGAACGAGCTGATATCAGAAATATGCCAGTAGGAATGTCCAAAAACGTATACAAGGAGATGGTAAAAGAAATGGACAAAATTGCATCACAGGAGGAGCCATCTCAACAAAAACGTGCTTCAAATGTAATATATAATCATTGAAATTTTCAATCATTAGGTACAATAAATAAACAATTTAGCATTAAATATTAATTTTCAAGAATTTTCTTACAGAAAACAAAAGAAAATTGAACCCATTCAGCACATAAAACAGGACAACAAGGAAGAAAAGGGTTGGTCTCTAAGTTTGTGAGTAATTGTTACTTCCTTATAACAACTTAAATAGATTTCATTTTTGTATTTTTTAAGTTGTTTTACAAAAATCATCATTGAATGTCTTCAAACAGGTGCTAATATACAAAGAAGAACCATCAGATGAATTGATTGAAATTGGGTTAAATATGGGTTGTGAGTATATGTTGGCATATCAGAATTTAATTGTGGAATTTGTAAGCATCTATCGATCTTGTTTTACTTAGCTCCGTCTATAATTAATAGAACAAAAACATGTTTTATATTAAATATATGATTTGTTATGTGGTATAAAACTTGTAGGAAACAAAGTATGGAACTACGCCAACAGATGAAATTTTGAAAGATGGCACGGTACATGGTTTTGAAAGAATGTGTATAGTTTATGAGTCAATTGTTGCTATGGTACATCATTTTTCTTTTCGATTTACATTGATGTATACTATTTAATATTGCAATTTTCATTATTCTCACCAATGTATATACACTCATTTCAATTTATTTTTATTTTTGTATATGGAAGGTGAAGAAGAAGAAAACAATCAACACTGTGAGAAAAACATTCCTGAAAATAACCCAAGTCATGGAAGTAGCTCTAGCAATAACAATAGTTCAAGAAAAGAATGATGATCACTATGTTTGGATATCAAAGTAAGGCATTTTATTTTTTAAAATATGTCTATGAAATTCGACATTTTGTTTAATGTAATGGACATAGTGTCCCAATTGAAAGACAAAGGGATACAAATTACTATCCCATTTTGTATGATAAATACTTTCTTATATATATATATATATATATATGTTTTAATATATATATATATATATATATAATCATAAAATATGTTTTAATTTATTCTATTGCGTTCTCCATTGTTGTTCTCAAATGCACTAATAAAAATTTAATTCATATGAATATTGTTATCAGATATATATGTGTTGATTTTTGATGAATAATGAATTTAAAACAATCACAATAATTGGACTATCATAGGTCGATGTTTCTAAAAAAAACAAAATGAAAACCGGTGCATGTCAATAACTATTGACCGGTGCGTTTATGTGCCTATACGCACCGGTGTCGTTGTATGATCCATGGGCACCACACAGATACTGATACCAGTTATAAATATCGGTGCGCTTGTGTAATACTACGTACTAGGGCATTTATGTATCTATAAGCACCAATGCATTTTTATGATCAATGGACACTACACGAATACCGATGCCAATTATAAATCTCGGTGCCTTTCTATGATACGATGCACTAGTTCATCATAGAGGTATATGGACTGGTGCGTTGATACAACCTATGGGCATCGCACAAATCCCAAGACCAATTAAAATGGCCCCATGTGTTGTATGACCAACAGTACACCCAGTGCAGTTTTACACCTAAACGGCCTGGTGCGTTCGTTCGACTGAGATAGCCCCAGGGCATCATCTTATGTACGCACCGATGTGTTATATCCAGAGTAGCGCATCGATGAAAAAACATTCGTAATAACCTCCGGCCACCCATTTTTTTTAGTTGTGTTGAATTTATGTTAAAAGCTCTGCCAAAACCTTCATAACCATAAATGAATGTTGTAGAAAATGTTTTTTTGACAATTTTGGCCAATTTTATAACATTAAAAACCTCCTTTATAACCTCCGCTAGAGGGTCTTTTCCTTGTGGTGGGTGTAGGATTCCTTCCTTATTTCTTCATTACCATTAAATATATTAATAGAGTGGCATTTGTGTGAATATAAAAAATATACATCATATTTATTAATGTATATGGAAGTTAGAGGACATTTTGTAGAATAAAATAAAAAAAATCCAAGCAATTTAAGCTTGGTGGTGCCAATACTTGGGGCCATGAGATATAATTTATCTTAAAATTACATTGTCATTGAAATATTCCATAAGTATCTATGGGAATTTCATATGGCATGTTTCAAGTATGTTAAGAAAAAAATTCATCTCTCCAATAAGAAAATTAAATGTGAAATATATATATATATATATATATATATATATATATATATTCTCTAACATTGCAATGCGAAACAATATAATGAGAATATCTAGTTGTTTTACCCATTGGTGGATTTTGTTTTTTACCTCTATATCTATATTTTTTCAATTAATAATTTTCAAATGGATTCTCCATGTTGATGGATGTTCATCTTTACCGCAACAAATGCAATGAACATAAGATATTTTTCCTTGATGGTGTTTACCCCCTCACATATAAAATAATTTATTCCACGTCATATTTTATTTACACTTTCCTTAGGGGAGTCATGTTACTATTTATTCATTTTTTAGTAAGGAACATTGATTCCCCAAGGGGATGAGTTGTACTCCTCTTCCCAAAATATTTTTCTACTTCTACAACTTTCTCCACCATAGAATCAAATGTAATGGAATTTATTTGTCACTATCTTATAGGATTTCAAGGTAGAGAGAGTATGTAGGAAAAGGTTCCTTGATGAAGGTTGTGAGAGGAATTCCTCTCTTTACCCTAGTGCCATTTATGTCATGAGTGATTACTTTGATCTCGAAAGCTAGAGATAAGGGATAATCATATTTCAACTCAAAATTGAAGAGTTTGACCATTAGTTATACAAGCTCAAATTATTGGTGTTAGTCATACATATGTTTTAACCTCTTTAAGGCATCATCAAAATATATAATACTCATAATACTATGACTCACCTATTCACTTATTCATGTAATAATCATTGAATAGACTTTATTATTGGTATTCTTACATATAATTGGATCCTTGTTTGATTTAGGCTTGGTAGTTGCATTTTCATACTCTCATTTTTCAATGGAAGTGTCTCACTCATATATTCGATTTCGTGAATCATTAAAGATGAAACTTTTTTTGATATTTTTGGACCATTTTCTATATTTCTCCTTGCCAATTGTCACTTTATCGAAAATGGAGATGAGAGAATGAATATTTGTCAATAATTGCTTTGGGTTGATAAATAAATAAATAAGATGACTAAAATAATAATAATATCTAATGGATAAAATATCTCAATGGTAAGTAATGGAATTTGAATGAATTTCAAACTATTATCATCACTAGAATAATAAAATCATGCTTCATTTGTTATACAACTTTCATCTCCACACGTCTTACAGAAATATTTGAACTTATTTCAAAATGCCACATTTAGTGTAGGTAATATTCATTTAAAGTATAAATATTACATCCAACCAACAAGACATAGTACCATAACAACATTCTATTAAATATATGGTATTTCAAAGCTTTATTTTATTTTAAAGGGAATTTAACCTTTCCTGCGCACAAATGGGAAAATTATTTATGCACTCAGAACTATCATAAGCCATTATATTAAGGGGTTTGAGAACATAAATTCATCATATTTATTTATCTAGTAAGGGTTGGTAGTTCATGGACATAACAATTAGAGTGGGCTTTGTATGCAAAATTACTAAGTTGATCTAGAGTGTGAAACCCTTATCAATAACAACAAAAAAACAAGGTTCTAATCTCTAAATTGGGTTACGAAAATAGCCTCTAAAAGGTTTTCAATGAAGGAAAATCCATGGAAGTGCATGGCATCAAAATATCCTTCACCAATCAACTTTGTGTGGCCCAATAAAAATATATGAACAATAACCTTACTACATCAATATTTTATCTTATCGTTAATATGCTATCTCTTCCATGTCAACTCCCTATGGTTAAGTTCATGTATTATAAGCTCTATGGATATAATGTACCAAAAAATAATATCCAGTGATACAAAACAAGTGAGAATTGATGACGAGGTGGAAGGGAAGAGTTAACTATGGAGAATCATGAACGATGTTTCTTACACAAAATGCAAATCCTAGTTCACACCAATAGACTGGGAGGGAGAATTCTAATAGGAAACATTATTTCAAGGGAATAATATCATACGTATGTTTCTGATGTTTATTTTCATGACATGCTCAAGAGTCATAATAAGCAAGCTTAGAATTGTAGGACATGTTTCTATACACCAAACAAAGACAAAGACGGTCGAACTCGTCACAAACACGAGGGAAAGAGATGGTAGAGTTATAGACAAGAAAGGAATCATGGAGTTAGGTTGGATATAAAGCTATACCAAACAAGGATGAATAACCCTATGAGATTATTTTTGTTAATGTGCAATAAAATTTAGAAAATTAAGTGACTCCTAGCTCCATTATCCAAGAATATGTTCATTTTTGGATTCTCCTACTTATCCGATTTTTTTTAATCCTTTAAACAAGGAAAAAATCCTTTAGAATATAATTAAAAGAGAGAGGGGAACAAACCATAAATTATTTTCATGTAAATGGAAGAAAAGATAAAAATCAAAATAAAAACGTACAAAAAAACCCTCTTCCTCTTCACTAAACCTGATTTTGTAAAAGAAGGAAACAAGGAAACAAAGCTATAGTTAAACACTGATATTGAATAGTAAATTTTATATTGATTCCCATTGAACAAGTATCATTAATGATCTGTAACTAGTTTGAGATTTTTTTGAGATAGTTCCTTTTTCGTGCTCAAGTTAGTTGGTGTATTGGTTTACCAGTATTTTAGTGGAAATATTGTGGGAGTTTTGAGCACTTTGTGGTTTTTGTATTGGTTTACATAATTTATAGAAACTTTAAGTGTTGATTGTATAATTTTGTTTATGGTGTTTTTTTTGTATTGGTTTACATAATTGATAGTAAATTCAAATGTTGGTTGTATGGATTTCCGGTTCTATTTATGAATGTATCTGCAAGTTTGAATTTCAAAGTGATTGTTCATTGAAAAGTTTAGATGTAGTAGGTTTGAATCAAAATTTTACTTTCCAATAAATTATGCTCCTTCGGTGTTTTTATCATATATGAAAAATTTTGCAAGAAATAAAGGATTCTATCCTTTCTTAGGCACCAAGTTGGATCCTTGATCCTACTTAAAAATTACAAGTTTTTAATTTTATAGCACAAATTTGAGAAGAGTAAGTCCAACTTATAACCCCCTATTTTCAAATATTTAAAAAACAACCCATCCACCACTTTTCACGGGCAATAATCATCCCAACCACTACTAGAAATTGTGGCTTCTCGTCTCTTTACATAGTGTTGGAATGACCATGCCACCTACAAGCTACCATCATTCTACTACCAAATGTAAAATATCTAGGGTTTTTTAATCATATAGTTTATATATATAATTTTCTTTTCATTTATATTTTCATTCCCTCAAAATATATTCTCTAAAATAATCACATATATTTCTCTTTTGGAAGTGGATTTTCACCTAGAAATAGTCTAACTAATTGAAGTAAGTGTATACTTCAATTACAATAATCACGCTTATTTTTATAGATAGTATTATTAGTGAAATTTCTAGGAGTGTTAGGAACCCTAGTTTTGGTTGAAGGTAAGTTTCAAAAGAAGGCCAGATTACAATTATATAATGATGAATAGGAAACCGAAGAAAACCCATTTTAGAAATGGGCTTATATATTTAGAGAAAGATATCAATTTGGAAGTTCATTTCAAAAATATATCTTCATTTGTTTTCCCTAGACCATCCCTCATACTAGCACCTTCATGAAACCTTTTTAGGGTCACAACACACTCATATTAAGCCTAGTTTGTCCTAGATGAAAGGAAACAATATTTTAGTACAGGAATACATAAAATTTGGAAAGTATGGTTGTTAGATACAAGGGACCAATATTTCAAGCGTTTGGGCTCATGGTCCATTTTGCCAATTTGAACTTAGTTTAAATTAATTATTTGTAATCCATGTGGAAGATTTATAGGTTGCAAGGAAGCATAACTTTAGGTTAAAAAAATTCCCAAAGATTGCGCATTTTAGTACTTTTAGTGAAAAATTCCATGACCCCCTACCTTTTAAAGTAAGCTAATTTCACCTAAGTCACGGACCATTTCTCTTGCAATTTTAATGCCATAAATGGACCTAATTTGTAGAAGTAGGCCCATGGAAAACAAACAAAGGTGCAGTTTTGAGGAAAATTTCCCAAAGCAAATGATAATGTGGGGAATTTTTTTTCTTTTCCTTGAGGATTTTTTCTAAAAGTTGATTTACCAAATTTTTGTTATTCTTAATAAATATTGTAACTAAATTTAGAAATCAAACTATTTTTTACTTTTTAATTTTTTTTTAAATGATAAAGGATTTGATCCGGATTTATACAGGAACGCAATAATACACAGAAATAAACATAAACATAGAGATGCAATGGAAATAATATTTCATTTCCTTAATATCAAATAACATAAATATGCTTACAGACATAATGGAAATAAACTAGCCAGGGTGCTGATAACATATCTCTGAGAAGAGATGTGGCAGTTACAGGCCTCTAAACTGGCATACAATGAGGCTCGGGGGCCTATTTATTATTTAGGAACAATGTAAAACCCTAAACATCCAAAAACCTAACCCTAGGAGATGAAGCGCCATGACTATGGGCCCCGTTTGGGTAAATTGGTGTTTCAACTTCCCGGGGACGTAACTTTGGCATACGATCTATGTTTGACGCACTCCATACCTCGTCAGAAATATATATCTGAGGAATACAAATTTTGATGTGAGAAACATAAATCCATGGACCCATGTTTCTTTTGGTTTTCCAAAAAAACATCATTTAGGGCCTCAAAACGGCTCTAGAAGTTCAGGACCCAAAAAACTGCTAAAAATAGTAAGTTGTGCTGAAATTGAAAAACTAAAAGAACTGATGGTGGGGGTTCAAATTGAATAGGTGGGTGAGGTTATTTTGGCTTCTGCTATCAACAAGAAATTGCAGTGGAGAACCCTTCACCCACATCTACGAATGGAAGAGGTGCTCCCCCTCCTGTGGATCCTTGGGATCCTACCTCTAGAGCCTAGTGGTGGCAAAAATGGCACTGGCATCTACATCAATGATATGCTTATCTTTTTTATCTCCCTTTTCTGGTTTTGACTCAGTATCAGAACATGCATCTGACTTGGGTGCCTTCAGTTTGGCCACCAATGACTATTTGGCCAGACACTCGTTTGTGATGTGAGTGGGGTTGTTATGAAATTCACACCACTTCCCGGTGTCCTTACATAGATATGTGGTGGTCTTTTGTGTCACCCTGCTTTGGCTCTACCCCCTATTCTATGGTTTGAGGGCACCTTTCCGTGGCTTCATATTTGCGGATCCAAAGTCTCGCTTCTTCTGCTTAAATTTCTGCTTGATCTTGGCATCATAGAGATATGTCATGCTAAGCAAGGTAATGTCAAGGAACTCCACTTCCTCCTGAGTGTGTATGTGCAAAACAGTTCTAGTGCTTGAGCACCAAATGTCTCTCTGAATCTTTAATACCCAACTTTTTGCGCAAGGTATGGAAAAAATTCATCATTTCATGCACATCTTGATCCCTTTTATGCTGCAGCGTGGTCCATTGGATGTAATTGTCCTCATAACTCCCCACGAGGTAATATTGTTCCTTGATGCCTTCTCAGAATGAACTCCAAGTGGGTGCGGCCTAAAACAGAGAGGGTTTCTCGTCGTAATTTTGCTCATAGTAGGTTTCCTAATAGTCTTTGACATG
This sequence comes from Pinus albicaulis, assembly GCA_034641835.2. NCBI lineage: Eukaryota > Viridiplantae > Streptophyta > Pinopsida > Pinales > Pinaceae > Pinus > Pinus albicaulis. The sequence goes on from CM076582.1 coordinate 941,434,372, forward strand.
GGGATCGACTTTGATGAGTGAAAAAATAATATTTTCTTATTCAGAGAAATCATGAACTGAGAAATACCCTTCTAGAAAATTCAACCATCTATCTACGGTGTCTGCATCTATTTGGCCTTCAAATACAGGAATGCCAAAGTTTAGTTGTACCTTGAAGGGAGTGGCACCTCCAGAGTGGTTTTTGTATGCAGATGTGTCGTAGGTGGGCAGTTGTTGAAGGATCTGAGAAAAGTTATCCATCATCACATTCCTTTATTTCTTGAGGGCCTCCTTGAGAAATATTTTGATAGGATCTCCTCATTTCTTGTCTTTCTTTTCTTCCACCATGGGAAGTTTTGGGGGGTTGCGAGGCTAATCTTGCAAGGGTTCAACTAGATCGAGCCCTAACTCCTTATACCCTAACCTCGTTGGGGACATGCAAAGAAAAACAGAGAAAGAACAGGTCGCTCTGATAACATTGATTTAGATTAATGCAAGAATGCAATAATATACATAAATAAACATAAACACAGATATGTAGTGGAAATAATATTTCATTTCATTAATATCAAATAACAAAAATATGCTTATAGACATAATGGAAATAAACTAGCTAGGGCGCTAGTAGTGTATCTTTGAGAAGAGATGTGGTGGCTATAGGACTCTAAACTGTCTTACAATGAGGCTCGAAGGCCTATTTATTATTGAGGAACAATGTAAAACCCTAAACATCCAAAAACCTAACCCTAGGAGATGAAGTGCCAAAACTATGGGCCCCGTTTGGGTAAACTGATGTTTCAAATTATCGAGGGTGTAACTTTATCATACGATCTTTGTTTGATAGGCACCATACCTCGTTAAAAATATCTATCCAAGGAATACAACTTTTGATGTGAGAAACATCGGTCCACAGGCTCATGTTTCCCCTAGTTTTCTCAAAAAATGTCGTTTAGGACCTCAAAACGGCTCCAGAGTTCAGGACCTAAAAAACTGCTAAAAATAATAAGTTGCGCTGAAACTGAAAAAATGAAAGAACTAATGGCGGGGGTTCAAATGGAATAGGTGGGTGACCACCAATATCCACCTGGATCATTAGGCCCCCAAAACGGCTCCAGAAGTTTAGTACCCAAAATCCTACTAAAAATAGTAAGTTGTGCTGAAAGTGAAAAACGGAAAGAATCGATGGTGCAGGTCCAAATGGAATAGGTGGGTGGCCACAAATATCCAGCTCGATCAAGCTTTTAGGTTTTATTTACTTGTCATTTTTTAAAAGTGACAATTGTTTTTATGACCTAATCATAGCCTTCAATTTTCTTATAAATAAGAGGATTGCATTTGTATTTTTTTGTGGAGTTGTTGAATATAGTAGCTAAGCTCTACGAATTTCTTAGGGTTAGTATAGGTTGTTGCATACTTTTTCTCATTAATTTTTTAGAATTGAGTATTTGTTGTTTGAGGTTTAGGAATAGTTGTGAATGCTATTTATGTTGGATCTCCTTGAGAAAATAGTTAGGCAGGTGTTTCTTACTACCCCCTTAGATTTAACATTTTTATTTTTCCTTACTGAAAAATCTTGTATATGTCTTTTATGTAGATTTTTTTTTAGATTTCTTAGAGAAGTAAATCACACTAGCCTTAATTAGTCACAAGGATGTCCAAGGGTCATTTTAGGACAACCCTCAAGCCCACATTTATTCACCAATTATAGTGGTCATGTATCTTTGTTTCACTTTATTTTTTTATCTTTTATTTTATTGTTGTTATCCTCACTAAGTAAATTGATCATTTTGGTCAATTTAGCAATGATCAATTTAGCCTTCCAACATAACCTTCTTTTTCGTTTTTTATACATATAGATGTAATTATTGTTCCCTTTATTTTAATATCTATTAGAGTCACTCTTAATATCATTTTATTTTGAGTTTAATTGGTATCCATAATGTTTCACGGGCTTTACTATCACAATGGCATTATAAATTGAGAAAAATCCTTTGTTTTTTCAAGCAATTTTTGTTTTCTATAATTATCATTTTCTATTTATCATTATAAATTTTCATCCCAATAACCATGGATTTCATTTGTACATGGTCGCTATATACCCAACAAAGATCCTTGAACCCCATTCCTAAGTAGTATAGCTGATTTCAGTGTTTTGTTTCATTAAATTCCTAAGTGCAATGAGATTCATTTGGAAGAATAAATGTATATAACTTTATTATTGAGTGATGGTTTCGTTTATATAGGATCATGCTTATTGTGGTTAATGTAAATTTTATTGGGAAGGTTGAATCAATACTATTCTTCCATGTATATTTTTATATCTTTTTTCACTTTTAAATTTCTACCAGTAAAGCAGCCATATAAAAAAGTAAAAAAATAAAAATGTAAACATATGACAAAAAAGAAAAGAAAAAAGACATGGTTCTACCCCATGAAACACCACACACATGTATATAACTTACTTTAATTTTATTCACCAAAATATGTCTCTTGTGAAAGAACTCTTGTCAAAGAAAGAAATGATCTTACGAGATGGATGAGTTAGTCCACTCTATTTTTAGATTGTCAATTCCTAAAATATTAAGAGTAAAATCCATGGAATCCTCATTAGGGCCTCCTTGTAAACCAATTCCTCTTATTAAGGAATAAAATTTATTTGAATTAGTCTCATGTGATGATCTCATGGTTTTGAATACTGAATAAGTGAGCCTAGATTGGAAAATTACACTAAGTTAATCTCAATAAAATTTCCTTTGGGGTCTTTAACTTTTTGGTTTGTGTGGGTATGTTTCTACCATCTTTATAGCTTCAAAGTCCAAAAGTGCTAGTGATGCGAATGGGCTAAAATCTTATATCAAAATTGCATGGGACATTTATTGATCTGACCAACTAGTGTATGTCAGTTCACTTATTTTATATTATGTGGATCCATTGTGAGATAAAAGGTGTTATTGTTTCACAAATGAACAAATTGTAGACATGTTCACTAAAGCAACCTAAGAAAAAGGTTTGAAAAATTTAGAATGATCGCTGGGCTCACAAACACCTTGTTAGCTTAAGTGAGAAAATGTTGAACACCATACTTTGGAATTCTTGTCCTTATCAATAAAATTGTAAATAATTAAGAGTATTAAGGGAATAGAACAATGAATCTAATCTTAGATAATGAAACAATGATTCATTTAATGATATATAGTTGATTGCATATTAATACAAATCATCTAGTTACTCATAATGGTCTAACAACTTTGGTTGAATGAGATGGAAAGTGAATCTTGATTAAATAGAGTTAGGATGGGACATGGTGCATATAGGTGGAAATATCTAAACAAACCTCTCAATAAGTTGCAATTGTTATTCTGATCTCTTACAACCTAGACCCATAATTCTAGTTCAGAAGATTTGGTTGTAAACTTTGATTTGCTAATGCGAACCCTAAAGCACTCTTGCTTGTAAACTTTAGCTGATAGGAACCATAAAGTACTCTTGCTTGTAAACTTTAGGGGATGGGAACCATAAAGTAGTCAACATTGGGAAAATACATGTCACCATATGATATCTAATTGGAAAAAGCGAAGTACGGTTAAAAGGTCTTGATGAGTAATTCGGCAATATTTATATCTAATTAGAAAAAAACGAAGTATGGTTAAAAGGTCTTGATGAGTAATTCGGCAATATGGACACAGAAGTATGAGATGGAGTCAAGAATTAACTTTTGAATTATGTACACAGAAATATGAGATGAAGTTGAAATTTATATTTTGACTAACCTAAACCTTCGTCACGCAAATTGGCTACACCATTCCATCTCAATCTGTTACAAAAATTATAATAGCTTTGTCTTTTCTATAAAATGTCATATTCGTATGCAAGTGTGCGCAGCAAAGCCCGAAAGTGCTGATGATGTGTCTCTTTTAGTAGAGCTACATTTCGATTTCGTTTGTGTTTGGGAGAAGAATCGTAAATTTTTTTATGAGGGAAAAATATAGATATTTTTTTATGTGGATGGTAGATTTCGAGAAAATCTGGAAATCCGACCCATAAAAAAAACAATTTTCTACACGGTTGGGACTCACATAGGCTAACAAAATTGGCATTGACTTAGAATTCGTTACCTAACAGTCCTCCAGAAAATCGGATTCGAGTTATTCCAACGTGGGGACCAGAAATTTTGGCATTGACAGTCCAGAATTTTTTTTTAAGAGCAATCCTCCAGAAAATCTTATCACGGAAATCCTTCACATTTTTTTATACGTTTTAATTGCTCAATAGTTGATTGAAAAGTTATGTTTCTTTTTTGTTTTTGTGAAACTTTGCTCTAGCTAAGAAGTGGATGAGAGAGCTTCCCTTGGTTATGAAAGGTACACATTATATGAGCCTATCACATTGACTCAACCTGAATTTATGTTCAGTTAATAGGCGAGACCAAGTGGAATGGAATTTTTCTGTGGGTGAAAAATCAACACAAAAATAATTAATTATAAAATTTTATTGAGTTTTTTTTATATTTAATTAATTTACATTTATTATTACTTTAAATTATTTTAGAAGGTATTGAAAAGAAACCTTTGACCGAGCAAGTTTATAGTTTGCCATTTTTAAAAATGTAGAATTCAAAATGCACTTTATATTTTGCACTTTTCAAAATGCTAAATGCACATGATTGGATTATTGTATAATTTACACAACTTTTGTTATTGGATTATTATATGATTTACAATTTTTTTATTAAGATTTTATTTTTTTGAAATTTTATTATTATATAAGATTTTTATGGATGCAAATAAATTGATTATTTTAATTGATGGAAAGTTTTAAGGTTTATTGAAAAAAATGTTAACTATTTTGAGAAATTGAAATAATTTGGTTTGTTCCTCGATATATAGGTTAAATGAGAAGAGAAAATTCAATACACTAGTATAAATCAATGGATACCATTAATAAGGTATCATTCTATATTTTTATTCTTCTTTTTATTTTTTCTTGATAACTTAATATTATTTTTATCAATCCTCAATGGTCATGCAATTAGAATAATGGAATTTGCAATGCTATGAAGTGAAAGCTTTTGTTAGGGAAAATTCCTTTTAGAAGTTAGACACTTGTTCATGCATATGTCTCTGAATCTTGTTTGGTAATGTGGTATGTAATGGAAATTCTACAATATTTCTATGGTAATATTAGTTTGTGATACAATAGATGGTTAGGATAATTGGTTAAGTCTTTGTTGTTAAATCATATTTGTTATTGAAAGATAACTCATTCAATTCTCTTAACACCCTCGGGGTGAGGCTCTTTGGTTGATCTGATAAGAAATTATCTGTTTTGGTGGATCTGTATAGTACAATCTTCCTCGGATGTAGTGGCCACTGATCTTCGGGGTCATTGAACCATATATAATATATATATATATATATATATATATATATATATATATATATAGTTTGTCATTAAATGAATTGTGGATTATGAATTTGATATAGGTTTGACGTTTTAGGTAACGAGTTAAAGCAAAGTTATATTTTGAAGGTTGTTTTGGATTCTCTGGAAAGGGTGATTAGGTCCTTGATTTATAAGTCTCTACCTCGCGAGGGACTATAACATTTGCCTCACAGTGAAGTTGCATTGACTGTGCATTATTTGGATGTGTTTTTGCAATTTTAACCAAAGTTTCAGGAAAATGCTTAATATTTCTATTTTTGTATCAATTCAAAAATAATTTCAAATTTTCAGTAAATCTTATTTCTAATTTCTGACTAGCTGGGGAATATATGATGGGACATAATTTCCATTGTGGAGAATGTTTTATCTATGGTTGTACATAATTTCCATGGTGGAGGAAATTTATTTTTTTGTATTTTTTAGTGCCTCAGAATTCATTTAAATTTTCAAATAAAAGTAATTTTGTGTGTTGCCATTGTGTTGGTGAATTCTTTAGCACTAACATTGTTATGTTAGTGCTCTACTTAGTGATGTTAGAATTCATGTCGTTGCAGGTTATTTGGATAGGCTCAAGTCGGTGCTAAACAAATCTCTAATAAATATTATTATTTTTCTTTTTGTGGATGGTGGCATATGTGCGAGAGAACATGGGTCCTTTGCATAGTAAGTGCTCTAACGCTCACACTGCTTTTGTTAATGATGTGATAGTTGATGTGGTTGATGGTTGTTTGCATAGGCCAGCAGGAGTGAACAAACCTCCATTTAATATGATTATGTTTCCTTATGCAGAGGACATAGTATCTGCGAGAGAATGGGTTTTTTTTCATAGACATTGATGCTTTGAAATTTAGTTGGTAAGTATTATAACATTAGCACTGCTCTAGTCAATGATACGAGAATTGATATGTTTGTAGGTTATTTTCATAGGACATAGGGTCGGGGGGGGATAAACAAATCTCAAATTAATATTATTAGGTTTCCTTGTGTGAAGGAAGAACTATGTGTTGGAGAAAAAGGGTCATTTTGTTATTGGTATGCTTAATCATGCTAGAATTGATGCAGTTACATGCGCTTTCGATGTGTGGATCTTTTACTGTGTGGAGGACAGAGTATGTACATTGTTCAAAAGTTGGAGTGATTCCAGAACATATATTTCAATTGCTTCCTTAGACGCATTATCATTTTTTATGGATTATATGTAGGCCTATTGTCTATGAAAGAAATTTGTTAATGTTACTCTTTAAATTGATCACTTTTATGCCAATTTGGTAACAATTAGTATAACCATTGGACTATAAAAGCTACTTGTATTATACACTGTCAAGTAAACTATGTTTTCAATCTGTGTGAGGAAGAAGTGTTGTGTGGTAAAATGAATATGTAAACCATGCTACGAGTGAGTCAATTGAATAGAAATTTGTGTCATGAAAACTTTTGTCTATGTGTGTTAAACTAGATAATGTAGGAAGTACTCCCATGTTTATTTATGCAAAGCTTTTACTGTGTTTTGAATTTGTGTGGAATGAAGGATGTGCAAAGTGATATTTTAATTATAATGAGTTTTTACTCATTTGGAGTTAGTACATGTGTAATATGGTATTAGTAGATTGTGCGGAGCATGGAGGTCTAGACAATGAAAACTTGAAAACTTAATTTACACTTTGGCACAAGACTAGTGGATATTTTTTTATTAATATATTTTGCAAAGTGTGGAGGTTCGCACATTGAATGCTTGGGAGTGCATATGCATTTGTGTTCTTTTGAAAGTATATGTTAGTATTAATATTTCAATTCTTGAAAAGACATTTTTTCTATATTTGATATCTTGAGAGATTTGTTCACATTCTAGTACAAGACAAATGATTATTTTATTATTAATAGATTTTGCGGAGTGAAAAGGTTCATACAATGAAAGCTTGAGATCTTATTCCACACAATGGATTTAATCTACATTCCCGGATATAAGAAATTATTTTATGTTGAAAGTATACGTTAGTATTAACAATTTAATGCTTTGAAAATCATGTTTCTAGATTTGAAGTTTTAATTCTTATGTGGTTTTCTTCCTCCATCTACGCATGGGTATATTAATTGAATACATAGTCAGGTTTATAATCGGTGGATTAAATTCTGAGAGGAATCGTATTTACCTGTAATGGTGTTTCCTATTAATCAAAGGATATACATCGGGAAAATAAAAATATGGCTACTGAACTTATCGTTGTAAAGTGTTTAAGACACAAAATAGTAGTAGGTGGTGATTTATAGGGAAACGATTTTGCAAAAATTTGAAATAGCTAGTATAATGAGGAAAAAACTCTATTTTCAGTGATATAAACAAATAATTCACTTCATTCTCATTGTTATATTTTTGAATTAAAAATAATAATAAATATTAATGAACATATAGACATTGGAATGACAGAAATCTCTAGATGGAAACTTTATGTCTAATACAGAGATTTCATGACATATATGAGATGCAAAAATTTAACAAGTCGTGATTTATAGGGAAATGAGTCGACACAAATTTTTAAATCATTGGTGGAGAAAGGAAATAATCTATTTGATGATTTCAATAAGATCCTTTTCTAATATTTTACATATATGAAATAGAATATTGTGTAATGTTTCCTCTTTACAAATTATGTTTAAAATCTTGGATTATTGTCCAAGCTTCTCTTACCATACATAAATTGTTATCTTCGAAGGTGAGGTTGTAGTTTCAATGGTGTCTCGATGGTGTTTCTGTTAAATCATGAATGACAGAGATAATGCTGAAATATAGAAGCTTTACAATACTACAAGCTTTTAAATGGATTAACCTTTGTTGATTTTCTATTCACATTAGGCAGTTTTTTAGTTGATTATCATGATCGCAACTAGTTTTAACTTATGTTTTATATGACACATATAGTAATTATCTTAAATCATTGGTAAAGTGCAGAGTAAATGCATGTGATTGAGATTATATTTGGTATGTTGGATTGTTAATTATTGAGTGTGTCATGTGTAGCAGTTTTGACATGGGTAATAGTATTAATTGCTAGAGAACAAGTGTGTGGAGTAAGGAATAATTTTTGTATGTGTATTATTTAATTTCATAGCAAGAGTATACTATTATAGCTTAATGTTTGAAGATTGGAAACATTAGTTTTTTTAACAAATTTTTAAGCATAATACAAATTTGAGCTTTTCCTTGTGTGGAAATTATAATGAAGGTACATATGTGGGGTTTGGATACATTGTAAATGATGGCTAGTTAATTAATGTAATGTATAAGAATGCACATAGTGTTAGTTTATAGACCTTGACTTGTGCACTTTACTCAAAGTCGGTGGTCTTTTAATGCGAATGAATTATAATGTTAAATGCCATTTTTCATTACTATATAAACGATTTCGAATTTTTGTTGATTATTTTATACAAAAAGTCACTACATGTTGCTATTTTTTAATTGAAACAGTTTACAAAATATTTTTATCAAACACCAAGTCGTCAAATATATTTATTATCATCCAATATATGTTCTTTTATTAACATAAAGCATCATCATGGGTAAATATTAATGCTTTTGGCATTCAATTTACCAAGTATGAACATGCACACATATTTATTCAATATATCAATGCACACAGTGTATCAATGTTTCACATAGTTACCGTGAACTATGTTCTCCCGTAGAACAATACTCATTGGCATCCTTCAAAAAGAAACTTAACCTAATATTTGATAATATTAATAAGTATTTAATCCACAAAATATTTGTGATTTCTATTTTACAAATTTCTTTTAGCTTTTTTTTCTGTTACATTATGAATTAGAGTTTTTTTTCACAATAAGTGAATTATTTTCATGTCTGCAAAATCAAAGAGTTTAAAATTAAATCTGTTTGTGTGGAATAAGGTACCCACTACACTGAAACTGTGTGTCAATTCTATGAGAAATAGGTGTGGCAAGTCATTCATAAATAATGTATAGTTCAATTTTACATAGTAGTGGGCATCAGTTGTCAAGTTAATTCATCGTAAGAGATAGTTGAATACGTGTTGGCATAATATTTATTTTTGAATGTCATGAGACACTTTACTATTTATAGCTACTATTGATATTTTTACGAGACTTGAAATTTGATCAAAAAATTAAAAAAAAATTCCAATACGCTCCTATTAATGGAATTGTTTTGTAACTTGAGGTTACAACTATTAAATTTCATGATCTTGGGTATTGGAGGGGTTTTCAATGATTTCGAATCGATTTTCACTATAAAAAAAACAGGACTCAATCAGTCTTGCTTCCAAATTTCTATTGAAAAAAGAAAAAAAAAATCAATTAAGACGAATTTTGTCACGTGGGAAAATTTTCCAATGGGATTTATGATGAAGTTGAGTCCATTTCCACTATAAAAAAAGCAGGATTCAAGCACTCATGCTGCCAGAATTTTATTGGAAAAATAAAAAATACCGAATTGGAATGACTTTAGGTCGTGCATGAAAATTTACGGCCTCAGTAGAAAACATCTATTATTATTATAATATGTTTTTGTTTCTCATGATATGCATATCCATGATCATTAATCAAGAGCAAAGTGAGGAGTAAATGGACATTATGATTTTGGAATTCCATAATTTTTTCCCATTACATTTTGTAACAGTTAGTTTTGGTATATTTAATTTCTATTTATTCTGGGTGTCATGTGTAATATTTTTCACATGAGTAATTGTAACAACCTTTGTCTATGATAAAAACATACAATTGTAAAGTGAAACAGGATTTGAAATCATTATTTGTTGAACAAGTATATTTTACTGTAAAGAAAAATTTGGTAGCATGAAAAGGAAAGAGGCTATTTGCATTTAAACAGTGTTGTAGCTACTACAATACCTTCGAAAATTAATACCCTTTTGAAAATTTAGAGCCCCTGACCACTTTGATGAAGGTAAGTTTGTTGCACCCTCAACCATGAAACTTTAGAATGTCCCTTTCAAGCAACTGTCTTCGTAGCTAATTCATGACTTATTTTATTTTAAATGGTCGCAATATCGCAATCTTTACCAAAACACACATTCGTGACTATGCAACCTCGTGACCTTGCAAACCCACAGTCACAAGGTCGCAATCCTGATCAAAATTATACATTTGCGACTATGTGACCTCACAACCTTGTGACCTCCAAGTCACAAGATCGCAATCGTGATAAAAACAATGCACATTTGTGACCATGCGACCTCGTGACGTTGCAACCTCGAGGTTGCGAGGTCGCAAGGTTGTAAGGTCTCATCCTTGCTCTACAGGACCCGATCTGCAACTTAGCGACCTACATTAAATGATCACACGTCCAACCCCTTTATAAATAAAAGGGACACGTAGGTGACGTTTAACCTGCATGACGAAGCAATCAAGACGTCTGTCAAGCCAATTGGAGCGCGATTTTTTCTTGGGTAAGTTGCCTAATCCTCCTGTTGTTTCATTATCAATTTTGATGTTACCTTACCTGCCCCATTCCCTAGGCTATTAATTTCCCTTGGCCCCATTCGTTTTCAACCTCAACCCTCACCATCTCTCCAACTAGGGTTTCATCTCAACTGTGCTAAATCCATTTTTTCCTTGCCTCTTATAAGCCTTTCCTTTTCTCAGTCTATCATAGACACCCTTCACTCCCTTTTTGGGAGGCTCTCAAACTTTGGTTTGCTCATCTCCCTTGGATTTCTTCTCTTCTTTCATCTTGTTCCCCGTGGGTCGTGAGTGGCTAGTTTTCCTTAGAAATCCCTAATGCGACCCTGCGACCTTGCGACCGTGCGACTTCACTATCCCAGGACTTGGTCGCTAAGTCGCAAAGTTGTGAGGTTGCAAATTATTGATTAACCACGAAATCTCAACTTTGTGACTAGGCAGAGTCACATAATTTGGAGCTTTCACGCAGGTGCGACCTTGCGACCGTGCGACCTTGTTGTCATGTCACCAAGTTCCAAACCTCCCGAATACTACATATATCATCCCACAGGAGTCACAGAGACCTTACATAAGGAGCCAAATAATTTATAAGTCTAGTTAGTCCCGTCATATTTTTTTATCATGCCATCCACTTATCGTGGGATTATTTTTTGAACATGCCAGGGAATATTGAAGTCGAGCTCGAGTGTGTTTCCATCTCTTTGGCATGGGGCCTCTAGTAGTTCAGAGAAGAGACAAAATCCCAGAGATAGAGATATCAGGAGAGGACACACCTCCTCCTCCACCCACTTCTATGGAGACACTGCCCGTGTCTTTGGAAAAGGGGATAAGATGACCTGGTATCAAGTGTATCAAGAATTCATGAAGCTATAATTCCAGGAGGATATCAGGAACCAGCAAGTATATATTCAAGTCAAAAGGTCCAAGCTTCACTGTGTGGGACCTCCTCCACCAATATTCCCATGGGCAGAAGTAGTTGAATGGATCCTCCAGAAGGTTGATTCCAAGTTCTGGGTCATCTATGACCACTCAGGGAAGAGTTTTTCCAACTTGATTGGGAAATATGCGGAACTATAATATGCATTCCCCACTAAGGAGGAATCCTTCAATGCCAAATGGGTCACCACACATTAAGTACCAGTGCCAAAAACCTTGAAGGGTTGGCGGGAGGACCTTGTGAATTTTAAGGCGAAGAAGAACCAAGAGTATAAAACTTATAGACTTAGGAAGGTCTATAAGCTTGTAGCAGCAATTATGTGCATATTGTACAGCCAGCACGATGCCAATACGTTTAGTGGGGCTTGGTTCCCACTCATGTATGAAATCAACACTTACGGCACCCATTTCAACTGGGCTTACTTGGTAATATCAGCTCTCAGAGCAAACATATGAGTGGCACAGGTATTGAAAAAGGGATGCGCATCAGAATTATACATGGCATCCTACCTCTTAGATGTGGTGTGCCCAAGATGCCATTTCAAGGGATGGTCTCATAACTAGGATGCAAAGTGTGGTGGGCCCATTCACAAAGAGTTGAAAGTGTTCTAGGCTTCCAGGTACAAATAAGATATGGAATCCATCTCACACAATTTCATCCCTGCACTCTACGAGAAGCTTTTTGGTAAAGATTCCCCTTGCATGTCCAGTCGGGCTATGGAGACAGTAACCAAGGTAGCCAATTGGTTCCCCATTATAGAAATTTCTTTTATCAGGGTCTTTGAATCATTAAAGGCACTTCACGTGCTACCCCAATATGTCACTGATAAAATACTGCTACAAGAGCTATGCTACTAAATGTTGAGCAGGTCCTCCAAGGTCCTCAACAAAGGCAAGTAGAAACCATGGCCTACCCTCCCGCTTACTATTGGTGCCTACACTGTTAAGGATTTCAAAGAAGTGGAAGTGGAGGTGGATTACATCAAAGGTTTTCATTTAATAACCTTGGCCCATAGGTCATATGATACTAAAAGGATCATCATTGGGCCAATTTCAATTGGAAATACCAACACACAGAATGCCATGTTGAGGAACATGTTATAAATTGTACAATAAAGATAGGGAAGCTGCTACTAAAAAATTAGCTGACCTGAGTCAGGATCAATGGGTTCAGGATGACCAAACTCTAGAAGAGAGAGTTGAAATGATGAAAAGGAAGGACACTATGGGAGGAGAATTGTCTTCTAAATATAAAAAGCCAAAGAATACTACAATTAGTAGTCCTACTAAATATGAATAGGAGAGAAGGGACAAAGAGGCCAAGTTACAGCTACTAGTCGAGAAGAAACTTAGAGAGGAAGAGCTAAAATGGACCCAAGACACCTTGGCATGACAACAGGAAGAAGAGAAGTGAAAGAAACAGGTTGAAGAGGAGCAGAGGAAGAAAGAAAGAGAGGAGAAGAAGAAGAAGCAGGCAGAAGAGGCCCACAAGAAGAAATATGAGGAAGAGAGACAAAAGAAAGATTCTGATTGCAGGTTGAAGGAAGAATAGGATAAAGAAGAAAATTAAAAGAAGAGAAACGAAGAAGAATTTCATAAATTGTGAAAGGATACATCCGGAGAGTCATATTGAAGCAAGTCATCACCCTAAAAAGCTGGGGAACAAGCGGATCTGCCGCATATTGAGGTACCCCTGAAAACTCCCATGACAGGTGGACACCTCCTGCTCTCTGAGCTTGACATCATAGAAGAGCATGGGGATGAATTACTAGATCTAACGAGGCTATCCTACAACCAATATACTCATAAAATCAGCCAAGAAAGGAGGAAATGTCTCGCACAAAATCTAGCTGAGCCCCTCGCGGTAACAACAGAAATGGGCATAGTCTTGGAAATTAGGACTAATCCCATAATGATAGCGTCGACCGGAATTGCCTTCGCAACAAATACGGATGAACATGTTAGTACAATGAGTAGGGAGATCTTATTTCTGTAGGGCAGGCTCCAAGCATCTGATAAGAGGGTAGTTCAAGCTAAAATAGACAAAAGGGCTTTGGAAGCAAAAAATGAAAGGCTCCAACTCACATCCACTAAGAACAGTAGGCTACCAACTACAATTCAAGGAGATTTGGATACATTAGAGACTTACATGAAGCTGGTATATGAAGAGATGTCCACTATAAAACAGATGATATCTCCTCTACTAGGGGCTCAAACAGAAACTAAGAAGAAGGATGCGTATCTCAAGGAAGCCTCCGCGGCACTAGACATTATGCTTGATTGGTCTGAAAGGTATCCACTGGCTCCTGATACCCTTCCAAAGAGTGATTGGATCCACACGGAAAATGACAAGGTACAGATATGGATGAAATTGAAATCCAGGGACAAGCTTGTAAAGGATGTAGAAAAGGTGATGTCAGCCTATGAACAACTGATCAATGGCAGTGATTCGATGGTAGAGGTACATCACATTCCTTCCCTGGGGACATTGGACGCTTAGAAGACAAGGGAATAAGTAGCCCAGGACATTCAAACATTTCTAGGACCTATCAAACAAGCAGTTGTCTCTCAGGATCTTCTAGCCTCCAAGGAGAAAATCGATCAGTTCATCGTCACACCAGTTCGGATCTATACTAAGCTGGCCTCCCTATCCAATCACATTTTTGTAAAGAGGTGCACTTTAGTTCTAGATGCTCTCGAGTGTTTTTAGAGGTTGGGAGAAGACACACCCCATGTCACCATAGTAGTCGTTGACTACTGGGCCTAGCAGACTTATCTCAAAGAACAACAACAGATTGAAGTCCTGAACTTGTCCATCACATTGCTGCTCCCGTGAAAAGGAATAATTTTACAAGTTGCATGTCACAAAAGGGACCTAGTCATAGGTTGCAAAAGGGACCCAGTTGTAGGTCACAAATAGGAACCAGCCATAGGTCGCAAAACCACTTGGGTTGCAGACCATGCAAACAGTTACAAAGCTGAAAGGACAAGGAAACCCAAAGGTCACTTTTGGTTATATAAGTAGTCCCTCCCGAGAAAATGTAAAGGACATTTTTCTGAACTCCAGAGGAGGAGAGATAATTGTATTGCATCGAATGCATGATTCTGAGAATCAATACAAACCAATATTTTGACTCCACTACTGGATCTGATGGAAACTCATGTGTGTTAGCATTATGAATATTATGTCTTTATGTATTTTCTATCTTTTATAACTAACTAGTTTCTATTATTTTGTTCATATATCATTTGTATGTTTAAGCTCTTTGGATGTGTCAATGATATGTGGATGTTTTAGCACAAGGATGTTTCAATAACTTAGTTATTGATATAATTTTAATCTATTGGAAAATGCTTATGGAATTCAAGGGTGTTTCGACCATAGAGAATTGTTTCTTTTATGGTCAAGAAGCTTGTTTATGAGCATGACCATAATGATGTGTTGCTAACAAAACTTCCTTTTGATCCATGCTTCGGATCTTACTTTTCTATTTATAATATTTCATTTTCACGATAACCCATCAACTATTTGTTTCATATCATTCGAGTAGCCATGCATCCTCTTGTTCGCGAGATACACCTCCATCCGAGAAAGGCATATTCAACGGTAGCTAGACCTACACCCTGGACGGGATCCCTATCACAAACGGTCTAGGGTTTAGTTGGGACTTTATACTAGGGAGATCCCCTTACTGTTGGAAGGGAATTGTTTCCTATCAACAGATTTTTCACTAGGAAGAGGGCTTGATGGCAGGCTCCCACCACACAAGTAATATCCCTTTGAAAATCCTGGAGGGGGAAATCCTATATGAAAATATTGGTCCTCCACCTCCTGAAAATACCGTAGAGGAGGACCCACCCTTCTATGAGGTCACCTAGGACCAACTGATAACCTTGCGTCTAATCTCCTACAATATCATTAGAGGTCTATAAAACCTCCTCACCACTATTTCCCTGGCCAATCTACAAACTCGCGGGACACATCATACTCACCAGGGTGTCCTAGTCAACACTATGCATCAGCTTATAGGTCTTATACTTGAATATTACACAGATGCGGTTGATCAGAATTTGGCCGAACCTCACGACGACCCCTGAGAGATAGACGGAGGTGGCCGTAAAGTTACTGAACCCCAACCAAATACCGACCCCCAACCCAACCATCCTTTGAATGAAAACACCCAAGAAAAAAACCCACCTGGAGGAGGGGTCGGGAGAGGTCAGGGAGATAGCGGTTGGGGACACAGATGAAACACGGACTGTACTCACCACCACCATAACCAAAACCTATATAGACGACCATTAATTTACGACTGGAGAAATTATAAAAACATTGGAAATCTTAGAGGTAATAAATACATGCACTCTCAACATGAGGGAAAAGCTTCTGAGTCTGGTGCGGGAAGTGAGTACGAGAATGATCTTGGGCGTATATTCATCCCACCCCACCATAGGGCCAGAGGGGTTCATCCCCTAGCCTAGATGAAGCAATCTCCTCTAGGCCTCCATGGTCCCCTTCACGACAAGCCCTGACACCCAGAGAATCATCTCCCTAAGTTCGACCCTGAGAAGGGTACGTTGGCCGAAGACCACATCAGTAATTTTTACATGGCATTAAAAATTATGAGGGTGCAGTCCGACGATGTATCATGCTGAGTTTTTCCCCACACCTTAGAAAATAAAGATGCTACTTGGTATCGTTCATTACCTCTCGCTTCCATTTCCTCCTTGGAGCAATTTTTCCACACCTTCCTCCAGATGTTTTCAGAAGACAAGACTCCTTCTATGCTCCTCAGATAATTGAGTACTTTGAAGTTCCAGAAGAAGGAGAAGGTTAAATACTTCAACCAACAGTTTTCCACCACATTTGACAAATTTCCCCGAACACGTCCTTGGATGATTCGATCACCATCGATTATTACACAAGGGCCCTCCCTCAGGATATTTCCATATTTGTGAAACGAGAGGCTAGAGCCACCTTGGCAACAAACTACACCACTTCCCTCACCATCAAGAAAGAAAATATTTCCATAGGAGCCATTGATCATGGTAGCCGGGATGACAAAAAATAGGTCAGGAAAATAATGCAACCCTCAGCCCATAAATTCGTAGAAAAGGATAAAGACCCTTTCGATTTCGAGAGCATCGTGAAATACCTAAATATTTTGATGAATGAAGTCTCTGATTTGAAGAGGAAGAAAAATGACTCTGTCTCAGGTAGAAAAATGCAAAAGCCTTTCTTTAGGAAAAACAACCTCATGACTAGTTTCCCTCTGTCGAACCCCAATAAAAACCTCAACATAGAAGAGATCGACAAAGACAATTTATGCTCTTTCCATTAGGCTTTCCACTAAGAAAAGACCAGCCTCAATGGATTAACAACATGACCGTTGTGGTAAATCAACTCCTGGAAGATCAAACAGTGGGAGAGTTGGAAGAGGAGGCTGACTCAGATGGCGAGGAAGCCTCTCCCTCAGATGAGGATCTAGGATCTATAGTCCTCGTCTTGGAAATAATTCGAGGAGAAGAAATTCCTCTCGTGATAGAATAAACATAGTTGATGATCCCCAATCCAAACCCCCCGAAATTATATCCTAAGGAGCAAAGACATGGTTTTTTATCACTCTTTAGAGGAGAAGAGGAAGGCTTTCTTGTGGAAAATTATACTACCAAATAAGGAAAACTAGACTGCAACCCTTGAAAAATATAGCCCCACCGCTGCTCGAGGAACCCCTGAGGCTATATTGTCATCAAGTTCACCAAGCACCTGGGTGGAAATTCTCTCACACCCAAAATCTAGATATAACATCAACTAATACATGAAGAATATGTTATCCAACATATCCCTCTACGAGCTCACTTGGATAGCCAACCCATGAGACATGATTCTCAAAGCTTTCGCTAGCCTATCTCTGACAAAAAAAACCCCCTTGACAGCCAAATATGTAAGCTCCACATCCTCCAAGGCCTCGGTGAGCCTCTAATCCATTGTAAATGTCGTCAATGAAAACTCCTGGGGATCCACACCCCCTTTCCTTTTGTCTTTTGAGATATTCAATTTCAACGTCCACAATTTCCTTATCAATTCTAGTGCATCCGCCAATGTCATGCCCCTATCTATATGCAATAAATTGTATATCCATCCTGAGAATACCGACACCAATATTATTTAGCTTGACAGATCCTAGGTCCCCATCATGGGTGAATTAAATAATGTCCTGATCCACCTCTCCTCAGACTCGAGGGTGCATCAGTTCACTAACATAATGGTCGTGGATATCCCAGAAGCCTACGGTCTGCTATTGAGCCATGATTGGTAAATAAAACTACAAGGGTACTTCGTCACACACTGGTCCCACCTGTGGATACCATACAAGGGTAGAAATAATGAGATCCAGGTTGAGAGTGAACCTTACATGAAACAAATAGTGACCGACCTCAAGGAAACCAACGAACGCATCAGCTTTGCGCAAGAAGAGTCGGGCATGTGATTCTTAGAGGCTGCTTTCGGTTGCTATCAATCCCCTCAATCTCCAGTCATCTAGGATACCCAGTTAGTGTTGCTCCTGTCTACTGGTTTCCACACTGCCACGCTAGATGGACCACCAAAGGTCTCCGCTCCGAGTACCCCTTCTGTGCACACATGTGATCTTAAAAAATATGAAGACAAGGTCTGAACCCTATCCTACGATGGTTCCAAGACCCACGATGGGGCCAATGCGGGCTTTATCTTGCTAGATCCCAAAAGAATAAGTTCCTAATCTCTTGCCGGTTGGAATTCTAATGAACCAGTAATATAGCCGAATACGAAGCGTTGATCCTTGGTCTAAGGAAATAAATCGACCTAAAATTTAGTTGCTTTAAGGTAATCGAAAACTCTGAAATCATTACCCGACAGGTATGAAACACTATTCATTGCCTATCTCCCCATTTGAAAGGGTATGAGCAAGAGGTATGGCATCTGATTTCTAGCTTTGATGCTTTCGGTATTAGATCTGTACTTAAAATACATAATGTAGCAGTCGATACATTAGAAAATTCTACCATTAGGTTTACCCCATTCAGATATGGGTTTTTTATTGAAATTGTTTATAAGCCTGCAGTGCCGGATAATGTAACTAATTTTCATGTTTTTAATGATGATCAACAAGTACTGGATTTCATGCTGAATGTGGACATGTTCAAGGATGTCATGATTGAGGAAGAAGATCATGACCTGGCCTCACTAAAGGAAACGAAGGAACATAAGTGGAATCCCATACCCAAAGGGTTCGTGTCCCTCGAGAAGTTATTTGACCTACAACACTAGCTTCAGGGGCCTCCCAACAGAAAGGTGCAAAGTTCCACCATACTGCACTAGCAAGTGAGCCTCGGGACGGAGGCGGAACCCAAGTTCGTTAATATCGGTACAAAATGCATCCCCTAGGAAAGGCAGTCCTTTATTGAATTATTCAAGAAATATCGAGATGTTTTCGCCTAGATGTATGATGAGTTACGAACTTATGACACACGAATCATCTAGCACATAATACCAATGAAGGAAGGAGTTAAGACTTTCCAACATAAGCTAAGGAAGGTGCATCCTACTCTGTAAATGATGATCCAAAAGGAACTGAAGAAACTCTTAGATGCCTACATTTTCTTCAAAGTCCGACATTCAATGTGGGTGTAAAATTTGGTCCCGGTTAGCAAAAAGTCTGGTGAAATTTGCTTATGTGTGGACTTCCGAAATTTGAACCGATCGTCAGAAAGGATAACTAACCAGTGCCTCCCATGGTGCAGAATATTCAACTGTGTTTGGGTCAAAAATTTTCTCATTACTGGATGGTTTCATAGGGTGAAACCAAGTACTGGTGGCTGGACCCGATTGTTTAAAAACAACATTCAGGACCAAATGGAGGACATTTGCATTCAGACACATGCCCTTTGGCCTAATTAATGTTGGGGAAACCTTCCAAAAGGCCATGGACATCGCCTTGTGGGGGATAATGGGGCAAAGTATGGTGGTCTACCTTAACAACGTCACTGTGTTCTCCAAGCACAAACGTGACCAACTGCACCACCTCAAACAAATTTTTGAAAGATGTCGAAAATATGGAATCTCACTTAACCCCAAGAAGAGAATATTCGTAGTTTTTGAAGGGAATCTATTGGGCCACATCATAACGTGAGACGACATAATGGTGGACTTGGCACACACAAAATCCATCTTCCAAATTCCTCCATCGAGTAGTAAAAAATACATGCAAATGTTTCTCAGAAAAATCAACTTCCTATGGAAGTTCATATTGGACTCCACCCAAAATCGTGAAACATATCCAAGGTATGATCAAGAAGAACACGAATTTTAAATGGAATCCTCCTGAGAAATAAGTGTTCAATAATATTAAACAGGCCATCGCAGAAGCACCTGCCCTTCATAGCCCAGATTTGAGCAAAGGTTTTAACTTGTATACCTTTGCCTCAGACTCGTCTCTCATGACATTCCTCTCTCAAAAATATGGCAGCAATGACGAGCGTCCCATATCATTCATGAGCACTGGGTTGCAAGTTGCCGAGCTAAATCATCTAGATGTTGAAAAGAAATCCTACGCGGTGTATAAGGCAGTCAAACATTTCAGGCCATATATTTTGAAGAACCATGTCACGGTGTTCGTACCCCACCCAGCAGTACGCTCACTGTTCGTGCAGTAGGAGCTGGTTGAGAGACGAGACAACTAGATGGCATGCCTTCAAGAGCATGACTTGGAATTGAAGTGTGCACGTACTGTCAAAGGGCAATGCTATGCCAGATAGCTGCTGAATCTAGAGACCCATGGGGCAATGAAGAGGAATTTTGGGATCACGAAATAGACATGTACCAGGCCAGCAACACACCTCATAAAAACACCTCGTCATGGTACATTGATCTCCTACAATATCTTGGCCACAGTGTCATGGGCCCCACCTTAACAGCCCAGTAGAAACAGGAAATAAGGCTAAAGGCTGCATACTACCAGCTAGTACAGGGTAAGTTGTTCCACAAGCATCACAACAATGTCTTGCTATGCTTCTTAGAGCATAGTGAGGCCCAACAGGTCTAGAAGGAACTACATGACGGCCAAACCACTCGGAATTATGCAGGAGATGCCACAGCTCACAAGATTATGCAAGCCGATTTTTATTGTTCCACTCTATTTAAGGACACACAACCATATGCTTGGAAGTGCCTTTCATGTAAAAAAATTTCCAGTAGAAAATATCGATCTTTTGCCCCATTATAGTTCATCGCAGTGGAAGAACAATTCCAGCAGTGGGGGCTAGACGTGATCGGGGAAATTTTTCTGCACTCTTCCAAGCAACATCGATATATCCTCATGGCCACAGACTATTTAATGAGGTGGGTTGAAGCAATACCATTATGCCAAATCAATGATCAGGAGGTAATAGCTTTCATCATTCAGTACATTATGACTAGCTTTGGTGTTCCAACCTCTCTTGTTTTTTATAACGCTACTTATTTTTCATCACTCAAATTATATGAATTTTCTTTAGAAAATGGTATAGTGCTCAAACATTCTACCAACTACTATCCCCAAGGGAATGGGTTAGCTGAGTCAACCAACAAGAACCTTATCCGGATCATAAAAAAGACCTTTCTATCCCAACACTAGAACTGGTACAATGGTCTCCATAACGCCCTCTGGGCTGATCGGGTAACACCCAAACCATCCCTAGGAACCTCCCCATTTTTCCTAGTCTATGGGAAAGAAGAAATTCTTCCTCCCAACCTTTATCTCCCAACCCTTCAGTTGTCACAAGAAACACATGGTATCCCATGCCCTTCCTTGCAAGCCCGCATAGACACTTTGCTGAAATTGGAGGAGGAAATGCTGAAAGCTCTGGAATAATTATCCATCCACCACAGCCGGATAAAACAATGTTTCGATAAGAAGTCCACTGGACACAAGGTTTTTGAAGCTGGAAACCACGTCCTGAAATCAGACAACGCTCATGAAGATAAGAGGAAACATACCAAATTTCAATCCCTATGGACAGGTCTGCTCCAGATCAAAGAAAAGGTCAGTTCCCACACATATAAACTCCAAACCTTATAAGGGAGGATCTAGATCCTCTCGGTAAATTGGCACGACCTCAAAGCACTACTTTGCTTGACAGCCCTAAGGCTGTCACCATGCTCTATAACATCGTTTCGTTTCCTTTGCTTCACTTCTCTTGTTTTTCGTTTATTTTGTGTTGTTTCAATAAACAAGTTTCCTTGAGCAAGCTCTCGGAACTTTATTCACCAAGTGCCTCAAATTGAAGGATAGACATAGCAGTTACTCAATTGGCAGGCTGTACTAGAATCTCTACCTGTTAAGAATCAGACCCAGAACACAAAATGGCCCAAGCTTGTCTGTGATTGACACCCCATGGGGAAACACGACCAAGTCCCAGGACCCAAGTGCAAGTAGCTCACCCAGTGTGCTAGCTAAAGAAATATTGTGAAAGGGTTGATTTTTGGTGAAATAGGTCACTAGATGGATGGGAAAAAGGGCCAACCTCAGATAGAAAAAAGATATTTGGGAAAACCCAAATGTCCGGAAAAAAATACCAGGAGCAACCTCTCTTGCAAGTAACATAAGTTGGGATCCCTCATCCGCCCAGGCAGTACTTACCACATTCAAATAAGTTCCTTAATCACATTAAAATAAGTGATTTTAGCACATGAAACAAAGGGTAAAGGATCAAGAAAGGCTTCCTACACAGAGAGGTGATGAAACAACTCCATCGAGGTACTGACTAGGATCGCTAGCAGCAGAGCAATGCCTGTGACTCCTAGGTAGTAACTCTGGTGGGGCCACCAGGCTTGTTGGCAGTGGAGCAACATCTGTGACTCCTTGGTAGTGACTTTTTTGGGGACACCAGGCTCGCTGGCAGTGGAGAAACACAAGGGGACAAAATAACTATATTGAATCCCTGAAGCCCATGAGGTTACTCAAAACCCTTCTGTCCGGTCTCCGAAAATGAAACCATGGTGACCAATAATTCCACACAGTGCAAAAAAGTGAAGCAAATACATGAGGGCCAGAGATGAGAATTGTGGGACCCACGGGATTGAAAGGAATAGCCTACTAAGCCCCCCCCCCCCCCCCCCCCTCAAATATTAAGTGCGATCAAAGATTTTGGGTTCTACCAGTGAATCACCATTTGTTGTAGCCATTACAAGACCCTCTAAAATTTAATATCCTTTTGAAATTTTAGCTCCCCTGACCGCTTTAATGAAGGTAAGTTTGTTGCACCCTTAGCCATGAACCTTGAGAAGGTCCCTTTCAAGCAACTGTCTTCATAGCTAATTCATGACTTATTTTCTTTTAGCTTGTCGCAATATTGCAATATTTACTGAAATACACATTCGCAATCCCAATAAAAATTATACATTTGAGACTACAGGATCTCACGACCTTGCAACCTCTAAGTTTCAAGGTCGCAAGATCGCAATCTTGATAATAAAAAATACACATTTGTGACCATGCAACCTTACGACCTCCAAGTCGCAAGGTCACAAGGTCGCAAGGTCGCAAGGTCACATCCTCAATTGACTAGACCCGATCTCCGACTTAGCGACCTGCATTAAATGATCACATGTGTGACCCCTTTATAAATAAAAGGGTCATGTAGGTCGCATTTGACCTGCGCAATGGAGAGAACAAGACGTCTAATAAGCCAATTGGAGCGTAATTTTTTCTTGGGTAAGTTGCCTAATCCTCCTGTTGTTTCCTTTTTTTATGTTTCCTCACTTGCCCCATGCCCTAGGCTATTAATTTCCCTTGGCCCCATTATTTTGCAACGTCAACCCTCACCATCTCTCTAGGTAGGGTTTCATCTCACCTGTGCTAAATACATTTTCTCCTGGGCTCTTCTGAGCCTTTCCTTTTGTCAATCTATCACAGACACCCTTCCTTGGCTTTCTAGGAGGCCCTCAAAATCTGGTTTACTCATATCCCTTGGATTTTTTCTCTTCTTTTATCTCGTTCCTCATGGGTTACGATTACCTAGTTTTCCTCAAAAATCCCTACTGCGACCCAGTGACACTGCGACCATGCGACTTCACAACCTCATGATCCCGTGACTTGGTCACTAAGTCACAAATTCGTGAGGTCGCAAATCATCTACTGACCACACAATCATGAATTTATGACCAGGTGACCTTGTGACTTGGTCACAGGTCGCCAAGTCGTAGAGTCTCACACTTCGGAGCTTTCACGTAGGTGCAAACTTGCGACCATATGACCTTATTGCTAGCTCACCAAGTCGCAAACCTCCATAATGCTACATATAGCAACCCGCAGGGGTCTTAGAGACCTTAACTAAGCAGCAAAATCATTTATAAGTCTATTCAGTCTCGTCATATTATTTTATCATGTCATCCGTCTTATCGCGGGATTTTTTTTTAACATGCCAGGGGATATTGAAGCCGAGCTTGAGTGTGCTTCCATATCTTCAGCCTCAAGCGATATGGGGCCTCTAGTAGTTCAGAGAAGAGATAAAATCCCAGAGATAGAGATATCAGGAGAGGACACACCTCCTCTACCACCCCCTATCTATCAATTGTATTAGGAATTCATGAAGCCAGAATTCCTAGAGGATCTCGTAGACCAGAAAGTATATATTCAAGTCAAAAGGTTGAATCTTCACTACATAGGCGCTCATACACCAATATTCCCATGTGCAGAAGTAGTCGAATGGATCCTCCAGAAGGTTGATTCCGAGTTCGGGGTCATCTGCGACCACTCATGGAATACTTTTGCCAACTTGACTGGGAAAGATGCAGAGGCATACCATGCACTCCCCACGAAGGAGGAATTCTTCAACATTGAATTATTTGCCACACATGAAGTACCAGAGCCAGAAACCTTAAAGGATTGGTGGGAAGACCCTAAGAGTTTTAAGGCAAATAAGGACCAGGAGTATAAAACTGATGGCCTTAAGGAGGTCTATAAGCTCGTAGTAGGAATGATGTGCAGATTGTATGGTCGGCATGATGCCACTACCTTTAGTGGGGCTTGGGTCCTACTCATGTATGAAATCACCTCCTCGACACCTGTTTCAATTGGGCTTACCTGGTAGTATCCACTCTCAGAGTAAACATATCAACAACACAGGTACTGGAAGAGGGATGCGTGTCAAAATTATACATGGCTTCCTACCTCCTAGATGTGATGTGAGCAAGATGCCATTTGGAGGGATGGTCATATAACTGGGATGAAAATCACGGTGGACCCATTCACAAAGAGTTGAACATGTTTGGGGCTTCTAGGTACAAGCAAGATATGGAATCCATCTCACACAATTTCATCCCTATGCTCTACAAGAATCTTTTAAGTAAATATTTCTCTTGCATGTCCAGTCGGGCTATGGAGATAGTAACCACAGTAGGTAATTGGTTCCCCATTATAGAAAGTAATTTTATGAGGGTGTTCGGATCATTAAAGGCACCTCATGCGCTACCCTAATACGTCACTGATAAACTGCTACTACAAAAGGTGTGCTACCAAATGTTGAGTGGGTTCTCCAAGGTCCTCAACAAAGGCAAGAAGAAACCATGGCATACTCTCCCACTTACTATCGACACCGACACTATTAAGGATTTCAAAGAAGTGGAAGCAAAGGTAGATGATATCAAAGGTTTTCATTTCTTAGCCTTGGCCCATAGGTCATATGATCTTAAAAGGATCGTCCCTGCACACTGCAAACGTGCCAAGTTAAATTGGAAATACCAACACACATAATGACCTGTTGAGGAACCGGTTAGAAACTGGTACAATAAAGATAGGGAAGCCACTCCTGAAGAATCAATTGACCTGAGTGGGGATCAAGGGGTTAGGATGACCAAACTCTAGAAGAGAGAGTTGACATGCTAAAAAGGAAGGACCCTATGGGAGGAGCATTGTCTTCCAAATCTAAAAAGCCAAAGAATACTACAAGTAGTAATCCTCCTAAAGATCAACAGGAGAGAAGGGAAAAAGAGGCCAAGGCACAGCTAGAGGCCGAGAAGAAACTGAGAGAGGAAGAACTATGAGTGGCCTAAAACACCTTGGCACAACAACAGGAAGAAGAGAAGTGAAAGAAACAAGCTGAAGAGTAGCAGAGGAAGCAACAAAGAGAAGAGCAGAAGAAGAAGGAGGCAGAAGAGGCTTGCAAGAAGAAAGATGAAGAAGAGTGACAAAAGAGAAAGTCTGAGAATAGGTTTAAGGAAGAACAAGATAAAGAAGAAGAGGAAAATAATAGAAAGGAATAAGAAGCACATAAATTACAGAAGGATACATCTAGAGAGGCATAGGGAAGCAATTCATCACCCTAAAAAACTGGGGAACAAGCACATATGCCACATATTGAGGTACCCCTGAAAACTCCCATGATAGGTGGACACCTCCTGCTCTCCAAGCTTGGCATCCTTGAAGAGCATGAGGATGATGTACTAGAACTGACAAGGCTATCGTATGACTAGTTTAATAATAAAATCAGGCAAGAAAGGAGGAAATGTTTCAGACAAAATCTATCTAAGCTCCTCATGGTAACAACAGAAAAAGACATAGTCCTGGCTACTAGGACTAATCACATAATGATAGAATCATCTAGAACCTCTTTTGTAGCAAATACAGAGGAAAATGTCAGTAGGATGAGCAGCGAGATCTTGTTTCTAGAGGCCATGCTCCAGGCTTCTAAGCAAAGGACAGTTCAAGATGAAACAGATAAAAGGGCTCTGGAAGCAGAAAATCAAAGGCTCCAACTCACATCCACTCAGGCAACAGCTATAGATGAAAATGTCAATACGATGAGCAGGGAGATCTTGTTTCTACAGGGTAGGCTCTAGGTGTCTGAGAAGAGGGTGGTTCAAGATGAAATAGAGAAAAGGGATCTCAAAGCAGAAAATGAAAGTGTCCAACTCATAGTCACTCAGAATAGTGGGCTACCAACTGCAATTCAAGGAGATTTGGATACATTAGAGACCACCATGAAGTAGGTATATGAAGAGATGTTCACTATAAAACAGACAGTCTCTCCTCTACTAACGGCTCAGGAAAAAACTAATAATAAGGATGCACACCTCAAGGAAGCCTCTGCAGCACTAGACATTATGCTTGAATGGTATAAAAGGTATCCACAGGCTCCCAATACCCTTCCAAAGAAGGATTGGATCCGCACATAAAATGAAAAGGTACAAATACGGATGAAGTTGAAATCCATGGACAATATTGTAAAGGATGTTGAAAAGGTAATGTTAGCCTATGAACGCCTAATCATTGGCATTGATTCAATAGAAGAGGTACATCACATTCCTTCCCTCTAGACATTGAACACTCAGAAGACAAGGGATGATGTAGCCCAGGACATCCAAACATTTCTAGGACCTATCAGACAAGCAACTATCTCCCAGGATCTTCCAGCCTCCAAGGAGAACATCGATCAATTAATTGTCACATCAGTCTAGATCCATACTAAGCTGGCCTCCCTATCCAGTCATATTTCTGTAAAGAGGCACACTTTAGTTCCAGACGCTCTCGAGTGTTTTCAAAAGTTGGGAGAAGACACACCTCAGGTCACCTAGTAGCCACTGAATACCAGGCCTAGAAGACTTATCTCAGAGAACGAAAACAAATTGAAGTCTCAGACCTTTCCATCACACAATTGCTCCCCTAAAAAGGAATAATTTAATAGGTCGTAGGTCACAAAAGGTACCTAGTTGCAGGTTGCAAAAGGGACGCAGTCGTAGGTCACAAAAGGGACCTAGTTGTAGGTTGAAAAAGGGACCCAGTCATAGGATGCAAATAGGACACAGTCGTAGGTCACAAAACCAACCAGGTCTCAGACCATGCCAACAGTCACAAAGCTGAAAGGACAAGGCAACCCAAATGTCACTTTTGGTTCTATAAGTACTCCCTCTAGGGACAATGTAAAGGACCTTTGTTTGGACTCCATAGTAGGAGAGATAATTGTATTGCATTGAATTCATGATTCTAAGAATGAATACAAACCAATGTTTTGAATCCAGAACTAGATCTGATTGAAACTCATGTGTGTTAGAATTATGCATATTATGTCTTTATGTATTTTCTATCTTTTATAACTGACTAGTCTATGGTTTTCTGTTCATATATCATATGTATGTTTAAGCTCTTTAGTTGTGTCAATGATATTTTGATGTTTTAGCACAGGGACGATTCAATAACTTAGTTGTTGATATCGTTTTAATTTGTCGAAAAACGCTTAAGGAATTGAAGGGTGTTTTGACCGTAGAGAACTGTTTCTTTTATGGTCAATCAAGATTCTTTATGAGCATGACCCTAATGATGTCTTACTAACAACACTTCCTTTGGTTGCATGCTTTGGGTCTCGCTTTTTTATTCATAATGTTTCATTTTTAGAAGAACCCATCAATCGTTTGTTTCATATCATTCGAGTAGCCATGCATCCTCTTGTTTGCAAGATATGCCTCCTTCCGAGAAAGGCATAATCAATGGTAGCCAGACCTACACCCCGGACGAGATCCCTATCACAAAAAGTCTAGAGTCTATTTGAAACTTTATACCAGGGATATACCCTTTCTGTTGGCAGGGCATTTTTTCTCGTCAACATACGGTTACATCACTTACTGACATTGATGATAGATTTGACTCGTCGACAATGTATAAGTAGTATGTGAATATATCAACAAAAGAGAAAAAAGAAACAAGATTTGGAGTACAATATTATTGAAAGTTGGGTGTGTTCAAGAGGTCTTTCATTTCATAGAAATTGTTTATCTATGTGCAAATAATTTTGATATAAAAATGAGGAAAATTAATCTAGGAGAAACAAAGGTTACTTTAAATACCAATGCATTTAAATGGTACCTTAAGTTACTAAAACCCAATAATCATTTATAATTCTCTGTTGTGAATAGTTTCCTCAAGACAAAAGAGGTGGGATTGACATTGTGCGAGATTTCATTTGTCCAACTACTGAGGTTTCTTACGACATTTCTCTTGTAGATATTACTTTCTTTAAGAAACCATTTAGGGATTTCTATTGGCTATTTGCCGCTATAGTAGGGCAAGAAAGTAAAACAAATGATCTGAAATGCATGTTCTATGTTCTATGTTCTATGAGACATACAAAAATAATTGTATTTTCGATTCACCTAATGTCATATCCAATGAATAAGTTGTTAAGTTACATAGATTATCCAAGAACAATATATTCTTTATGACGACGTATCTAATAAATTGTTTTTGTCAAGGAATGTGTTTTATGGTTTACCTTGTAATCCTAAATTTAGTTTTCATAAGGAACCAATGTAGTTCAAGTATCCTATATTGTGGAAACACAAAGCTTCTTTAAATTTTTGTTTAATTCAAGATATGTTTGTAAGGCAGGTGTATTGCATGGTGACTAGATAAGAGCCTCCTTGAACATCCACAAAGGCTAAGGTTTTCTATCTAGAGAAATGGGAACATGAGAAAAGAGAAAGAAATACAATTATGCAAACTTATGGTTTTGAAGATAGGCCATTGATGTTGCCGAAGTTTTCTCTCTATAGGTATTTTATTGTTGAACTTTGTAGGAACTATTATCATTGGCTACTTACATTTGAATATAAAAACAAAAAAAAAATTATTTCTTTTCCATTTACTATTGGAAACATCATTGTGTAGAATAAAAATCATGCTAACATTCTTCCAAAGTATTTACATTCTTTTAGCTTAGGTGAATCTAGATTTATTGAAGGATTTGATGGAAGAAATTTTTTCATAGAACACCTAGACATTATGAGGTATGGGAACTTTTTTCTATAAACTATAGAGAAAAGTGAGGGAATTCATAATGTGTCAAAAAATAATAAAAAAATTATAGTAGACGCTCAAGACATCGTTCAAAAAGAGATCATCAACATATGAGGAAGATATAAGCAAAGAAGCACAAATCCTATGGGAAAATATCAGTATTGTACACACAGTAATGGTCCAACATCATCTACCAACAAAAAAGGAAAATAACTACTCAAAGTGAGAAACTCATTGGCGATAGGCTATCATGTGGCAGGGACAACAAAGAGCCAATTCATAGAGTAACTTCAGAAATAGGGTACACAACTGAATCAAATAGATCCAATGGTTTTCCTAAAAGAGAGAGCATTGAGTAGGCCATGAACATGGAGGTTTATAGCATTGTACTATCTTTTTGGGTTAGTACTTGTTCTCAAGAAGATCATAAAATAATGGAGAAGATTGCAAAATAGGACATTACTTTGATGATTTTTCTATCATATTGGAGGATAAAAATTATGACAAGGATTGTAAGAGATTGAATATTGAAATGGTACAACTTTCCAATAAAAATATTTTTGGACAATTATAAATGAATGTTGATGTGTCTAGGGTTATGATGTCAGGGATGACGAAATTGCATCAAGATAGTGGTGAGGAGCTTTTAGAATCTATTAGTCGAGGAAAATTAGATAATTTGAAGCTGAAGGAAAATATAAGAGCTAGAATATACTATGAGCCTGAGTCATTTGTTGAAGATTTCACTAACAATACATAGACCACCATTGGTGATTTATAGTCCCGATGAACAGGGAAAATTTTAAGGATGGAAGTATACTTTAAAATTTAGAAACCTTGGCGAATCTTACTAGTCCCCAATATGTAAATTGTAATTTTTTTGAAGATATTTTTGTAAAAATATTTAGGTTTCTAATTATTTTATATTAATATATGTAAGTTTTTGGCAATTTTTGGGGTAAAATAATTTTATACTATAAAATTTGGGCGAATCAATTTTCATGAAAATGTAAATTAGCGAATCTTTTTTTGGAAAAAACATGGAACATTAGCCCACCTGCGAATATTAGCCCCTAAAAGTTTCCCTGCCAATGAATATGATAGATCTAATAATCCTATCAACCTTATTAATGTACTAAAATCATATATCAATATTAATATATACAAAATATTGCAAATTATTGAATATGCATGGAAATTTTATTTCGATGTACAACATTTAAAGCATAGAACTAAGTCTTTAAAAAGTGAACTCGAGGGAGAGAGGGATTTCATAGATAATGACCTATTAAATTTTAGTCGTAAGCTTTATTTACTATCTAAAATATAAAAATATAAACAAGGGCTGCAAGATGTTGATTAGATAAGGCAGATCAAGGTTGCATGGTTTAAGAAAATCATAACATCAGAAGACATTATTTCTGAGTGTCGAGGCATATAAAATAGAAGAGAATATGTGTATCTCAAGGTGGTAGTGATTTTTCGGGATTTAAGTAGTTCGTGCATTACAAATGAGTATGGATATTTTCAAAAGCCAAGCTGATGGTTGATTTGGAGAAGCTGAAAGAGTCATAGGAAACAATATTTGATGATATAATTGATTTTACTATAGAGGAAATTAGCAAATGGATAATTAATTTTGTTAGCATTAGCGAAGATTAATTTTCCTTGGCTTTGCAATTGTAAGAAGAAACTAGAGAAATTGAGGAGGGCATATTCAATGAATGTGTTAAACAATATATTATTGTTGTCACGATGAAATAATTCATTAAAGCTAAAGTAAAGGAATGCGTTGCAAAAATCCTGATTCCAAGATATGGCTAAGAGATAAAAAATGTTAAGTTGGAATTTTTCATATCGTAAGTGTTTTAATACATTGGAACATTTGTTTTTATTTTCAAAGAATTTAAATATTGAAATTTTCTGTGTGCGTTATGATGGAATATTATATTTCCTGAATGAAGTTCCTAGTATTTGTTGTAGTTGACATTTATAGACTATGGTCGACAAGCCCAATTCTAGTCCCCATTAGGATGAATGCATTTTGTTTTCTTGCTTAATTTTTCACATTTTCAGAAATTCCTTATGAAACAAAGGATATTTTCTAGACCATGGCTATGTAATCATAGCTTGTTTGAATTTTGATTATTGTCTTTTCTATTTCTGAGTATGTTTACCAATTATGTAAATAATTCTGAGATAACATTACACATGGGACATTGTATTGACCCGATTTATTGAATGTTGTATAGAAAACATTAATTGAACATATATTTTCTAGTATTTTCGTAGAGATTTTATATATTATATAAAGTTATATAATGAAGGATAATTATAATAGATTTCTATTTACTGTGTCCTAATATTGAAACTATTTACTAGTTATATCAATAATTTTTAGGTAATGTTTTACATGTGAACTTGTATTAGTGTGGATTATGTAGTGTTCCTGAATATAATTGATGGAACATAAGTTCATGGGACTATTATTTTTTTCTTTTATATTCTATGTAATGGTTTGAAATTGATGACAATAAAAATGAACATTTAGTAGAAGTTTTGGTCCAGAGATATCTATTATATTTTTGATGTTTAGTTGAATGATAGCTATAATGATTGGGATTTGAATTTGAATAAACTTTTTTTCCTATAACCATGTTCGTTACTATGCAAGGATGGTGAAGCAAAAATAATCATTACTTTGTTCTAGTTCTATTTACAATGGAAATGAACGTTTGGAAAAAAATTGGTTGTCACATATGTATTGCATTTGTTGTGATTATCATTTAAATATAATACAATTACAGTTTTTGTAAGTGTGTCTATTACTATTGAAGGTTTCTCAATGATAAATACTAATTATTCTATCCCAATTTTCTTTATATATGAATGCATGTACAAAAGCGAGAGTTGGAGACGTTAATGTTTCATTGTATGAAGTTTTAATTGTGCTTAGTAAGCTGCCCACCCATAAAAGCTAATAATAATAATAATAATAACACATTAAACTATGTATTCTATTTTTAGAAGCATTGTGAAAAAAATTCCATATTTTATTTTGCAATAGTGAATTGTAAATCATACTTTGTAAGTAATTTAGTTATAAATGTATGCAATTTTTTTCCTTAAACACATAACTATTTAAATAAGTCATGCTAGAGATAAAAAATTATTTTATTGTGTGGATCTCTTATGGTCCCAAGCTCATATTAAATAAAAACAAATAATAATATTATTGTGAATGTAAATTTGGTTATTTTTTAATATATGCAGGAAATATTTGACTTAGTAAGATGGGAACTATAATTGTATTCAGAGCATTCATTTTATGGAGAAATATTATCTTAGTTTCAAGTTTGTGCCAAAATTTTTATTTTTATTGAACCTATAATAATGCAATTCCATAATTGTAATAAATGCAAGAGAGACACTCTGCAAATAGAAAAGTTGCGAAATCACAAAGTAACATTATTTACAACTCGAAGAAAGATGAAAAAAATCACTTTCATTGTACAAAGTGTGGTTTTCTCATTTTTGCATACAAAAGGTTCAGAAAGTTATACCAGTATTAGTTAAGCACTTTCACGACATTTTGATTTTGGTTATCGTAGTGTTGTGTATTTCCTTGCTTGGTAGACATAGCTTGGTCAAGTAAATTAAAGGTGTTATTAGTCACTATGTTCCTTGTGTAAAAGTGATCTATATGATTGTTCTATCCTCCCTCCCACTCATTAAATTTCCACCTCTAGTGAGAGTTCGATTTTGTTTCGAAACCTAGGTTATTCTAAAAAAACTACAAAATAATCCAAAAATTTTGGTAAGATTTCGAAAAAAATCGACAAAAATTTATTAGAATCTTCTTTATAGTTGTTAAACTTCAATATTTTGGGTGCCATAATGGCTTTTGATAGTGTTGAATCTATTTCCACTATAAAAAATAAATTCAAACACTAGAAAAAAAACTGCCATCCATGACTATTTTGTTGCATCCATAGAAACCTCCAACGAAATTCACTATTAAATATCCTTTTGGTAAATGGAAGAATCAACACCTATTGGGAATGTAAATGATATTCTCTATAAACTAACATCGATATAGTAATGGATGTAATTATTGAACACATGCAAGCTAGTTTCATAATTAGCAAATATTCACATTTAATTTTTTTTTTACATCTATTAAATGGTTTCCAAATTTTGATATATTTTTTATACTATTTCCACTATTTCTTGGAAACATTGTCTTTGTTGTTTTTTAATTTCTCTTTATTCAAAATGTTCCTTCAAACAAATTTCATAAAGTATAATAGTAAAAGATAACATACATTTGAAAAGAAGAAAAATAAAAAATATCAATAATTACTATCATACCAAAAATTTTGAATCTTACCAAACTCTAATCTTATTTTGCAAAACATTGTGTCATGTTTTCTAAAAATCAGGGGAAAAATTCTATTATTTTCTATTCATAATTATGGACTATTTAGACCATGTGAATTATTTCTACTATTTCTCTTAAATGCAGAATTTGATATTTTTAATTGTTATTTATTGAGAGTGTTTGTAAAATATATTTCATACTCATAATAGTAACAAATATTGATAGATCTATACCTAAATCATAGTGAAAACGTTAATGATTGACAAAATATTTTGAAAGTGTAGAGCAAAAATGACTATGAGGGGAAGGAAAGAAGTTATTTGCATTTATATGATTAACTCAATTAGGTTTATTGATCATAGCTTTTAGTGTTCTATTGCGTATTAGTGATATTTGAATCTGGTGGCCCAAGAGAAGAATAGTGACACTATTTGGTTTAGCAAATTAGAAAAAATTTCAGTCATTCATAAATATTTTATTTTAGAGAAATCATTTAATTGTGCACAAAGGAATTTGATTTAAATATGAGAACAAGTATGCTAGAAACCAAAAATATTCCTATTTCTTTGAGTTTGCAACATTCAGGCGCATATTCAAGCTACTTATTCTGAGTATGTGCTTAGATTTGTCAAAAGAAAATATTTCTTTTCTGAGTAGAAAGAAAGTGACTGGAACATCATACAAGAGTTCATTTTTCTATAATTTGAAGTTCCCTATATTATTTCATCTCTAGATATTACTTTGTTTAGACAATAGTTTAGAGATAATTTTTGGTGTCCCAAGATCCATTCTCTATGTGCCCCATAAATCATATAAAAGAAAAGTGTTTATTGGACTAGGCTAATCTTATTTTAAATGAATTGGCATTTCAATTAGTGAATTTGTTCAAAATAAGTAGATTCTTCATGATGGCATATCTAATAACATCCTTGGTCATTCTTGCGGACAAGAAAGATCTCCCTAGTATCACAAGGATAACTAGAAACAAATAGGACAAATGTAAACTACTTTCTCTAGATTAAATATGATTGAGAATTCTATATGATGAAGGGAGGACCTACCGGTAGTCCAATGCTAGTTGAATTCTTTTCTTCGTTGCTCCAAACAATCACTTCTCGAGATCTGCAAAAAAAAACATAGAAAAGGATCAAAAGCACCTGCAACATATATTAATTCACAAATCACAAATCTATCTTAATGATCAAGGAACTTAATAAATAAAAAATCACAAATCTATATTAATGATCAAGGAACTTAATAAATAAGCCATTCAAGTAAACATATAAACAACTTATTGAGAAAACAGGATCCGATTATATTATCTCTTAATTAAAGAAGGATTATTACAACCACGTTCACCTTGATGTCGTACAGGTCCTTCTGGGGTCCGGAACATGCGTTTCCCTTTGGTTTGACAAGCCCTTCCACTCTTTGAACCAGCCTAACTATGAGTATGTCATCATTCTCACAGCTAGAAAGAAGAGTAAATTTCTTCAGCAATTCCCTTCTCTAATACAAGTACTAAGTACAAAGAAAGTACTAAGTGTATACAAAATGCATAGAGAAGTTTTACATATATGAGCATGTACCCTTGAGACTGAACCAAAGCTTCAATTTATAGGAGAAGGAAATTAGTTATAGCTCCAAAATGAAAGGGATAGAGTCCCCTTATCAAGGGATTAAGTTCAAAAATCCAAGGAATAGGCTCCTTTTATGGAGGAATTAATGTTCATGATAATGGAGCGAGTAAGGCTTCGACTGGATAATGCATTCTAGAAGCTTCCAGATGGGAGAATATTCGACCAGTTGGGCTTCTAGAATTTACTTTTTCCTCCAAATCACCTTTTATAGCGGTCCACACTTCTCATTAAGAAAAGGTGCAGTTGGATCCGTTGTTTTTGGAGCAAAAGGATGCGGTGCTGCAGGTAAAGCTAAGGAAAAGTGTGATACCAATATGTTTATGATTTTTACAAGCTTTTCTCCAAATTTAGCACTTCGTTTAGGAAATTTAGGGTTTTAGACTTCTAAGGGAGCATTATATAGGTATTGATGAACCCATATAGACATTAAAATTTCATGGTGACAAAATAATGTGTAACAAATTGCCCCCCTAAAGCACAAAGACTGAGATAATTCGAAGAGTGAAGTGCTTTACCATTCTAAGGATTTGCTTGTGGATGCCGGTTGGAACCTGTAAAATCATTTAATGCAGACATATATATAGATATCATCGCTGAGGTAGGCATTCCCATACTTAGAACAACAACTAACTAAATCAAAACTTAACTGAAATATTCTGATATAGAAATGATTTTAATATTACATCAATAGTATACATAGTATGGATGCAACCATTTGTCATGAATAGTCTACTGCATAATGAACAATAAAATCCCTCCCAGCTTGGATGATGGAAACTATATCCAGGGTCTTGATTTTTGCTTCCTGAACTAGTACGATTCTATCCATGCGATTAATTGTGTTGAAGTTGAACATGGTAGAAACCACTTGATTACTAGTGAATGATGTGAACTATTAACAAGTGTGAGAGAAACCACCAATAATGACAACGCCTCTCAAATTATTCAGCACAATCTCTGAAATGTGAATTTGTGATCTGAAGTCGAACATTTCACATAATGTTTCGATCGAAGATCAATGATGTAATATTTTATCGAAAGCGAGAAACCTGCCATTAAGGCATGTAGATTCCAAGGTACTAAAGGATTATAAATCAACTTCCTAGATGATATGTTGTCGTCGATAGAAAGTGACCTGTCATAGGAAATCCTACGATACGAAACCATTAGATAAAATTTTGTAGAAATACTTTGCAAGGACTGACTCGGGGATGGTCAATGCGAATGTAGACATATGTTTGCAAATGAATGGTTAATTTGAACTGTCCTCTTAAACACATAACGACACTGCAGATGGTTTGGTGACAATTGACCTAAAGCTAATACCTAGAAACCGGATGAAGTCTTTCAATATGGTTTGATTAACTGATAGGAAAAGGATTTTCCCAACCTAGGTGGAAGTGTGACAAAAAGTGTCGTGTTCAAGAGTGGTATACTTCTTTTAATAAAATCTAAACAACTGGATCCATTTTCTCTCTTTTTCCCCCACCATTTTTAGAAAATACCTCTTTATTTTTGACAAGCATGAGGAGGATAACATTTTCTTGTTATATAAGGTCATCCTTCGAATGAGTCCAACTTAGTTTAAAATCGAACCCTAAGAAGGAGTGGTTCGTTCCTATTTGTATTTTACAAGTCCTTCACTGTTAAATTTTAATGAGTCTAGTATAGGAGAAACTTGGTGTTTTTCAATTTTAGTGAGCCAAAAGAAAGACTTAAGGAAACTCCGTGGGTGTAATTTTTCATAAATTTAGTCTCTCAAGCCCAAAAAAGGATAAAATAATACAAAAGAGAACTCTATTGACTATGATTAGTCAATGTATTCCTTTTTCATAAATATTCCATTTCAGTCCAGAAAAGGGGTAAAATTATACTGAAGGGATGAATGTTCATTTCCTTTAACTAGTTCGAATATTCAAGTACTCGGCGATCTTTTCATGTTTAAAGAGTCTAAAAAGGGCTTAAAAGAGAACTCAATACTTCACTTTTTCGTAAGTTTTAACGAGTTCGAAAAAGGGATAAAAATGTACTAATGGTTTTTTCTTTTTCATAATTTTTATCGAGTTCAAAAAAGTGATAAGTATACTCCTTTGTCAAAAATGATCATTTTACCCAAAAAAAATTTGTATTCTGCACAAAAAAACTCAAAAATTAAACATACCTGTTTATGATTAATAAAAATAATTCATAAAACAACTTTTCAAAGTGGAAAATAAACAAAAATTATATTTCATTTATTCAAAAAATCTTATAAAAAGTAGTTTTTCTAAATCATTTTTACCATTTGATTTCAAAGTGAAAATTGAGAGCCTTTGGTGAAAAACGTTCCAGAGGAGATTACAGAAAATTTCCTGTTAGAATTAAAAACTGTCAGCTTCAGGTAATCCACATCATCCTCGCCTTCATTTTTGTCCATTCACTTTCTTAATTTAGGGCTTAAATTGATTTTTAAGGAGAAAAATATGTTAAAAAATTCACTCACGGGGGTCCGTAGGTAATACACATGACATCTGTGGACCCCGACAATATTTCAAAGGGAAAATGGTCATGGTCCTGCACTTTATGCATAATATGTGTGCAAATCCACACACTGTTTTTGTACAAAAGGTGCGGTGGCACCGTAAAGAAAATAAAATGATTAATTCTCCCAAAATAAACCAAATTTTCTCACTCAAATTATTTCTAATCTTTCAATTTGTCCATCGTAGGATATCCACAATGCTTGAGTGGAGAGAACGTGAACATGAAGAGGTTGATGAGGCTGCCATAGTACATCCACCCACATTACATGTATTGAGGGAATGCGGTTTGTATAAATTCTGGGCTATTCAGGGAATGAGGGCCCAATTAGATTTACTTAACTAGCTAGTAAAGAAACAGGATGTCCAAGACCAGTGCTTCATAATTGGGGATCACCGGCTCAAAATTGAGCTAGAAGAAATATATTTTCTCACTAGTTTGTCAAAGAGAGGTGAACCAATCTCTTTGTTCAGGGCTAGGATAGGTGGCCAATCTGTCACTAGCCTTCAGTAAGATTTTTGCAATGAGGAGGTTGATCCCAAATATAAACGTATTGATATAAAGAAAATCATCCATCCTAAGCTCAAAGTGGTTGCATTTACTATAAACCGGCTATGTGGGAGTGCAGCTCCACATGTTGTTACTAGACCATAGATGAAAACTGTTGTCGATTGTTTCAAAGGCACCATTTTCGATTGGTGTGAGGTAGTATTGGCCAATGTAAAAGGCCAATTGCCCAGGGAAATGAACTCAAAGTTGAAAATTTTTCGGTATGGATCTATCGTTGTCATGTTTTCTCTGGCGAGAATTCCCTCTCTTGCCCCACAACTTATTTCAGTTGATCATGGTAGAGTCAAAGAGCCTTGGATAGTTCAATGGGTTGCATTGATGGCTCGTCACAGTGAGGGAGGTGAAATTTCTCGTTTCACCCCAACATATTTCCATTGGTTGGAGAATCAAATCTTTGCTATAGAAGATTTTCCATCTGCCGGGATAGACTTTCGTGGTGATCAAGAGATGTCCCTTCCTCCGGGAGCACAGTGGGATGATTCAAGTAAGAATTATTTTGACATGTTTTAAATTCTAATTTTTTTTTTTTTTTGTTTAAATCGTCCAATACTGATGACAAAAAATTTTAAAATGCAGATGTTGGTCCACGCAGGCCAGCCACGCTTTGCCGCTTCGACAGGAAGCAAAGAGAGCCCGTCGCACCACCACAGGATCAGGCGGCTGAGATTCTAACTGACTTGGAACATAACCTAGAGTGGTTGACTTTGGATATCCTGGAGACTTTGATAGACGATGTCCTTCTCCGTCTCCAGAGACATGTTATCGATGTTATTGATCAGTTCAGGATATTCCTGAATAGAGTAACACAATTTGTCATATACCATCATGATCATCACCACAGATAGTGGATGATTGTGTAGACTATGACATTTTGTTTTTTGCATAACTATTTTTACCTATTATAAGGTGTTTTAAACCTATAATCAAGGATGATGTAATATTTTTTGAAAACATTACTCTATTATATGATATTACTACTATTTCCAGCTATTTGTCCAAGATGTTTATCGAATGTTGTTTTGATTTATGCTTTAATTTTGAAAATGTCTGTTTATAACACTAGTAGCTAATGCATCAGCCAATGTGTTTAAATTTCTTGAAATGTGTTGATATTCAATGTAATCAAACTCTCGTTCCAAGAGACGTACCTTCAAAAATAATCTCAATAACACTGGAAATTTTATTGCGTATACTCGCTTTAAATGTAATACAATGAGTTCAGAATCTAACCTAACGATCAAACATAGAATTCCAAATGAAATGGATTCAGATAATAACTCAATCACTGAGCTATATTCAACAATATTATTCGTTGTTTGACCAAGGCATACCCCATGCATAGATATCAACTCATCAGTGGGTGAATAAATAACCCAAGCTGCGGAAGAAATGTTCTGTCTACTATGACAAGCACCATCAGCAAAACCAATATACATTTGAAGGGATGTCTACATCTTCAATATCAAGAGTAATCTAGATAATCAGGGGTAAAAAACAAACTTAACCTAGGCACACTTTTCTAATCTAAGGCACACTAGCTACGAAAAGAACTAAAATACAAATAAGATATTCACACAAGATTTAAGCATAATATCTCTTCAGATAAAGCCCATTTATAGGTTTGTCTAAAGAGACTCTGTCATAATCAGTTAATTCATAGGCCCCTTTTGCAAGCACACGCTTGAAAATATAAGGACTGTACCACATGGGTTTGAATTTCCCAGCTCCTAGTTTATCATTAGCTTGGTCATATACCAATACTAGGTCACCCTCTAAAAAAGTACAAGGTGAAACACTCCTATCATACTAAGCTTTGATTCGTCTTTTATGAGCCTTGGTAGCTAATGCAGCAGTACGTCGA
Organism: Pinus albicaulis; assembly: GCA_034641835.2. Classification (NCBI taxonomy): domain Eukaryota; kingdom Viridiplantae; phylum Streptophyta; class Pinopsida; order Pinales; family Pinaceae; genus Pinus; species Pinus albicaulis. The sequence continues at coordinate 941,474,962 of CM076582.1, forward strand.
GTTTCATCTAATTGAGCTAAGTATAAAAAGTGTTTTTCCTCCTCAGAGGTAGCTGGTAGTAATTCTATGGCTAATTTGAGTGATAGTATTTCGCATTAAATCGGTAACACAACTTCTAAACCGTAAACCAGTTGAAAGGAGTGAAACCTGTTGCAGTTTTTACTGAGCTTCGGTATGCCCAAAGTGCTGAGAAAAGCATAATATGCAAATTCAATTTATGGATTCTGATTATCTGTTTGATCATGGTGGTTAAAAATTTATTTACAACTTCAACCTGACCATTAGCCTACGGGTAATATGGAGTAGAACTATCGTGGCGCAAGCCAAGTTGATCAGTCAATTTGATCATCATAATTTTTCAAAAATGGCTCCCATGATCAGTAATGATAGCTTGGGGTACACAAAATTGAGCAATCACGTCATTGAAAACAAAAGTAGCTGTAGTTTTGCCATATGCACAAATGTAGGGATTGCCTCGGCCCATTTGGAAAAATAATCTACTGCAAGAATAATATATCCATGCCCCCTGGCCGAGTGAGGGTTACATGTAATGAAATAAATGCCCTATTTTGGAAAAGGACTGACAACAATTATTGGGTGAAGAGGAGTAGGTGGTGCATGCATTTTACGATCAAAGATCTGACAATTATGGTATTTTTGGACTGCTAGAATACAATCTTTAAATAATGAAGGCCAAAAATAACCAGCGCACAATATATTTTGGGTTGTGGCATACCCAGAAATATGACCACCACATGCTCCAGAGTGACAATCATTTAAAACTTTTTCAGCCTCTTCATGAGTAAGACATCACCGAAAAACAGAGTCAGCACCTCAACGATAAAGAGTGTCGCCAACAATATGATATTGCTGGGATTGGAAATAGATTTTTGGTTTATGTCAACGTGAGAGTTCAGGCCAAAAAGTTTGTGTTTGGAGATAGATGATGATATCTCCATACCATGGATTAATAGTACTGATAAGAAACAAAGATTCATCGGCAACCAGATGTTCTACCACAGTTTCTGTCTCAGTATTTGGGAAGTCACACATCAGTTCGGTGAATACGAGTCACTTCTTTGATTTAGATTTTTCAAATTCTAAATCAAACTCTTGAAGGATTACTATCCATTTAGAGTATTTTCCCCTTAGTAATTGTTTGGTCAAAATATACATCATAGGGTTACAATCAGAAATCACTATTGTTTTCGTAACAATATGTAATGACGAAATATTTGGACAACTTGAACAGATGCCAAGGCCAATTTCTCCACATGTGAATATTTGATTTCAGTTGGATTCAAATTGCCACTAAGATAATAAATCACATCTTCATTTTGAAATTCATCTTCCTAAACTAATACCATTCCAATCGTGGAATTAGAGGCTGCTTAGTATAAAAAGTAATCTAGGTTGTAATTGGGTGGATGAAATAACAATGCATGGGTCAACGCATGTTTTAGAGAATCAAAAGACCTATCAGAAATCTCGTCCCAAATGAAAAGAATATTCTGTTTCAACAAACTTATAAAACCTTTGGTTAACTCGACATAGTTAGGAATAAATCTACGCAGAAATTTTACTTTCCCCTGCAAAATTTGGAGTTGGTGAAGTGTGGAAGGAGGAGGTAAATTGATAATAGCCTCAACCTTCAAAGGATCGACACAAATGCCTTGTTTCAAAATGATAAATCCTAGTAATCAACCAGATTGTACATAAAAAACACATTTGTGCGGATTCAGGTGAATCTTATAATACCTACATCTCATAAAGATTGCTCGTAAGTGGGTTGGATGATCTTCTCTATGTAAATAATGAGTAGGTATATCATCTAGATAAGGTTACACAATGTGTTTAATGTCATGAAAAGAATAGTACATAGCCCTTTAAAAAGTTTCCCTAGCATTCTTAAGTCCAAATGGTAATTTACGGTAAGCGAAAGTTCCCCATGGACAAATAAATGTTGTCTTTGGTTGATCAGCAAGGAGTATGTTTATTTGATTATAACCAGAAAATCCATCCATAAATGAAAACATCTCGCTTCCGGCACAGTCGTCAATTATTTGATCGATATAAGGGGTTGGATAATTTTCTTTTGGACAAGCTCGATTTATATCCCTATAATCAATACATACTCTAATTGGTCCTATTTTTTTATTGACAGGAACAATATTAGATACCCAATCTGTAAGAGGCATTGAATAAATAAATCCTGCTCGAATTAATTTTTCAACTTCGGCTTTGATTGCAGCAGCTTTTTGTGGATGTATCTAACGTAATTTTTGTCTGATAGGTTTAGCATCTAGGTATGTTTTTATTTCATGAACAACAAATTTAAGATCGATTCCTGGAATTTCTTCATAAGAACACGCAAAAATTTCACGGAATTATTGAAATAGGGCTTTTTATATATCAATTTCATCTTTGGTACAAGAAGCGCCTATATGAATGTTTTCAACAATTCCTGGTTTTACTGATATGTCAATAGGAATAGTTGAAGAAATATTCCCTAAATTTACTTCAGAATCTGAATTTGTGATCAATATCGGATTTTGTGGTTCCCTAACATAGTCAATGGTGAAAATAAATGAAAAATTATCTTCAAATATTTCAAGATTAAGTAAAAATGATGGCCTATGATGAAGATCATCCCATGGTAAATCATCTATTGACAAAAATTCACGAATATTTTCGTCAGAATAAAACACTTCTTGAAAACGATCCAGAGTTGATGTTATAGCTAAGCTTGAAGGTGAAAATGATTCTTCATTGACCACATTCATAGGGTTAGAATCAGTTGATGGTGGATTGGAAAACGACTGTACTATTTGATATGCTAATTCAAATGGACTCAAAGGCATTGTGCCTTCAAACGAATCCAGTTCTGACTCTAAAGGCACTATCCAAGCATCATCAAATGGAATAGTGCTTGATGTAATCATATTGATATTAGCTATATTATGCGGTACGTTAGGTGGAGGCAAAGGAAAATTTCCCAACAAAGCGAAATCTTTAATCAAGCCTACTCCTACATCCTTATAAGGGATAGTTGTTTTTCCAACATGCTGAATACTATCCATAGAAGATGCATCAGATGAATAATACGAGAGCTGATCGAATTTCACAATATTTCCTTGATGAGGAAACATGATTATCAGAAAGATGGAAGACACTACAACTGTCATAGCATAAGACCAATTTCGACCTAGGAGAAGGTTGTAATCTAAAGGGGCATCAACTACTTCCACATCTAGATTAACAGTTTTTGCTTTGAATTCTATAGGTAGATCTTGTAAAATACCGTAGGGATGGAATCCTCTTCCATAAAAATCTTTGAGGATGGTCAAAGATCGGTTAAGCGTCGGAGAACCAAGCGATTTCCAACAACTCAATGACATGATACATGTAGATGCCCCTTCATCAATCACAGTACAAAAGCAACATGTGTTTTTTACTAACACTGGAATCTAGAAAGCCATTTGATGGGGTAGGCGAGGTGTAAAATTTTCTAAATCAAAGATCATAAGGTTCAAATCTTGCAAATATACGACTTCTAAAACTGACAATAGTAATTATCTTTGTGCTGGACATGATTGGAGCACTTCCAAAGCCGACATTGCCGAAGGGGAAATTGCCAAATCTTTGACAATGTTGTAATTTTGAGTAGCTCTCACATGTGGATTGAAAGATGATTTACGAAGTACACCTTTAGGAGGTAGTTTGATTACTAAGCTAGGATTCAGTTTCTCGGTGTGAAGCAGATCATAAACCGAAGTAGATGCAGATGGTGTAGAATTAGAATTTTCTACTTCTTTACTAGTAATAGGATTTTTACTACCGTAATCTTGTGATCGATTTGCAACCATCAAAATATATTCTAATGGAGTAGAAGAAGATCCAATCATTCGACTATCTTGAATTGGAAAGGGATCCTTCAAGACAGCAGGAGTAGCTGAGCCTTTGATGAACTTAGAAACTTCTTCGCTATGTGGACATTCCTTGGTGAAATGATCCTCGTCACAGATAAGACAAGGATAATGAGGTTTCCGTGTATCATCAGTTGATTCACTTTTATTAGTTTTTTCTTTAGGAGATGAGGTTTTTTTATTCTTTTTCTTCCCTTTTTTCTTTTTTCCTGATTTCGACTTAGTAGATGAATTTACAATGTGAATATCAGCAGTAGCTTCCAAGGACGATTCTCCTTTTGGTGAATCGGGTAAAGTTATTATAGGAGAAGTAACCCTTGAAGATTTATTATTGTTCTTAATTGTAGCAATTGAACCGATTACACCATCAGCGACATGAGACCCTAAAGGAGTTGCAGTTAACTGACTAGATCGTGGTAAATCGGGGATTTTCTCATACAGAATACCTGACTGGGTATATACCAAGTCTAGATATTGAGCTTGAGCAAGAACTTGTTCTTCCATGACAACTCCTACTTTAGCTACATCTTTAGTGATTTTTGGTAGTAATGATTTAACAAACCATTCTACCAATATTTGATCCGGGATAAAAACTTTTACCAAACATCTTCTACGTCTCCATTCATGGATATTATCTGATATGTATGTAGATGAAGATTGTTTTAGCGAAGTTAATAATTTTGTGCCATTGTCGTATCTGACTGGCAACTAAAAATGAGTTAAGAAGGCGTTTTCTAAGGCGTTAAAGTTGTTAAACGAGCCTCATGGTAGTTCATTGTACCACTTAGTAGCTAATCTTATTAAAATTTTATGAAAAATTCTAAGTCTAATATAATCATCAATTAAAGAGTTAGACGTGCACCAAAGGTGGTAAGTCATAACATGGTTGGAAGGATCCTCTCTTGATTTTCCTTCAAATTTCGGAATGTCACTGGGAAACCTATGAGGGATTGGTGGCCAATACAGATGATAGTAGATGGGATCATTTGTAAGGCGAGACAAATACCATAAATCCAAAGTTGCTATGAATGGAAATCTACTGGTAGGGTCTTGTGGATAACCTTGTGAAACTAAACCAGTTCTAGGAGGAGGATATATAGGATAACTTGGAATAGGATGTGCATTTGGAATCATATTACCTCTTGTATAACTAGGAATAACCAGACCATATTGCATTTGAACAGGTGTTTGATATGTATATCCATGGTACGGTTGCTGCGGGTAAACTGGAGTTTGTGGAACATGTCCATATTGGTACGACCCCTGATATTGTTGATAAGTAAATTTAGTTTGACTCATTATTACTGTACTTTTACCAATTTTTCTTACAAATATCTTAACAGTAGTCTGGATTGTCGGTCCAGACTGTGGGATAGAGCCCTGAGGAATCTGTATCGATATTTGAGGGGTAGATGTAACATGAACTGTAGACACTGCAAAAATAGGTGTGATAGGTTGAACAGAACTTTGAACAACTGTTTGTGGAGGAGTAGTCGATGTACTCGGACTAGGTTGCTGAACAGGACTAGATGCAGGTGTTGGAATAGAAGGCTGGATTGGTTGTTGGGGTTGAATATAACCAACAGGTTGTCCTGCTTGATAATAAGGTTACATATTTGGTTGTAAATTTTGTTGAACTTGTGATGGATCCCACACCATTCAGGGATATGAGGGTCCCATTGAAGTTTGTACATAAGACGGTCCATAACTGGGCTGACAGATGTTTGATAATTAATTGGATAATTTCCACATCCTTGTAACATTTGTTGTTCTTGATAGAACTGTTGTGCTAAAGGAGGTTGCAATCCTTGAACAGGATATTGTCCTTGAGGTTGATATTGACCTTGGGGCATGTACTGACCCTGGGGTTGATACTGACCTTGAGGTATGTACTGCCCCTGGGGTTGACCTTGAGGTATGTACTGTCCCTGGGGTTGACCTTGATGTATTTACTTTCCTTGAGGTTGATATTGACTGTGAGGTATGTACTGTCCCTATGGTTGACCTTGAAGTATGTACTATCCCTGGGGTTGATATTGACCCTGAGGTATGTATTTTCCCTGGGGTTGACCTTGAGGTGTGTACTCTCCCTAGGGTTGACCCTGAGGTGTGTACTATCCTTGGGGTTGCCCCTAGGTTGTATTTGGCTATTCTGAGATTGCCCCCCAAGCTGTATATTACTAACTTGAGCTGCGTGGTTCAAAATATTTTCACAAAAACTTTCTCATTGTTCAAAGTTCTAGTATTTGATTCATTCAGGCCAGATGATGAAATAGGTTTTCTTGGAAAAGGAGATGCTCCCGAGTATTTACCAGAGAGCGACTGATAGCCTGCAGGAACAGACGAACCACCATAGAGAAATGTTTCTGGCGATTCAGAAAACATAGATGACTCACCTGACATGTTGATCTAAGGTCTATAACCTATTGGTGTAGAGTAAAAAGGTATTTTGGGTGGTGAATACTGAAGACCTACGTTCTGCAGAAAATCTTTCAATGAAGAATACCAAACGTCTTGTCGAAAAGGACTATAAAAAATATATTCATGTTGTCTAAGTTCTAAATTTTCCTAATTTGAAGGGAGAATTACTTCTTCTTTTGTATCAGTGATTTCTTCAATAGTTATAAGACCATGAGGAAGAACTTCTGTGATCAGATTTATCACTCTGGGTGAATCAAGATAACCAAGAATTGGAGTAGTTAATAATAAATTAGGTTTTGACGTAGCAGGTTCAGTTTCTGGTTCAGAAATTTCAGGTTCTTCAGGTGATAATTCACTTGTTGTAGAAGCAACTTCGGTTAATTCGGAAATTGAAATCATTTGTGGAATACGTTTTGCTACTTGCGATTGATCTACTTCGAAATCAGGATGAGGGATTATACACGATTCTCCTTGTTCCGTTAATCTAGTTCTACTGATAACATTTGTTATCAGAGATTTAAGTCCTTCTAATTGGATTTGTGTGTTCTCAGGGGGTTTCCCCTAAGTTCTGCGTGATCGTCTCGGTAATTCAGCCATGACTAAAAATTTTAACACACGCAATCAAAGGAAATCTCAATAAAAAATCCTAAGGTCGCTAAGAAAAAAAAAATAATCACACACCCATAAAATATAAGAGATCAAACCACTCACAAACAGTAGATTCCAACACTAAAAACACTAGTTGGTGACGAAATCCAACATCGTAGTATTTTAATGCAGAAATGGCAGTTGGAACAGTTACCCCGACAACCTGCTTAATGAAAAATACCAATGAAAGTTTCTCCACTTAAACCATCTCGAGTGAAGATAACCCTCTGGAGAGTCCAAGTGAGTCTAGCCGACGTCTGCTCCAGGTACAGTGGGATCTTCCCTCCACCTTCACCTTTTGAAAGAATGCTATAGATTTTGGCCACTAAGGTCACCAACAGAAATAAATATACCTGGGGGAACAATCTACGATCCGATACACATGCAAGTGCAGAGTAACAAAGCTCAATCCCCTTGAAGGCTCCTTGATATTATCCAAGGTTTACCGAAAAGTGACCCCGGGCTCCTCGACAATGGTCAATCCGAGGTTTACCATTGTTAATACGTGTATATATTCTATCGTTCCCAATGAGGAAGGATTGATTACCTCACTGGTTCAGATATGATCTCGTGCTTGACTCCTTTAAGAGGAGCTTCCCAAAGCATACATGCTACTATTGGAATTTTCCTATTGCAAGATCAACTACTTGTTTGTTTTAACTATCTTGGAGAGTTAACTAAAACCTATTCCAAGACACTAGCATAAGCTATGTTGGTGGAAAGAGCCCTATAAAAATAAGAATTTTCTAGGTTGATTTTAATTAAGCATTAATTTTAATTGGTTTTTTCTTAGGACAATGGGCATGAAAGTGAAACTTCGATGATATATAATGACTCAACTCCAAAAAACACAAAAATTAATCTATATGAGAAACAATTCATTCCTTTTCAATGAAACCTATATAAAAGAAAGAGTTGAGGAATTCAAATGCTTTTAAAACATCAATCCTTTCTTTTAAAACAAGAATATATGAAAATAAATATTTTTCATTGGAACTCAACGACTAATTGCTCAAAAGAAATCCCTTTTAATTATTCAATTCTTAAACTACAAATAAAAAATTTCCAAAAGAAAAGTATGATTACTTAGAAATCGAAATTGAAGACTAAAAAACACTAATTTTGAACTTTAAAAATTCTAAAGATTTAATATTAAAAGGTCTTAAAAAATTTGAGGATGTTTTGCTCAGTTTGTAATCTAGCCAAGAAATCCTTTGCTTATCCCAGCAAGAAATCAAAATAATCCAATGGTGGTTTTAAGTGAAATTCACAACTTATGAACTAAAAGTCTTTTAAGATTTGCAAATAAAAATAAATCTAATTTTCATAAAAGCAATTTTTGCTTTAAAGTCAGAAGCTCAGCAAGAAAACAATGAAATACCAGTGATCTAAGGTATATCAAGGTTTTTGATTCTTAAGCAACTCAAAGACAAAGCAAAAAATCACTTATAAAACGCAAAACTTTAGAAAATCACTCAAAACTTAGAAATGCTAGAAGAAAAATTCACAAAAGGCTTTTGATAGTAATTATAAATCTAGGTAATCACAGAGAATCTTGTAAGCTGGTACCAAAAAAGAGAATTACGAGTTTTTCAAAAAATTTCACACGGTACGTAGGTTTCAATGTAAAACGATGCGGCACCGCACAATTTACACAGAGAAATTGTGGAGGTTACCACACTATTTTCAATGAAACAATGCGAAGAGCTGAAAAATTAAAGAAAAATTAAAAATTCTAAAATCAAAGTTATCAGGGATTCTAAGGCTAATTAACCCAAACCAGTGCAGACTAATCAAAATCAGAAAAATACTTTCAACATTCAAGCTCAAAGAAAAAGAAAACTAAGTTCTATTCCCCAACGGAGTCGCCATTTTGTTCGGCAGATAAATCGTTCTTGCGGACAAGAAATATCTCCCTCGTATCACAAGGATAGCTAGAAACAAACAAGACAAATGTAAACTACTTTCTCTAGATTATATTTGATTAAGAATTCTATATAACGAAGGGAGGACCTACCTGTAGTCCAATCCTAGTTGAATTCTTTTCTTTGTTTCTCCAAACAGTCACTTCTTGAGATCTAGAAACAAAAACATAGAAAAGGATCAAAAGCACCTGCAACATATATTAATTCACAAATCACAATTTTATCTTAATGATCAAGGAATTTAAGAAATAAGCCATTCAAGTAAACATATAAATAACTTATTGAGAAAATAAGATCCAATTGTATTATCTCTTAATTAAAGAAGGAATCTTACAACCGTGTTCGCCTTGATGTCGTACAGGTCCTTCTGAGGTCCGGAAAAAGCATTTCCCTTTGGTATGACAAGACCTTCCACTCTTTGAACCAGCCTAACTACGAGTATGTAATCATTCTTGCAACTAGAAAGAAGAGAAAATTTCTTCAGCAATTCCCTTCTCTAATACAAGTACTAAGTACAAAGCAAGTACTAAGTGTATACAAAATTCGTGGAGAAGTTTTACATATATGAGCCTGTACCCTTGAGACTGAACCAAAGCTTCAATTTATAGGAGAGGGAAAGTGTTCATAGCTCCAAAATGAAAGGGATAAAGTCCCCTTATCAAGGGATTAAGTTCCAAAATCCAAGGAATAGGCTCCTTTTATGAAGGAATGAATGTTCATGATAATGGAGGGAGTAAGGCTTCGACTGGATAACGCATTCTAGAAGCTTCCAGCTAGGAGAATATTTGACCAACTAGGCTTCTAGAATTTACTTTCGCCTTCAAATTACCTTTTACAGGGGTCGACACTTTTAATGAAGAAAATGTGTGCTCGACTCTGTGGTTTTTGGAGCAAAAGGATACGGTGCCATAGGTAAAGCTAAGGAAAAGTGCGATACCAATATTTTTATGATTTTTACAAGCTTTTCTCCAAATTCAGGACTTGGTTTAGGAACTTAAGGGTTGTAGACTTCTAAGGGAGCATTATATAGGTATTGATGAACCCATATAGACATTAAAATGTCATGGTGACAAAATAATGTGTAACAATGTCTTTGATGACTTTATGCATAATAGTAACTTCAATTTTAACAAAGAATTGATGGAATTGATATTCTATCACATATTGTGGAGGTAAAGAGCTACTTCAAAATTTTGTCTAGTTTAAGAAATTTTTGTAAAGCAAGTTATTTGCATGATAACTAGATAAGAGTCCCATCAAATATATAGAGTAGTGCAAGTTTTCGTTTTGGGGAAAAGGGATACATAAAGAAAGATAACTATTGGAGTTTATGGGTTTCGAGGCAACCCATTATTGATTTAAAGAATTGTTATAAACAATTATTTTTCTGTTAGGCAATACTAGCATTGAAAAGTTAAATTTGAACAAGAAAAGTAAAAACAATTTATTTCTTTTCCATTTACAGTAGGATGAGCAATAGTGAAGGATGGAATCCACCTTTCAAAGTATTTACATTGTTTTAATTTAAAAGAAGTTGAAGCTTCAATAGATGTTGATTCAAAATGCTTATTTGTCTCACATATAGGTGATATAAAATGTGAGAGGTTCTTTACAAGACTTGCAAATGGAAGTGAAAATAATCATAGTACTCTTAGTAATAATTAATAACCAAAGAGAAATTGTTGAATAAGCCAACATCAACATTGAAACAAAGTGCAAAAAAAGAGGCTAAAAACTTACACAATATTCAAATTTCACATCTAGAACAGCTTGATCTTCATCTTTGAGTGAAAGACAACGAAAATATATTGAAACTTCAAAGATATAAATTCGTGGGGATGTAAAGGAGTCTCTTTACACATTTATTCTAAAGAAAATGCACATGACTGAATTGGAAAAGTCCAAAAGTACCTTGGAAACAAGAAGTACATGGTGGCTATATACCCAACAAAGATCTTTGAACCCCATTCTCGAGTAGTATAGTTAATTTCAATATTTTTTTGCATCAAATTCGTAAGTGCCATGACATTCATTTGGAAGAATAAATGTATACAACATTATTACTGGGTGATGGCTTGGTTTATGTAGGATCATGCCTATTATGGTTAATGTAAATTTTAGTGGGAAGCTTGAATCAATACTATTCTTCCATGTATATTTTTATATTTTTTTTCACTTTTAAATTTCCACCAGTAAAGCCACCATATACAAAAAGTAAAAAATAAAATGTAAACATATGAAAAGAAAAGAAAAAAAACATAGTTCTATCCCATGAAACACCACACACATATGTATAACTTACTTTAATTTTGTTCACCAAAATATATCTCTTGTGAAAGAAAGAAATGATCTTACCACATGGATGAATTAGTCCATTCAATTTTTACATTGTCAATTTCTAAAATATTAAGAGTAAATCCATGGAATCCTCATTAGAGCCTCTTTGTAAACCAATTCCTCTTATCAAGGAATAAACCATACTTGAATTAGTCTCATTTGATGATCTCATGGTTTTGAATATTGAATGAGTGAGCCTAGATTGGAATATTACACTACTCTGTTCGTCTCAATAAAATTTTCTTTGGGGTTTTTAACTTTTTGGTTTGTGTGGGTATGTTTCTACCATCTTTATAGCTTCAAAGTCCAAAAGTGCTTGTTCAAAAGTGCTACTGATGTGAATGGGCTAAACTCTCATCAAAATTTTATGGGGCATTTATTGATTTGGCCAACTAGTGTATGCCAACTCACTCATTTTATATTAGGTGGATCCATTTTGAGATAGAAGGTGTTATTGTTTCACAAATGAACAAAATGTAGACATCTTCACTAAAGAAACATTAAGAAAAAGGTTTGAAAAACTTCGAATGATGGTTGAGTTCACTAGCTCCTTGTTGGTTTAAGTGAGAAAATGTTGGACACCATCCTTTGTGATTTTTGTCCTTATCAATAAAATTGTAAATAAGTAGGAGAATTAAGGGAATACAAGAATGATCTAATTTTAGATAATGAAACAATGAGTCATTTAATTATATAAATTTGATTTCATCTTAATACAAATCATCTAGTGAGGTTATTCATAATGGTCTAACAACTTTGATTGAATAAGATGAAAAATGAAACTAGAATAGATGGAATTAAGATGGAACATGGTTCACATAGGTGGAAAGACCTAAATAAACCTCTCAATAATTTACCATTGTTATTCTGATCTCTTACCACCTAGAGCCAAAATTTTAGTTCAGAGGGTTTGGTTGTAAACTTTGATTTGCTATTGGGAACCCTATAGTACTCTTGCTTGTAAACTTTAGCTGATGTGAACCATAAAGTACTCAACATTGGGAAAATACATGTCACCGATATCTAATTGGAAAAAACGAAGTATCGTTAAAAGGTCTTGATGAGTCATTCGGCAATATGGATATTTAATTGGAAAAAACGAAGTATGGTTAGAAGGTCTTTGATGAGTAATTCGGCAATATGGACACAGAAATATGAGATGGAGTCAAAAATTATATTTTGAATTATGGACAGAAATATGAGATGAAGTTGAAATTTATATTTTGACTAACCTAAACCTTCGTCACGCAAATTGGCTACACCATTCCACCTCGATCTATTCACAAAATTTATAACAACTTTGTATTTTCTATAAAATGTTATATTCGTATGCAAGTGTGCGCAGCAAATCCCGAGGGTGCTGATGATGTGTCTCTTTTCGTAGAGCTACATTTCGATTTCATTTGTATTCAGGAGAGGAATCGTAATATTTATTCTGACGGAAAAGTATAGATATTTTTCTGTGGACGGTAGATTTCGAGAAAATCTTGAAATCCGAGGGAAAAAAAATCAATTTTCTTACATTGACTCAGGATTCATTACTCAACATTCCACACGGTTGGACTCACACGAGGCTAACAAAATTGGCATTGACTTAGAATTCGTTACCTAACAGTCCTCCAGAAAATCGGATTCCAGTTATTCCAACGTGGGGACCAGAAAATTTCGCATTGACAGTCCTCCAGAAAATCTTATCACGGAAGTCCTTCATTTGCTTGTTGAATAGTTATGTTCGTCACATTTTTTTATGTGTTTTCATTACTCAGCAGTTGATTAAAAAGTTATGTTTCTTTTTTGTTTTCGTGGCCCATACACCACGTGTATGTAGGATAAGTCACGACGTGAAAACTAAAAATTAAGAATTATGTAAACTTTGCTCTAACTAAGAAATGGATCAGAGAGCTTCCCTTGGTTATGAAAGGTAACATTATATGAGCCTATCACATTAGCTCAACCTGAATTTATGTTCAGTTAATAGGCGAGAACCAGTGGAATGGAATTTATATGTGCGTAAAAAATGAACACAAAAATAATTAATTTTAAAAGCTTATTGAGTTTTTTTTAGATATTTAATTAATTCACATTTATTATTAGTTTAAATTATTTTATTTTAGAATGGATTGAAGAGAAACCTTTGACTGAGCAAGTTTATAGTTTACCATTTTAAAAATGCTGAATTCAAAATGCACTTTATAATTTACACTTTTGAAAATGTTAAATGCGCAGGATTGGATTATTATATCATTTACACAACTATTATTATTGGATTATTATATGATTTACAAAACTTTTATTAAATTATTTTTTTTGGGAAATTTTATTATTATAATAAGATTTTTATGGATGCAAATAAATTGATTATTTTAATTGATGGAAAGTTTTAAAGTTTATTGAAAAAAGTCCTAAACTATTTTGAAAAATCAAAGTAATTTGGTTTGTTCCTCCATGTATGGTTAAATGAGAAATGAAGAACCAATACACTAGTACAAATCAAGTATATTATTAATAAGGTATTATTCTATATTTTTTTTTTTCTTCTCTTTTTTTTACTAATTTAATATCATTTTTATGGTTATGCAAAGAAGTGTTGTACGATAAATGAACATGTGAACCATAATATGAGTGACTCAATTGAGTATCAACTTCTATCACGAAATTTTTTGTCTATGTGTGTACAACTAGATAATGTATGAAATTCTCCCATGTTTCTTTGTGCGAATATTTTACTGTGTTTTGAATTTGTGTGGAATGAAGGATGTGCAAAGGGATCTTTCAATTATAATGAGTTTTAACTCAAATGGAGTTAGTACATGTGTAATCTGATATTAGTAGATTGTGTTAGTCATCAGTATTTTTCACTTGTTAATGATGACTAGATCCATAGCTGAGTTTTCTAGAAGCTGATCTCCATATGTCTATTTGTCATCTAGAAAACCCTCATAAAAAATTTTTCGCCCTCCTGCTTTTCAGTCCGCCCATGTCAAGGTTAAACGTCATTATCACTATCCTATCTAGCTTTAGCCCTACTAGTCTGCCCATCAGCTCTAAAAGGACAATCCAAGTTTGTTTCAAAAGCCTCCCCTAAGTCAGGAAGTGGCGCTTTAAGGCATTTTACCCTTGGCAACCATCAAAAGGCCAAAAACCTCCATCTGCTACAGACCAATCATGACAGACCTCCCACTCTGCAAATGAAATTGATCACAGCTCTAAGTCGCGCCACTTACACACCCCTAAGTCTCAGCACTGCATAAACCACAGTCTCAAGCTGATTTTAGGTGTTTTACAATGTTTTATGGATTTTACAAAGACGGGAAACATGTCATCATCTCAGAAGAAATTTCTTGAATCTACATTTAGAAGAACATCTGCTTCTCAATGTAAACATGAGCCATAGATATATCTGCAAGACAGAGAGTTTCTCATAAAAACCTGGCAGCTCCATTCAGCATGAAAACACAGTAGAACAAAGACAACACTGTCAAACAGACTTGTAATTTGTCATGGCCAAGAACCTCCTTCATCTATAAGCAGAGGTTTAAGGCGCCTCCTTCATCCACAAGCAGAGGGTGATGGCTAATATTGATTTGAAGAAATTACAAAACTGACTATAAGCACAGGTTTGTTTTTACTAGATAGGGAAACAGTGACTCTAGGTTTCTGAAGGAAAAGTGATGATCAAAACATGGCTAAGATCTGAAATATGCAAGACAAAAGAAAGCAGAGTTTTTGGTCTTGTGTCCTAAGAAAGAGTATCATTTGAAGTTTCAGTCATCATCATGGAGCATCAAAAAGGACTCCTTTAATCAAAGCTGTCATAACAAATATCTCTGCAGGGGTGTTAATATGAACAGCTCAAATCAGTGCTGAGCAGGAAATTATTTCAATAAAAGGGACCTCTGTATACTCTCATATTCCTGTTGAGTGGTGGAATACAGTCCATGGTTTCTGAATAAACATAGGGAAAAAGCAGACAAGTTATACACAGTCCCAGACATGAGACATCTTGATATCATTCAAAGCACCAGTGCAAGTTATGGTGTCGTGATCTACACTCCACCACAAAGACAAATGTATCCTTCAGATGTAGTAGGATTGGTGTTTTCAAAGCTCCACTGAAAAGAGAATGACTGACAAAAGCCTTGGTACATATGAAATATTCTAGCAGTCATGCCACACATCATATGTTTGTCTCCTCAGCACAAAGGTATAAAAAGCTTATGAATCTGAGTTTTAGATCATTGGGAGGCATGACATTAATGAAAGTAACTCCAATCATAGACAGGTGTCTTTTTGAAACTGTTTATCACAGCTAGAAAAGGAAATCTGGGCTTTTATTACCAAGAGACATCACCACTAAAATAATTGTTCATAATAGGAAAAAGAGATGTTTTGACATACTATCAGTGTGTTGGAAAGTTTGAAACAAAAGCAAGTCTTCATTATTCAAGGGACAGAGATATCATAAGTAATATGTTCTAAGAAGAGAAGTGTATTGGGAAGCAGCGCCCTTCTAAATCAATAGACCATGACAAAATCTGAATAAATGCAGCAATTCTGGACATGTACAGTTGGAAAGGGTTGATGAAGCGCTTGGAGACAGAAGTTGTCAAAACAAGTTAAAGGATAAGCCTCATCATTTCAAAAGACAAAGCAGTGTCAAGTACTTTTCCTCATACCTTAAATGAATTTTCTGTGTTAAAATGTCACCAAAAGTGTTAAAAAAGTGGTAGAATATGGTCTATAGGTTTTTGAGGTATTATCCAAAGATGGAGCTTCTGTGATGAATTATCACCAAAGGGACATACTAGCAAGAATCACCTATTCAAACCCATATGCATAACTGAACAGAGTTTTAACCTTTTCAAAATAGGTTTGTTTTTTATAAAAAGGTGGTACATGTTGACATGGTTTAAAGAGCGTGAAAGACCTGTTGCCAACATCATTTCAAAAGGATAGACTCCTCTCAAAAGCCATTGATATCATTCGGGTTTCAAACAAAACAACAATTCCAAGTATTGTTTCAAAGAACATAACCTTTAAAACCCTTACAAGACTAAACCAAGGAGTTTTATTTCATTTTTCTTTTCGAAGGATCAAAAGACCGTTGCAAAATTGTCAAGCAGATCCCAAAGCACAAGCAAGCATTCCCTTGATGATCACAAGGTCGGAAGGACGAGTTTCAAATTGATCTGCAGAGTTTTTGAGGGTGTTTACACTACGCGACACTCCTGTAGGAGTACGCGGCACTCCTGGAACAATTTTTTGAACTGCGCCACAAGGGCGCGCAGCGCTCCTGTAACCGCGTGCGGCGCCCCTGTAGCATTGGGTCAAGGGTGCCCAAAGTTGACCCGACAACCAAATCTGGCGCGACACTTTGAATGTCAAGCACGTCGCGCATATGTTTGACCCTCATACGTTATCAAAACGCCTCTGGAGCTGGCCTAAACTCATCAAGAAGATTTTTCATCATATTTTCAAGGTATTTCCATGAACCCTCTCAGTTTTTGAAACAAATGTTAAGTGGTATGAATGGTTAAGAGGCCGTGTTTTCAAGATATGGTGTGAGAACGAAATAGTGTTTTCCTGATTGACTGATGAAACATCAAACACCTGTGAACTTTATTTTTATTAAAAGACCATCAAAATACCCTCACTACCATGGTGAAGCAAGGTTGAAGCCGTCAGCCATACGCATTGTTTGAAAATATAAAAAATCTGCCATGTACAGTTGGAGGGTGTTTAGATTGGATTAGTGCAAGGAGCAGTAGAATATAGAGAGGGCAGTTTGTGTGAAAGGAGTCTTTCACAGTTTGAGTAATATAAGAGTGTTTGTGATATCATAAAAACATCTCAAAACTCTGTCACCATATCCATAAACAAGTGCCTTTTGCTGTGAGAATATCCTTGGTTTAAAGCTGTGGTGTAGAGCTGAATATAGTGATGAAGTGCTTACAGGGAAAGAGATGTGTTGAACTAAGAGATATGTATTTTCACCTTGACTAATCAAAGGACAAGATATATTATATCTTCAAGGCATCGAAGGGTAGGTCACCCCTATAAACCACAAAAAGAGACAATTTTTTCACTGTGTATTCTACATTACTGTCTTTTGTTCTTCAAGTGGATATTCATATAGAGCAAAGGAATTTTCTACAAAGAGAAAGGTGTTGCATTGATAAGGGGCCTTGATTATTTCAAAAGAGAAAACTCTTACAGGCTTTGTTGAACTTTTTGAAGCATTTTTCAAAACTCTGTCACCTTGTTACATAAACTGTGGCATTGACTGTATGCTTACACTAAAGGTTGATTGCATGAGATATGAGTTTGTTGAGTGATTGGCATACTAGGTAAGGGCAAGTTTGTAATGATTGAAAATTTCACCATTGGTCAAAGGTACAAAACAGGTTTTTGAGCTCCAAACATCACAGAGCAAGGCGATTTTGACACTCTAAACAACATTTTCACCTAACAGTCTGTCTCCATTTCACTGTATTGTCTCTTGTTAAGGGATCTGCTGGCAGAGATACACATTAAAGGTGAGAAGGCCACTTTTTAAAGGAGCAAGGGTTTTGTATTATGAGGAAACATTTTGAAACCATTCAAAGACATTATTTCTCACAGTGAATTGACAGGCTTTAGTTTAAAGAAGGCAGTTAAAGACAGTGAGGCAGTTTGGTTCTTCAATAGCATATTTAGTCCAAAATGTTGCCCAGGAAAGACAGCAGAAGTGGTCTACAGAAAAGATATGAGCCAATCTCTATAGAAGAAGTCAATGCGCATCCATCCATCCTCTTCAATTTTCATGAGGTAGGTTGTTTGGATTTCTGCCAGAAAGTACAGGAGGTCAAAAATTTCTCGCCCTTGACACACCTATGCACCCTGAGGTTCCAAAGCAAGCATTTCTAGGTAGCAGACCTTGATTTCAAGTTTTCCCCGAGGTCAGTGTCTAAAGCCACCAAAATTTCATATCATGGCAAGAAATGGTTCAAATAGACCCATCTAGACTTGGATGACTACAAGCCCTTCATCAAGCCCGAGCATAGAGATACTTGCACTGCTATTTTTCCTTTCTCTTATCTTCTTGCTAGCTATGCTCCTCTAATGAAGGTCATAATGAAGTACTTTACTTGTGAAGGGAGATTTACTCGAGTTTATGCCTACCATGTCCGACTATTGATGCATTTCACTAGAACTAGGCAGCTAAATATCCCTTACTTTTTATACAAAAGCATCGAGAAGATGGCATCCACAGTCTAGAAGAAGACTCCATCTCTACAAATAGCTTCCCTTTTCCATCATTGTCTGATCAAAATTATCATCCTACACCAACTGGAAAAGAAAGAGGTTCCATGGGATGTTTTTATCAGCCACCCAGATTTCTCTATTGTTCCTCCTATCCATATATCTCCCACCTAGCCTATTCATCGCCCTATACCTTTGTCCAGTAGGCCTACTCCTAGAAGGCTCAAGATCACCACAGAACAATCAGGACAACATGAAGAAGAAAGACATGAACAGGTAGAAGAGGGAGAGGATAAACATGAAGAAACTGATGAAGACCAGCATCATGATTTTGATGGTCAAGAGCAGCAACTTGAGCCACAAAGTGAGAATGAAGTTGAAACACACCAGCAGCTTGATGTTGATAAACATGGGCAACAGTTTGAACAGCAAAAAGAGATAGGTGAAGGGCAGCAAATTGAAGATGAAGGGCAACAGCAGGAGCAAGAAGAAAAGAGTGCTGAACAGCAGCATCTCAGTGAAAATGAACAGCAGGGACAAGAGGAAGAGCAACAGCTTGATATTGAAGGTCATGAACAACAGTTTGGGCAGGAATATGAGCAGCAGCTTGAGCCACAAAATGAACAGGAAATCCAAGCACAGAAACAACATAAAGTTGATGATCAAGGGCAACAAGGTTTTGAGGCAGATCGGCATCATAACATTTTTTGGCAGAAGCAACTTAAAGAAGACACACATCAGCCTCAAGGAGAGTGGCAATTTCAAGAAGTTGACAAGGGTAAAGCAGTTGTGTCTCCTTCTCCCAAAAGAACAAAGCCCAGCACAGCAAGAAAGAAAGGGCCTAATACTGCCACTCCAAAAGTAACAAGAGTTGTCCCCAGCAAAAGAAAATTGCCAAAGGGGTCTCCCACTAGCATGCCAAGAAGGAAGAATGCAAGGTTAGATTTCAAGGGCAAAGGGAAAGGCAAGCTAGGGGAAAGTCAAGAACAAGGAGGTACATTGGCTGTCATTCCCATCCAAAGTGATGACAGCGATAATGAAGCCCGCATTCTTGAAAACCTTCTAATCCATCGCGAGGGTCAAATTGAAGCATTGGAGAATGACCTTCATCGGGAAAATACCTTCAATCATTTCTTGGAGATCCAAAATAAACAAATGAGTGTCCATTTGGCTGTCCATGAGGCACAAGCTATCAAATACAAGAATGAGGCAGCTAAAGCACAAATAAGGATAGAGGAGCTCATTGGTGAGTTTTATGAAGATGAAGAAGAAGACCAGCCTAGGCGGAAGAGGCCTAGAACCATATGGCTTAAAATAGCCCTAGAAAAGAAAAGGGAAGAAGAGCAGGCTCATCTTCAAGCTTTTCCCCTCACTGTACTACTTGAGAAAGAAATTGAAGAAAATAAGGAGGCATGGCCAGAAAGAGCCAATAAACACTTGGAGATGAAGCTTGAAAAGGCAAACAGAGACCTGGAGCTGCAAAGGAAGATGACACGGCACTATCAAAAGTTGAATCAGTTTCCCGGCGCAAGCTAAAGGCCACCCAACAGAAATTGAAGGAAGAAAAGAGGAAGCGCCCGACACGAAAAGAGATGAAAGGCATATCAACACTTGACATTTTGGCTTCAGCTTCGGAACATGTTGCCAAGGACCCTTAAGGGTCATGCACCCCAATTTTGAGCCCATTTTGACAATTTTTGGTTTTTTGGCATTTTTGGCTTTTTGGTCAAAAACTCATAAATTCGCCATTTCATTTTGAGGATTCGTCAAGGGAGGAGAATGGTACCATCAGATGCCATAATTTCATGAGCATGTCCTTAGCGATTTTCAGAGCATTCAGAGATCATTTTCTCCCTCAAAACAGCGAAAAAGGCTCACATTTTGCACATTCTGCCCGGTCTATCAGTAGACTGTAATTTTCTAGCTTTTTACACACAGGTGCAGATTTGGAGAACTTCTGGGCATCATATTGGAGAATTTTCAGTTGCGCCGGAAAGTAGACACTCAGAGCTTTCCAACGAGCTATCATGAGCCTTGTTTCAACATTAGGAAGGCTGCCAAATGTTTCCGGCAAGTCAGGGAACCTTTTTCTGATATAAATTTGAAGTATTTTTGTAATTTTTGAACCTCAAAAATCTTCTTTTTCGAAATGTGCGTTTAGCTATTTTTACACTTGGAAAATGATGCAAAGTCAATTAAATTCCCTTTTTTTTTAGCAATTTTTAGATATTTTATGAGATATTTTTGTGCCTTGGGCTTTGCAAAGCCTCAAGGACAAGTTTAGATATTTTGATTAGGCCAATGAGGATGGAAGTTGAACCATGAGGTTTTCCTCACTTGAGCCTATTTATTCCACAAGCTCTAATTGTAAACAAGGCTGAGCTTGAGAAGAGAAGAAATATATTGGTGATATGAGCTTTGGAGAAAATACTTTTGTTATGCTTTTGGATTGCCTCTTGAATGTTCTTGGATGGATGATGAAGGATTGTTGATGGATTCCATGACATGGTAGAATGGTATAGTGTCTCTTTCTTTTTTGTTGTCTTCTATTTTTCATTCATGATACATGTTTCTTGCTTGCTATAGATCAGTAGAGATTAAATTTGAGATATGCCCATGGAGGCACCTCAAAATTCCTGAATGTTCATAGCTTTTATGTTTTCTTCTTCCTTAGTTGCATTAAAGAATTCTTAACTTCTCTTTAATAACTTGAGGATATTGTTGCTAGTTTCATTAATAGTTCTATGCATGTTGAGTAGGATGTATGGTGTGCCCTGCTTACCTATGACTGTCCATAGTTCCATACATGAAGCTATCTCTTTGACTGATTAAGATTATCATTTTGTTTGAACCAAGGAGGCCTAGTCCCGATCTAGCCCTTTGCCTAAAACTATGCAAATCTTGTTGTTAAAAGTGCCCAATGACTTGAAGTACTGTGTTTAGGCATTCCGGCATAGTGTTTTGAGTGGTTAGTCCATCTTATGTGTTTTCCCCAAAGTCTGATAGCCATTTCCCAAAGTTAGAGGGTCTTATACTTCTATGCAATTCTTGAATGTTTGTTTCTATGTGTTGATTAGTTTATAGTTACATTTTGCATGATTAAGGGTTTTATTTACCATGTTTATGTTATCTATTGAACCAGTGATGCTTGAAACTCTTTGTTGTTCACAAACTTGATGTCCATTTACTCCATTTTTCCCTAAGATCCTTTCTACCTTGAATCAAATCGGCCCTTCAACAACCTTGTATCGTCATCTAATAGCTTTCTTGACCTTTTGACCCCATAGCCCAGTTAATCTAACATCTTGTTATCTATTTTATATCTTTGATCAGTTTCATCCCTCACAACTTAAAAACAAAAATCAAAAACTTACTTCATAACTAGCCTAAAATCAGAACACAATAAACAAACACACAGATATCCCTTACACATATAGAGAGAGCCCTCTCTGAGTCCAGGAAGGCTAGGTCCTCGGGCTCCAAAGCTTGGTTTGATGTTACACTGTCATTTGGCTTGCCAATCAGCCAAATCACGGGAACCTAACATAATGGCGATCACGGTGGGACTCTGAGTGATAATCAAGCTTAGTTTCCCTAATCTTTAGAGACTTTTGAGAATATTAGTTGGCTGACTTATCCCACCGCTCACTAACATAATGGCGATCACGGTGGGACTCTGAGTATTAAACAAACTTAGTTTCCCTAATCTTTAGAGACTTTTGAGAATATTAGTTGGCTGACTTATCCCACCGCTCACTAACATAATGGCGATCACGGTGGGACCTTGAGTCAAAACATCCTAGGTATCCCTTAGGAACTCTTAGATCTCAGTCAAACTTAGAAGAGTAGAATCTGGTTGTCTCACCATCCTAGCAAAATGATGATTCAGCTGTAGGACACTCTTCCAAACCTTAGGATTACATAAAAACTCAAAAAACCCCAAAAACTCCTTTAGATTGGTTTTTGTCAGTACTGGTGGTGGACCACACACATATCTCAAAACAACCAGATCCACCTGGCGACTCCACTAGCCTCCAGTAGGCCTTACTACTTTATCGAACTCTAGATTACCATCCAATCAATCTATCCCATCGCTCACTAACATAGCGGGAGATGGTAGGACACTGAGTACACAACAATCTAGTAAACTCTTATATACTCCTTAAGTCCTTTAGATACTCAAACAAGCAAGCAACCCATAGACCCATTTAGAGTAAACTCTTTTTGTTCGCATCACCCTAGCAAAGTGTTGAAACAAGTCTAGGATACTTTAACAAACCATAGGCTGCACATAAACTCAGAAAATCCAAAACATTCCCAAATTAGTTACTGGTGGTGGACCATAGCTATCTTCACAAAAACAACCCAGTTCCACCTGGCGACTCCACTAGTCCATCCCTTTTATTTTTGACCATCCTTCACCTTAGTAGAACTTTAGAGAGACCACTCATCCAAAACATTCACCAATACCATTCTCTCTAAACTCTAGATCCAAAATCTGGCTTCATGAAGAATCAACACCATATCCCATCCAGACCCAATCCCCCTATCATAGTAGATGACCCAGAGAAGATTCTATGGCAAGCTTCTGAAACTGACCATCTAGCTACTGGTAGATCCATCCGTAAAACAAGATCAGTACCTAAACATCTCACTATCCTACCAGAATCACCTTTTGAATTAGAGTCATCAAAAACTCTTCTCAGAAGCAAATCATATAGTAAGATAAACTTTGATGATCTTGAACCCCTAGACCCTCCACAAAGTCCTAGTAGAGAAGCCTCACCTACCACACCTCTCAACTTTCAGCTTCTCTATCAATTTGGCTCATACCATCCCAGGTTTTCTCAAAACCGAATCATTAGTCCAAGTACATCCGCCACACCTATCCAAACCACTATTGTTCAAACCACCTCAGCTCATCCCACTAGCCCTCATCTCGTACATCATCCATTAGCTCCCATCATGGCAGCCTGGTACGCACCTTTGATGTTGCCACTACCTTTGGCTCCCCTACCAGATAAATATCAAGACAAAATCCCACACTTTACCAGAGAAGAAACTGCCACATCTCGGCAACATGTAAGTAGGATTGGGGATGCTTTTGAATACTTGGAAGTATAAGACGAAACCGTCAGAATGAGAATATTCGCCCAAAGCCTGGGTGGAGAACCCAAAACATGGTTTAAGAGCTTAAATCCAAATAGCATCCACAACATCCTAGAACTCTTCCAAGTATTTTTAAACAAGTGGGAAGTCCAAAATAATCCCATTCAAATCCTGTCAGAATATAACAACCTAAAACAGGAAAATGGGGAAAGTGTCCAGGCATATTGCACTAGGTTCAATAGTGTGTATAACGCCCTCCCGCCTCACTTCAAACCCCCACTTGGTTTAGTCTTGGCAGAATTCCTCGATGGTTTTGATCCAGACATGACATATCATCTGAGAGACAAGGATCCCCCTACCCTAGAGGAAATGAAACAAATAGCCATAAAAACAGAAGCCAAATTAGTAGAAAAAAGAGCTAGGACTAGATTAGAAGGAAAAGTCCCATATAGATATAAGGTATCCACTTCATCTCCTTCCCTAGATCCTAGAATAGATGGCCTGATCAAATCCATGACAAAGATGTGGGAAAAAATGAGTGAAAAAGTGCCTCCTAGGGACAACCAACCAAACCCTCAAAACCGGAAACAAGGCTTTAGAAAAGATCAGTCTCAAAATAAACCAAGAGGAAATGATCAGCAGATTAGACCATCCTTCAGTGAGAATTATGTTGATGAAGAGAATAAGGATACCGCACCCATTGATGAAAATCATTGGAAACTCATAGGTTCTGATAACGAGAGTAAGGTTTACCTCACAGCAGAAGAGAAAGAGTTATGCTCCCCAAGTCAGGACGAAACCGACTATGAAGATCTCGAAGATCCTGCCATAGATTTTCAGAATGCCATTATAGAAGCTCATAGGCAGTATAACCTTAGAAGCATAAAAAACCAAGACCACTCCAAGAAGAGTAGCCCTGACACTGCTAAATCCTCTGACACCATCCTTAAAAAAGCCATGGATAGCAACAAAATTGTCGCCAAGAAAATTGACCAAAATAAAGATAAAGCTATTCAAACAAGTCTTAGCTCAGATACTCCTAGTACCTCCCTAAAGACTCCCGAGGCGACTGTGTCAAACAAGGTCTCAAACCAGAATCAAAAAATTAAGAGCATAGAAAAGGTCATGTCTGAAAAAGCTGAAACAAATCTGCCCAAACTACAAACTCCTTTTAGTTTCGAAGGGGAAGTTTCCGAAATAAAAATTACCATACCCCTTACTGAGCTAATAATTGTAGATAGGTATAGATCTCAAATTTTCAAAGTTTTTGACATAAGGAGCGAGGCAGATACTTTAAATCTAACTGAAAACAAACCCGAGCTCTTATTCGGCCCGAAAATAGAAGGTCAATACCAAGAAGGATCTGTTTCTCCTTCCTATGTGAGCCTGAACATACGGGAAAAGATATTACATAATGCCACGTTAGATTCTGGTGCCTCCCATAACCTCATGCCTAAAGCAGTCATGGAAAACCTGGGGCTAGAAGTAACTCAACCTCTGGTAACTCAAGCAGTCATGGAAAACAATACTCCCATTTATTCCACTCATTCCAATTTAGATTCTTTTATCTTATACAATGAAAGTGATATAAACAAGCAGATAATGGAAAATGAAGAAGTTCTCAAACCATCAGAAATGCATTTTCCGTTACTAGATGCAGAAACTAATAACCAAAACTTCTCTGATCTTTCTCCTGTTAATCTTGCATATCATAAGTCAGAAAATAGATTTGTAAATCAAGTTGAAGAAAAGAAATCTGGCAGTCCAATGTACATGGATGGTGACATTTCTTATGTTAATGATTCTCAAATTCTTGATCAATATGTTGACTTATATGATTTCCAAATAGAAGCTAACTTTGCAGAAGATTCAGTTTTTGATTTCCGAGAGGAAGCTCAGTTTCATAAACTTGAGAAAAGTGAGCAGCCATTACAGGTCATCTATAACACTGATAAGGAGAGCCTTGAGAGTTCAGAAGTAAGTGAAGAGTCTCAGACTCTTGACTCTACTTCACTTCAGTCCGTCAAATATAACATTCACATAATTGGAAATCAATTTTTTTTCAGCTTTGACGATGAGGTTGAGAAGGATGATGAAATTCTTCAGCAGGTTATAAATAAAAAGTTTTTTCCTGAAATGGTTGAAGAAATCACTTTGGACAGGGAATCTTCCTTAACTCCAGATTTGTAGCCACCAAGTTCCATTGAGTTACAAATTGAAGATGAAGAAGTAGAGGCTGATAAACACATGAGAGTTGTCACACTGTCCTTTCAAGATAATTTACTATCAAAGTGTATCCTTGCTCATCAACCTGATAACCTTCACACAGTGTTCAGCCCGCCCTATCAAAACACATCAGCTTGTGAAGAAAACTACACTGCAATATGTGATGAGTCTGACATTTCAAGTGATTAGGAGCAAAAGGAAGAGTTGCTTTACGAGGAGAGTCCCAAATATAGTCAAGTGGAAGAAAGATTAGTCCTAAATGAAGCCTATATCTCAAATCCTCTAGATCAGGTATTATTCCAAGATCCATTTGTTGTTTTCCTTGAGAAATCTAAAAGAGTAGTCTTGAATGAAGCCTATATCTCAAAATCTCTAGATCAGGTATTTTTCCAAGATCCATCCATTGTTTTCCTTGAAAAGTCTAAAAGATTAGTGGGTTCTATCATAAACAAGTTGCTACCAAGAATGACAAAAAGCTTAAGCACTACTATCCAAAAACCAGCCAAATGGGAGTGGTCTTTTTCAGTACTTTAACATCATGAAAGAACTAAACCAGAATCACCCATTTGATCATCTACTTGACTAGTTACATTGGAAAGAAGATTTCACCAAATGAATGTATGTTGTGTACAGTTTAGATTAGGATAGGTAGATAGTTAAAACTCAGCCTGGTGGGCACCTTTCCAGTTTTAGATTGTTTGAAGAAAAAGTGAAAAAACAGTAAATACAAAAATAGTAAATAGTAGAAAAATAGGGCGGTTGAAAAAAAGAAAAAGGCCCCATATTCCAAAAAATAGTCCTTCAGAAAGTGCGCAAGTCTAAATGCCGCTACTAGTACTTCAATGTCTTGTTCAGCTATCTAGCCTAATCATAGCTGAGCATGTTTAAATTTATTTGCTGATAAGTTAGTGAGTGCAAAAGATAGTCAACATTGTGTAAGATTGAATTATCACAGAGTTTAGATTAGGGAGAGATTCTGGTTCCACATGCCTAAAACAGAACCAAAGAGAGAAAGCAAGGTGTGAAAAATACATTGTACATCTTACCCCGCTTTTTCTAAATTTCTTTTATACAGAATAATATTTGTGTGCAGCTTGTCTTTTATGCCGCAAATACATGAAAAATCAGATTGTCTAATCCTGATTTGATCATTTTAAATTTCATGTTTTAGATTAGAGAACAAAATCCTGTCAAACTGCTTAATCTTGACAGTTGATCTAGTATAGGTAGAGTAATGAAGGAGTTCATCAGTTTAATATGAATTCCCGGCAGATATAAGAGTATAAATAGATAGGTTCATTTTGCAAAAATAAAAATATACATTGTCAAAAGGCTGCTAGTTCAAATGCGCCAAAGAGAAGAAAAAATGTTAGGGAAGATAGTGGGGTAGGTAGAAATATCATTGATGTTAACCATACTGTCACTTTTCAGAAATAGCATCAAAGAAAGGTGAAATTTTTCCCCAATGGGTAAGGCACTGGTCTTCATAAGCCAAAGATCTGAATTCTGGACACCTCATGACGAGGAGCTGCCCTCCTCAAATGGAGCCACTGTTAGTCATCAGTATTTTTCACTTGTTAATGATGACTACATCCATAGCTGAGTTTTCTAGAAGTTGATCTCCATATGTCTATTTGTCATCTAGAAAACCCTCATAAAAATTTTTTCGCCCTCCTTCTTTTCAGTCTGCCCATGTCAAGGTTAAACCTCACTATCACTATCCTATCTAGCTTTAGCCCTACTAGTCTGCCCATCAGTTCTAAAAGGACAATCCAAGTCTGTTTCAAAAGCCTCCCCTAAGTCAGGAAGTGGCGCTTTAAGGCATTTTACCCTTGGCAACCATTAAAAGGCCAAAAACCTCCATCTGCTACAGACCAATCATGACAGACCTCCGACTCTGCAAATGAAATTGATCACAGCTCTAAGTCGCGCCACTTACATAGCCCTAAGTCTCAGCACTGCATAAACCACAGTCTCAGGCTGATTTTAGGTGTTTCACAGTGTTTTATGGATTTTACAAAGACATGAAACATGTCATCATCTCAGAAGAAATTTCTTGAATCTACATTTAGAAGAACATCTGGTTCTCAATGTAAACATGAGCCTAAGATATATCTGCAAGACAGAGAGTTTCTCATAAAAACCTGGCAGCTCCATTCAGCATGAAAACACAGTAGAAGAAAGACAACACTGTCAAACAAAATTGTAATTTGTCATGGCCAAGAACCTCCTTCATCTATAAGCAGAGGGTTAAGGTGCCTCCTTCATCCACAAGCAGAGGGCGATGGCTAATATTGATTTGAAGAAATTACAAAACTGACTATAAGCATAGGTTTGTTTTTACTAGACAGTGAAATAGTGACTCTAGGTTTCTAAAGGAAAATTGATGATCAAAACAGGGCTAAGATCTGAAATATGCAAGACAAAAGAAAGCAGAGTTTTTGGTCTTTTGTCCTAAGAAAGAGGATCATTTGAATTTTCAGTCATCATCATGGTGCATCAAAAAGTACTCCTTTAATCAAAGTTGTCATAAAAAATATCTCTGCAGAGGTGTTAATATGAACCGCTCAAATCAATGCTCAGCAGGAAATTATTTCAATAAAAGGGACCTCTGTATACTCTCATATTCTTGTTGAGTGGTGGAATACAGTCCATGGTTTCTGAATAAACATAGGGAAAAAGCAGGCAAGTTATACACAGTCCCAGACATGAGACATCTGGATATCATTCAAAGCGCCAATGCAAGTTATGGTGTCGCGATCTACACTCCACCACAAAGACAAATGTATCCTTCAAATGCAGTAGGATTGGTGTTTTCAAACCTCCACTGAAAAGAGAATGATTGACAAAAGCCTTGGTACATATGAAATATTCTAGCAGTCATGCCACACATCATATGTTTGTCTCCTTAGCACAAAGGTATAAAAAGCTTATGAATCTGAGTTTTAGACCATTGGGAGACATGACATTAATGAAAGTAACTCCAATCATAGACAGGTGTCTTTTTGAAACTGTTTATCACAGCTGGCAAAGGCAATCTAGGCTTTTATTACCAAGAGACATCATCACTGAAATAATTGTTCATAATAGGCAAAAGAGATGTTTTGACATACTGTCAGTGTGTTGGAAAGTTTGAAACAAAAGCAGGTCTTCATTATTCAAGGGACAGAGATATCATAAGTAATATGTTCTAAGCAGAGAAGTGTATTGGGAAGCAGTGCCCTTCTAAATCAATAGACCATGACAAAATCTGAATAAATGCAATAATTTTGGACACCTACAGTTGGAAAGGGTTGATGAAGTGCTTGGAGACAGAAGTTGTCAAAACAAGTTAAAGGATAAGCCTCATCATTTCAAAAGACAAAGCAGTGTCAAGTACTTTTCCTCATACCTTAAATGAATTTTTTGTGTTAAAATGTCACCAAAAGTGTTAAAAAAGTGGTAGAAGATGGTCTATAGGTTTTTGAGGTATTATCCAAAGATGGAGCTTCTCTGATGAATTATCACCAGAGGGACATATTAGCAGGAATCACCTATTCAAACCCATATGCATAATTGAACAGAGTTTTAACCTTTTCGAAATAGGTTTGTTTTTTATAAAAAGGTGGTACATGTTGACATGGTTTAAAGAGCATGAAAGACCTGCTGCCAACGTCATTTCAAAAGGATAGACTCCTCTCAAAAGCCATCAATATCATTCGGGTTTCAAACAAAACAACAAGTCCAAGTATTGTTTCAAAGGACATAACCTTCAAAACCCTTACAAGACTAAACCAAGGAGTTTTATTTCATTTGGCTTTTCGAAGGATCAAAAGACCGTTGGAAAATTGTTGAGCAGATCCCCAAGCACGAGCAAGCATTCCCTTGATGATCACAAGGTCGGAAGGACGAGTTTTGAATTGATTTGCAGAGTTTTTGAGGGTGTTTACACCGCACGGCACTCCTGGAACAATTTTTTGAACTGTGCCACAAGGGCGCGCGGCGCCCCTGTACCGTCGGGTCACGGGTGCCCAAAGTTGACCCGACAACCAAATCTGGCGTGGCACTTTGAATGTCAAGTGCGTCGCACATATATTTGACCCTCATACGTTATCAAAATGCCTCTGGAGCTGGCCTAAACTCATCAAGAAGATTTTTCATCATATTTTCAAGGTATTTCCATGAACCCTCTCAGTTTTTGAAACAAATGTTAAGTGGTATGAATGGTTAAGAGGCCATGTTTTCAAGCTATGGTATGAGAATGAAATAGTGTTTTCCCGATTGACTGATGAAACATCAAACACGTGTGAACTTTATTTTTATTAAAATACCATCAAAATACCATCACTACCATGGTGAAGCAAGGTTGAAGCCATCAACCATACGCATTGTTTGAAAATATAAAAAATCTGCGATGTACAGTTGGAGGGTGTTTAGATCGGATTAGTGCAAGGAGCAGTAGAATATAGAGAGGGCAGTTTGTGTGAAAGGAGTCTTTCATAGTTTGAGTAATAGAAAAGTGTTTGTGATATCATAAAAACATCTCAAAACTCTATCACCATATCCATAAACAAGTGCCTTTTGCTGTGAGAATATCCTTGGTTTAAAGCTGTGGTGTAGAGCTGAATATACTGATGAAGTGCTTACAGGGAAAGGGATGTGTTGAACTAAGAGCTATGTATTTTCACCTTGACTAATCAAAGGACAAGATATCTTATATCTTCAAGGCATCAAAGGGCAGGTCACCCCTATAAACCATAGAAAGAGACAGTTTTTTCACAGTGTATTCTACATTACTGTCTTTTGTTCTTCAAGTGGATATTCACATAGAGCAAAGGAATTTTCTACAAATACAAAGTTGTTGCATTGATAAGGGGCCTTGATTATTTGAAAAGAGAAAAATCTTACAGGCTTTGTTGAAATTTTTGAAGCATTTTTCAAGACTCTGTCATATTGTTACATAAACTGTGGCATTGACTATATGCTTACACTAAAGGTTGATTGCATGAGATATGAGTTTGTTGAGTGATTGGCATACTAGGTAAAGGAAAGTTTGTAATGATTGAAAAGTTCACCATTGGTCAAAGGTACAAAAAAGGTTTTTGAGCTCCAAACATCACAGAGCAAGGCGATTTTGACACTCTAAACAGCATTTTCACCTAACAGTCTGTCTCCATTTCACTGTATTGTCTCTTCTTAAGGGATCTGCTGGCTGAGATAAACATTAAAGGTGAGAAGGCCACTTTTTAAAGGAGCAAGGGTTTTGTATTATGAGGAAACATTTTGAAACCATTCAAAGACATTGTTTCTCACAGTGTATTGACAGGGTTTAGTTTAAAGAAGGTAGTTAAAGACAGTGAGGCAGTTTGGTTCTTCAATAGCATAGTTAGTCCAAAATGCCGCCCAGGCAAGACAGCAAAAGCGGTCTACATAAAAGATATGAGCCAATATCTACAGAAGAATTCAATGCACATCCATCCATCCTCTTCAATTTTCATGAGGTAGGTTGTTTGGATTTCTGCCAGAAAGTACAGGAGGTTAAAAGTTTCTCACCCTTGACACACCTATGCGGCCTGAGGTTCCAAAGCAAGCATTTCTAGGTAGCAGACCTTAATTTCAAGTTTTCCCTGAGGTCAGTGTCTAAAGCCACCAAAATTCCATATCATGGCGAGAAATGGTTCAAACAGACCCATCTAGACTTGGATGACTACAAGCCCTTCATCAAGCCCTATCATAGAGATACTTGCACTGTTATTTTTCCTTTCTCTTATCTTCTTGCCAGTTATGCTCCTCTAACGAAGGTCATAATGAAGTACTTTACTTGTGAAGGATGATTTACTCGAGTTTATGCCTACCATGTCCGACTATTGATGCATTTCACTAGAACTAGGCAGCTAAATCTCCCTTAATTTTTATACAAAAGCATCGAGAAGATGGCTTCCACAGTCCAGAAGAAGACTCCATCTCTGCAAATAGCTTCCCTTTTCCATCATTCTCTGATCAAAATTATCATCCTACACCAGCTGGAAAAGAAAGAGGTTCCATGGGATGTTTTTATCAGCCACCCAGATTTCTCTACTATTCCTCCTATCCATATATTTCCCACCCAACCTATTCATCGCCCTGTACCTTTGTCCAGCAGGCCTACTCCTAGAAGACTCAAGATCACCACAGAACAGTCAGGACAACATGAAGAAGAAAGACATGAACAGGTAGAAGAGGGAGAGGATAAACATGATGAAACTGATGAATACCAGCAGCATGATTTTGATGGTCAAAAGCAGCAGCTTGAGCCACAAAGTGAGCATGAAGTTGAAACACACCAACAGCTTGATGTTGGTAAACAGGGGCAACAATTTGAACAACAAAAAGAGATAGGTGAAGGGTAGCAAATTGAAGATGAAGGGCAACAACAGGAGCAAGAAGAAAAGAGTGCTGAACAGCAGCATCTCAGTGAAAATGAATAGCAGGGACAAGAGGAAGAGCAACAGCTTGATATTGAAGGTCATGAACAGCAATTTGGGCAGGAATTTGAGCAGCAGCTTGAGCCATAAAATGAACAGGAAATCCAAGCACAGTAGCAGCATAAAGTTGATGATCAAGGGAAACAAGGTTTTGAGGCAGATCAGCGTCATAACATTGAGGGGCAGAAGCAACTTAAAGAAGACACACAACAGCCTCAAGGAGAGCAGCAGTTTCAAGAAGTTGACAAGGGTAAAGCCGTTGTGTCTCCTTCTCCCAAAAGAACAAAGCCCAGCACAACAAGAAATAAATGGCCTAAGACTGCCACTCCAAAAGTAACAAGAGTTATCCCTGGAAAAAGAAAATTGCCAAAGGGGTCTCCCACTAGCATGCCAAGAAGGAAGAGTGCAAGGTTAGCTTTCAAGGGCAAAGGGAAAGGTAGGCTAGGGGAAATTCAAGAACAAGGAGGTACATTGGTTGTCATTCCCATCCAAAGTGATGACAGCGATAATGAAGCCCTCACTCTTGAAAACCTTCTAATCCATTGCGAGGGTCAAATTGAAGCATTGGAGAATGACCTTCATCGGGAAAAGACCTTCAATCATTTCTTGGAGATCCAAAATAAACAAATGAGTGTCCATTTGGCTGTCCATGAGGCATGATCTATCAAATACAAGAATGAGGCAGCTAAAGCACAAATAAGGATAGAGGAGCTCATTGGTGAGTTTGATCAAGATGAAGAAGAAGACCAGCCTAGGCAGAAGAGACCTAGAACCATAGGGCTTAAAAGAGCCCTAGAAAAGCAAAGGGAAGAAGGGCAGGCTCGTCTTCAAGCTTTTCCCCTCACTGCACTACTTGGGCAAGAAATTGAAGAAAATAAGGAGGCATGGCTAGAAAGAGCCAATAAACACTTGGAGATGAAGCTTGAAAAGGCAAACAAAGACCTGGAGCAGCAAAGGAAGATGACACAGCACTATCAAAAGTTGAATCAGTTTGCCCGGCGCAAGCTAAAGGCCACCCAAGAGAAACTAAAGGAAGAAAAGAGGAAGCGCCCGGCATGGAAAGAGAAGAAAGGTATACCAGCACTTGAAATTTGGGCTTCAGCTTCGGAACATGTTGCCAAGGACCCTTGAGAGTCATGCACCCCAATTTTGAGCCCATTTTGACAATTTTTGGTTTTTTGGCATTTTTGGGTTTTTGATCAAAACCTCATAAATTCGCCATTTCATTTTGAGGATTTTTCAAGGGAGGAGAATGGTACCATCAGATGCCATAATTTCATGAGCATTTCCTCAGCGATTTTCAGTGCATTCGGAGATCATTTTCCCCCTCAAAATAGCGAAAAAGGCTCGCATTTTGCACATTCTGCCCGGTCTATCAGCAAACTGTAATTTTCTAGCTTTTTACACACAGGTGCAGATTTGGAGGACTTTTGGGCATCGGATTGGAGAATTTTCAGTTGCACCGGAAGGTAGACACTCAGAGCTTTCCAACGAGCTATCATGAGCCTCATTTTGACATTAGGAAGGCTGCCAAATGTTTCCGGCAAGTCAGGGGACCTTTTTCTGATATAAATTTGAAGTATTTTTGTAATTTTTGAACCTCAAAAATCTGCTTTTTCCAAATGTGCGTTTAGCTATTTTTACACTTGGAAAATGATGCAAAGTCAATTAAATTCCCTTTTTTAGCAATTTTTAGATATTTTATGAGATATTTTTGTGTCTTGGGCTTTGCAAAGCCTCAAGGACAAGTTTAGATATTTTGATTAGGCCAATGAGGATGGAAGTTGAACCATGAGGTTTTCCTCACTTGAGCCTATTTATTCCATAAGCTCTCATTGTAAACAAGGCTGAACTTGAGAAGAGAAGCAATATATTGGTCATATTAGCTTTGGAGAATATACTTGTGTTATGCTTTTGGATTGCCTCTTGAATGTTCTTGGATGGATGATGAAGGATTGTTGATGGATTCCATGACATGGTAGAATGGTATAGTGTCTCTTACTTTGTTGTTGTCTTCTAGTTTTCATTCATGATACATGTTTCTTGCTTGCTATAAATCAGTAGAGATTAAATTTGAGATATGCCCATGGAGGCACCTCAAAATTCCTGAATCTTCATAGCTTTTATGTTTTCTTCTTCCTTAGTTGCATTAAAGAATTCCTAACTGCTCTTTAATAACTTGAGGATATTGTTGCTAGTTTCATTAATAGTTCTATGCATGTTGAGTAGGATGTATGGTGTGCCCTGCTTACCTATGTCTGTCCATAGTTCCATACATGAAGCTATCTCTTTGACTGATTAAGATTATCATTTTGTTTGAACCAAGGAGGCCTAGTCCCGATCTAGCCCTTTGCCTAAAACTATGCAAATCTTGTTGTTCAAAGTGCCCAATGACTTGAAGTACTGTGTTTAGGCATTCCGGCATAGATTTTTGAGTTGTTAGTCCATCTTATGTGTTTTTCCCAAAGTCTGATAGTCATTTCCCAAAGTTAGAGGGTCTTATACTTCTATGCATGGCTTGAATGTTTGTTTCTATGTGTTGATTAGTTTATAGTTACATTTTGCATGATTAAGGGTTTTCTTTACCATGTTTATGTTATCTATTAAACCAGTGATGCTTGAAACTCTTTGTTGTTCACAAACTTGATGTCCATTTACTCCATTTTGCCCTAAGATCCTTTCTACCTTGAATCAAATCGGCCCTTCAACAGCCTTGTATCGTCATCTAATAGCTTTCTTGACCTTTTGACCCCATAGCCCAGTTAATCTACATCTTGTTATCTATTTTATATCTTTGATCAGTTTCATCCCTCACAACTTAAAAAACAAAAATCAAAAACTTACTTCATAACTAGCCTAAAATCAGAACACAATAAACAAACACACAGATATCCCTTACGCATATAGAGAGAGCCCTCTCTGAGTCCAGGAAGGCTAGTTCCTTAGGCTCCAAAGCTTGGTTTGATGTTACACTGTCATTTGGCTTGCCAATCAGCCAAATCATGGGACCCTAACAGATTGTTTGGAGCATGGAGGTCTACATAATGAAAACTTGAAAGCTTCATTACACTTTGACAGAAGACCAATGGATATTTTGTTATTAATATATTCTACAGAGTGTGGAGGTTCACACAATGAAATATTGGGATTACATCTGCATTTGTGTTCTTTTGAAAGTATACATTAGTATTAATATTTTAATTATTTGAAAATAGTCTTTCTATATTTGATACCTTGAGAGCTTCGTTTGCATTCTAGTACAAGAAAGATGGTTATTTTATTTTTAATATATTTTGCGGAGTGCGAAGGTTCATACAATGAAAGCTTGAGAGTTTATTCCACATAATGGATTTACTCTGCAGTCGCACACATATGCATTTGTGTTATGTTGAAAGTATACATTAGTATTAATAATTTAATGCTTTGAAAATCATGTTTCTAGATTTGATGTTTTAATGCTTATCTGGTTTTCTTCTTCCATCTACACATGGGTACACTGATTGAATACATAGTCATGTGTGTAGTCGGTGTATTAAATGTTGTGACGATTGATATCTACCCACAATGGTGTTTCCTATTAATCAAAGGATATACATCGGGACAATAAAAAATATGGCTGGTGACATTATCGTTGTAGCATTTTTGAGACACAAAATAGTTGTACGTGGTGATTTGTAGGGAAATGAGTCTGCAAAAATTTGAAATAGCTAGTATAATGAGGAAACAACTCTATTTGCAATGATATAAACAAATAATTCACTTCATTCTCATTGTTACATTTATGACTTGAAAATAATAATAAGTTTTAATGAGGAGATAGACATTGGAATGATGGAAATCTCTAGATGGAAACTTTATATATAATACAGAGATTTCATGACATATGTCAGATGCAAAAATCTAACAAGTTGTAATTTATAGGGAAATGAGTTGACAAGAATTTTGAAATTTTTGGCAGAGAAAGGAAATAATCTATTTGATGATGTCAATAAGAGTGTTTTATAACCTTTTATGTATTTGAAATAATAGATCGTGTAATTTTTTCTCTTTAAAGTTTACACTTAAAATTTTGGAGTATTGTCCAAGCTTCGGTTACCATACATAAATTGTTATCTCTGAAGGTGAGGTTCCATTTTCAATGGTGTCTCAATTTTGTTTCTTTTAAATCGTGGATGATAGAAATAGTGTAGAAATATAGAAGCTCTACAATACTACAAGATTTTAAATCGATTCACCTTTGTTGGTTTTCTATTCACATTTGGAAGTTTTTTAGTTTATTATAATGATCACAAGTACTTTTAACTTATTTTGTATATTAAATTTATGTTTCTTATGATACATATAACCATTATATTCAATCACTGGTAATGTGCGGAGTAAATGCAGGTGATTGAGAGTATCTTTGGTATATTGGATTGTTAATTGAGTGTGTCATGTGTAGCAGTTTTGACATGGGTGGTATTAAGAATTTCCATAGAACATGTGTGTGGATTAAGGAATAAGTTTTGTATGTGTGTTATTGAATTTCATAGCAATTAGAGCTTAATGTTTGAATATTGGAAACATTAGTTTTTTTAACAAATTTGTAAACATAATACAGATATGATATTTTTCTTTTGTGGAAATTATAATGAAGGTACTTATGTGGGGTTTGGATACATTGTAAATGATGGCTAATTAATTCATGTAATGTATACGAATGCACATAGTGTTAGTTATTAAACCTTGACTCCTGTAGTTTACTCGAAGTCATTGGTTTCATATTTCGAATTAATTCTAATGTTAAGTGGCATTTTTTCGTTACTATAGAAGCGATTTCAAATTTTTGTTGATTATTTTATATAAAAATCACTACATGTTAGTATTTTTTAATTGAAACATGTATTTTTATCAAACAAAAAGGTTTCAAATATTTTTTTATTGTTCTAATGCATGTTATCTTATTAACAGAAAAAATTGTCATGGGTAAATTTATTAGTGCTTTTGGCATTCAATTTACCTAGTATGTACATGCACACGTCTTTATTCAATATATCGATGCACACATGGTATCAATGTTTCACATATTTATTGCACACATATGTTCTCTTGTAGAACAATACTTATTGGCATCCTTTAAAAAGAAACTTAACCTAATATTCCATAATAGTAATAAGTATTTAATCCACAAAATATTTGTTATTTCTAGTTTACAAATTGTTTTTTGCATTTTTTTTCTATTACATTATGAATTAAAGTTTTTGTTTCCAATAATTGAATTATTTTTGTGTCTTCAAAATAAAGGAGTTCAAAAATAAATATGTTAGTGCATAATAAGGTCCCCACTATACCTAAACTTTGTGTCAAGTTTTATGAGAAATAGGTGTGGCAATCCATTCATAAATCATGTTTGGTTCAACTTCACATAGTAGTGGGCATCAACTGTCAAGTTGATTCATCATAAAAGAGGGTTGAATGAGTGTTGGCATAATATTTATTTTTGAATGTCCTTACACACTTTACTATTTATAGCTATTATTGATAGTTTTACTTGAAATTTGATCGGAAAAACAACATAAATTCCAACACATTCCTATTACAATATGGTGGATTTGTTTTGTGACTTAAGGTTACAAGTTTCAAATTTCATGATATTGGGTATCGATGGGGGTTCTCATGATGCTGAATCAATTTTCACTATAAAAAAAACAGGATTCAAACACTCGTGCTTCCAAATTTTTGTTGAAAAATAGAAAACGTCGAATTACGTAGATTTTTTGTCATGTGGGAAAATTTTCCAATGGGTTTTTTGATGATTTTAAATCAAATTCCACTATAAAAAATTGGATTCAAAAAATCACGCTTCTAGAATTTTATTTGAAAAATAAAAATATTGAATTGCAACGAATTTTGGTCATGCAAGAAAATTTGCAGCCTCAGCAGACAAATTCTATTATTATATATCATATTTTTATGTTTCTGATGACATGCATATCAGTGATCTTGAATCAAGAGCAAAGTCAGGAGTAAATGGAAACTATGCTTTTGGAATTTCACATTTTTTTCCCATTACATTTTGTTAAAGTTGGTTTTGGTATATTTAATTTCTATTTATTCAAAGTGTCGTATGTAACAATTTTCACACGAGTAATTGAAACAACTCGTGTCTATGATAAAAACATAGAATTGTAAAGTGAAATAGGGTTTGAAATCATTTTTCATTGACAGAGTATATTTTACTGCAAAGTGAAAATGGGTAGCACGAAAAGAAAAGAGGTTATTTTCATCGATATAGATAACTCACTTGATTTCATTGATGATAGATTTGAATCGTTGATAATGTATAAGTGATATGTGAATATATCAACAAAAAAGAAAAAAACAACAAGATTTGGAGTACCAGATTAGTGAAAGTTAGGTGTGTTTAAGAGGTCTTTCATTTTAGAGAAATTATCTACCAATGTGAAAATAATTTTGATTTAAAAATGAGGAAAATTAAGCTAGGATAAAAAAAGGTTACTTTAAATCCCAATTCATTCAAATGGTTACTTAAGTTAAAATAACCCAACAAGAATTTAGAATTTTTTGTTATGAATAGTTTCCTCAAGACAAAATGAGGTGGGATTGACATTGTGTGAGAATTCATTTCTCCATCTTCTGGGGTTCCTTTCGATATTTCTATTGTAGATATTTCTTTGTTTAAGAAACCATTTAGGGATTTCTATTGGCTCTTTTCCAATGTAGTAGGGCAATAAATTACAAAAAATGATCTGAAATGCATGTTCTATGTGCTTTATGAGAAATACAAAAATAATTTTATTTTCTATTGGACTGATGTGATTTCCAATGAATAATTTGTTCAAATATATATATATTATCCAAGAATAATATATTTTTTATAACGATGTATCTAATAAAAAATTTTGTGTCAAGGTATGTGTTTTATGGTTTACCCTGTAATCCTAAATTCAATTTTCATAAGAAACCAATGCAGTTGTAGTATCCTATATTGTGGAAGAACAAAGCTTCTTTAAATTTTTGTTTAGTTCAAGATGTGTTTGTAAGGCAACTGTATTACATGGTAACTCAACAAGAGCCTCCTCGAACATCTACAAAGGTGAAGGTTTCCTATCCAGAAAAAGGAGAACATGAGGAAAGAGAAAGAAATACAATTATATGAACTTATGGTTTTGCAGATAGGCCATTGATGTTGCCAAATATTATTCTAGATATGTATTTTGTTGTTGAACTCTATAGGGAATATTATTGTTTCCTACCTACATTTGAATAGAAAAGGAAAAATAATTTATTTCTTTTCCATTTACTATTGGAAATATCATTGTGAAGAATACAACTCATGCTAACATTCTTTCAAAGTCCTTATATTCTTTTAGGTGAGGTGAAGCTAGAGTTATTGAAGGATTTGACAGAGGAATTTTTTTCACATAACACATATACTCTATGAGGTATGGGAACTTGTTTCTTAGAACTATAGATAAAAGTGAGGAAAGTCATAATGTATCAAAAAAATATTAAAATATGCTAGTAGATGCTGAAGAGATCGTTGAAAAAGAGATCATCTACATAGGAGGAAGATATAAGAAAATAAGCACAAATCCTATGGGACAATATCAATATTTCACACATAGTAATGGTCCAACTTCATTAACTATAAAAAAATGGAAAATAGCTATGGGAAGCGAGAAACTCGTTATCGATAGGCTATCATGTGGTAGGGATGACAAAGAGCCTCCTTGTAAAGTAAATTCAGAAAGAGGGCACACAACTAAATCAACTAGATCCCAGGGTTTGCCTAAAACAAAGAGTATTGAATATGCCAAAAACATGGAAGTTTATAGAATTGTACTACATGTTTCGGTTAATAATTGTTTGCAACAATATCATCAATTAATGGAGGATATTGCTGAATAAGACATTAATTTGATGACTTTTCTGTCACATTGGAGGATGTAAATTATGACACAGGTTATAAGATATTGAATATTGAAAGGGTGGAACTTCCCAATAAAGATATTTTTGGTCGATTAGAAATGAATGTTGATATTTCTAGGGTTGCGATGCCATGGATGATGAAATTGCATCAAGATAGTGGTGCAGAGCTTTCGGATTGTGTTAGTCGATGAAAAATAGAAAATCTAAAGTTGAAGGAAAAAATAAGAGCTAGAAGATACTGTGAGCTCGAGTTCTTTGTTGAAGACTTCACTAGCAATACATAGACCACCATTGGTAATTTACAGTCCTAATGAATATCATAGATCTAAGAAAATTGTCAAACTTCATAAAGTACAAAATTCATATATGAATATTAATATATAAAATATATTTCAAATTATTTAACATGCATGGCAAGTTACTTTCGATCTACAACATTTAAAGTGGAGAACTAAGTCTTTGGTCAATTTTTTCAAAAGAGAACTCGAGGGAGATAGGGATTTCATAGATAATGACCTATTAAATTTTAGTCTAAATCTTTATTTACTTTCCGAAATATAAAAATATAAACAAGGGCTACCATATGTTGATCAGATAAAGAAGATCAAGGTTGTATGGTCTAAGAAAATCATAACATTAGAGGACATTATTTATGAGTGTGCATGCATAGAAAATAGAAGGGAAGATGTGTATCTCAAGGTAACAGTGATTGTTTGGGATTTAAATAGTTCGTCCATTACATATGAGTATGGATTTATTTCAAAGGACAAGTTGATGGTTCATTTGGAGAGACTGAAACAATCACATGAAACAATGTTTGATGATATAATTCATTTTAATGTAGAGGAAATTCACAAATGGATAATTAATTTTGTTAGAATTAATGAAGAGTAATTTTCCTTGGCTTTGCAATTGGAAGAAGAAAGTAGAGAAATTGAGGAGGACTATTGGGTGTGGAGCCTGATTATATTTTTTATTTTGTATCACAGCATTGGACCCTTGCCATTAATGGAGTGAAAACACCGCTCCTAATTAAACATTGCCTTATTGAAGGGGGGGGTAGTTTCAGAGTTCTTGGGCTTCTAAGCACCTTAATAAAACTGCCTTGAAAATTTATTGTAATATCTAGTCAATCTAGGCCGTTCATTAGGCAGATGATCTCACGGTAGAAGTTATGTTTAATTTAGGGTTTTTTTCCCTAGAAGGAAACCCTAATTTTGCATGAGGGTATTGTATTCCGGTTATGTATTTTATGTGTATTCTCATAGAAAGAAACAGATAGGGAGACTGTGAGAGAGAACATAGGATCTTACAGTGGAGCTGCTGTAGGTTGTGTCTCTTCACTTTGCTAGATATTATAGAGGAAGGACTGGTTGTTCGGGGTGGATGTAGCCTAAATTTGGTGAACCACTTATATCTATGTCTCTCTAGTTTTATGTGTGTTCTGTGTTCGTGTTTTCCGCGTATTTTATCTGTTGCATTGCTCTATAATATATAATTTTCTAAAAAGGACATATTCAATGAATATGTTAAATAATACATTATTGTCGGCACGATGAAATAATTCATTGAAGCTAAAGTAAATGAATTTGTTGCAAAAATCCTGATTCTAAGATATGGTTGAGAGCTAAACAATATTAGGTTGTGATTTTTCATATCATAAGTGCTTCAATACATTGGAACATTTCTTTTTATTTTCAAAGCATTTAACTATTGAAATTTTCTGGGTGCATTATGATGGAATATTCTATTTCCTGAATGAAGTTCCCCATTATTTGTTGTAGATGACATTTAGAGAATATGGTTGACAATATCCCAATCGTAGTCCCCATTAGGATGAATTCATTTAGTTTTCTAGCTTAATTATTGACATTTTCATAAATTCCTTATGAAACAACGGATATTTTCTAGACCATGGCTCTGTAACCATAGCTTGTTTGAATTATGATTAATGTCTTTTCTATTTTTCATTATGTTCACCAATTATGTAAATAATTCTAAGATAACATTTCACATGGGATATCGCATTGACCCAATTTCCATAATTTTGTATAGAAAAAATTAATTGAACATGTATTTTCTAGTATTTTCATTGAGATTTTATATATTAGATAGTTTTCTACAATGAATGATAGTTAAAATGGATTTCTATTTACTTTGTCCTAATACTAAAACTATTTACTAGTTATATAAATAATATTTAGGTAATGTTTTACGCATGATATTTTATTACTATGGATTCTTTAGCATTCCTCAATATAATTGATTGAACATAAGTTCATGGGACTGTGATTTTCAGCTTTTATATTCTATGTAATGGTGTGAAATTGATGATGATAAAAAATAACATTTAGTAAGAGTTTTGGTTGAGAGATATCTATTTCATTTGTGATGTTTAGTTTAATGATAGCTATAGTGACTAGGATTTTAACTTGAATATCTTTTTTTTCTATTATTGTGTTAGTTACTTTTCAAGGCTTATGAAGCACAAAGATTCATTTCTTTGTTCTAGCTTTGTTTACAATAGAAATGAATGTTTGGAAAAAAAATTGGTTGTTAGATATCTATTGCATTTGTTGCGATCAGAATTTAAATTGAATACAAGGACAGTTGTTGTAACTATGTCTATTACTGTTGAAGGTTGCTAAACCAGAAAGACTAATTATTCTATCGAAATTGTCTGTATTTATGAATTCATGTACAAAAGTGAGAGTTGCAGACATCAATGTTACATTGTACGAAGTTTTCGTTGTGCATAGTATGCTTCCTGTCCAGAGTAAAAGATATGCATAGCAAGATATAATAATAATAATAATAATAATAATAATAAATTAAACTATGGGTTATATTTTTTGAAACATTGTGAAAAAAACTCCATATTTTGTTTTGCAATAGTCAATTGTAAATAACCTTTATAAGTAATTAGTTATAGATGTGTACAATTTTTTTTCTTAAAACACCTAACTATTTAAATAAGTCATGCTAGATATAGAAAACTTTTTTACTGTGTCAATATTTTATTATCCCAATCTCATATTAAATAGAAATGATTAATAATATTATTATGAATGTAAATTTAGTTATTTTTTAATATATGCATGAAAGCTTTGGCTTAGTAAGATGATAACTACAATTGTATGTGGAGCATTCATTATATGGATAAATATTATCTCTATTTCAAGTTTGTGCCTAAAGTTTTATTTTTATTAATACAATTCCATAATTGTAATCAATGCAAGACAAGAGAAAGAAGGAAAAAAACACATTGATTGTGCATACTGTGGTTTGCTCATTTTTGTATACAAAATATTGAAATTCACAATTAAATACCCGTTTGGTGAATGGACGAATTGACACATATCGGGAATGTAAATGCTATTATCTATAAATTAACATCGATATAATAATGGATGTGATTATTGAACACCTAAAAGCTAGTTTTTATTATTTTAAAATATTCACATTTAATTTTTTTTTTGTACATGGATTAAATGGTTTTCGAATTTTGATATTATTTTTAAATTTTTTCCACTATTTCTTGGAAATGTCATATTTGTTGTTTTTTAATTTCTCTTTATTCATAATGTTCCGTCAAACAAATTTCATATGTTGAATAGTATAAGATAACAGAAATGGAAAAAGAAGAAAATTCAATCTTGAATCTTACCAATTGTAATCTGATTTTCCAAAAAATTGTGTCAAGATTCCTAAAAATCATGTGAAATATTCCCAATTAGCAATGAGCTATTTGGAATATTAAATTTTGTTTTTGCTTCTTGGTTTGATGAATAAGAGGGTATGGAGACCCATAAATATCCTTAGTAGGAATAAAATCACCACTAATGTGAATAGAGATCAGTTTAGTGGCTTGATAAAACACCCTTATGTGCAAAAAGGGGTTGGAGCATGTAGACTGGGTCAACTTTGACCAAATCAACAACATTTTCATGAAGGAGTGGCATTCATTGTGGAACATTATAGTTTTGGAGGGAGACTCCATGCATGGAAGTAGTGGCTTTAATGAGTGGGGTGAAGGGTGAGGAAGCTGACCACTTATATAAGGAAGGGGATAGTATCCATAGAGGACATGTTTTAGATTATTATTTTGATATGGTCTATTAAGACTTGTTGCTCTCTTCATCTCTTTAGATAAGGCTCCAGTGTTGTTTAGCACAGGGTGTTCCCAAGCAGGAATCCCACCTTCAACCTTGGGGGACTTCAAGTGCCTGCTCAAGAGAATTTATTGTACTACATTTCCACATTCTAGCAACATTCGAAGCTCCACCTTTCATCTACAGTGTAGTTACTGCGAGGTTTTTTTTGTGTTGCATGTTGCAATAGTGGAGTATACATTTGGGTGATTTATGATCTATATTTCAGTGTAGGAAGGTTTCCTTCCATTGGGAGG
This sequence comes from Pinus albicaulis, assembly GCA_034641835.2. Lineage (NCBI taxonomy): Eukaryota > Viridiplantae > Streptophyta > Pinopsida > Pinales > Pinaceae > Pinus > Pinus albicaulis. Next base: position 941,519,579 of record CM076582.1, read on the forward strand.
CTAGTAAGGAAGTCCCTTGAGCCTTATTGTAGCATTTGGCACCAGGCCACACTATCATTTTCCCCTATAGCGCAGTTTAAGTCTTGAACCGCATATCTTAGGGAGGAGTTGCAAGCATGGTTTCAGTATACCATTTGGGGGGAAGTTTTTCAAGTGAAGGGATCAGCCTTTCATCTCGAGATTATATTGGAGGAGGCTTCATTCTTTGCTATATCAGATCAGCCACCTCTTTCACATTGTGTAGTTGCAGTGAATCTTCAACCCTAGGGATTTGATTCATTTGTTGTATATTGGTGTAATTCTAAAAACCCTCTTGGGTTCTTTGTTGGAGGTTGTATAGAGACTTGAGCTTCATGTACATTATATTTTGAGGCATATATCAACCATTTCATATTTTTTATATTCATATGTTGTAGCAGTGCTCTTATGACTCTGCTGTAGCAGTCTTCTAGCATTTTGATATAGTAGCAACACCTCATTCTTGAGGGGATTTATCTATTGGAGGCTTGTAGTTCTTGTTGTATGATTTGTTCCCCATCATTTTGTACTATTTTTTTGCTGGTATTATTAATGGAAAGGCTCCATATTGGTCTCATATCGTGATGTGATGTTATACACTGCTATTTCCATGTTTATGCACTATATTCCTGCTTTTCCCATTTGGGAATATTAGAGTGGTATTAGATCATAATCTTGGCTCATCCTGTGCATCTTAAGCCAATATGTCATGAGAAGAAGGAGATCGTCTCACATATAGAGAGAAGAGGTATCTCAGAAGAAAGTGGAAGTATAATTATATAGATGATAAAGAAGACAAGGGCAAAACCCCTTTATTAGGAGAATATGAGGAGAAGGAGTTTCATAAGCTTCTTCTTCGGACTATGCAATACATTGCAAGAGAAATAAAGGAGATGAAAATGGATAGACACAAATAATCCCCTAAAGGGTTTCTGCATGGGGAAGGTTCTGGTATTTCTCATGAATAGAGTGATCAACCAGTGAAGAAGTAGGTTTCCCAATGCTCTACAATGCCTACATTTTTAGAAGTGGGAAATGGAGGGTTTCAAGAACATTGAAACTCTTGAAGACTATTTTCTAGAGTATGAGTCTCAATCACAAAGATTCAAGGATTTTTTGAGTTTTCAATAATTCTATCAGATCAAGGACAATAGGATACCCTAGCATCACAATAGAGGTGGAGGATTCATACAGCATCATGATCTGCACATGACTATGGGGAGACTTTTCCTACCCAACTTTGATATGTCATCAAAATGCCCTACCAAATCATGGGTAGAGAAGATAGCCATCTACTTTGAGCTAAACCAAGTACCGGAGATGGAGGCCATCAAAATAGCAGCGCTGCATCTTGAGGGTGAAGCACATGATTAGTGGTTTCATGGAATTTTTTCATTGGGTCATGCCAATGTGACTCCATATTTAGAGTTCACAAGGAGGTTGGTGGAAAGGTTTGATCGGAGAGACCCAAAGGCACCTTTCATGGGGCTAGCTAAGCTCAAACAATAAGGTAATCCAGAAACTTATATTTCTGAATTTCTAAAACTTTCTGTTATGGTTCTTGATTTATCTACAACAAGGAGGGTCTATATGTTTATTGATGGGCAAGAAAAACCTCTACATGGGTTTATTAAATCTACCAAACCCACTACCCTTCAAGATGCCATTGAAAGAGCTAGAGATCTACAAGATGCATTTCCAAAAGCAAAGGAAACATTTCAACAAAAGCCCACTTTTCCATCAAAGGGAAAATATGAAAAGGCTCCTTTTTCAAAGGAGATCCAAAAGAAAGTACCTCTTAGTGATGATGTCCAAAGGGACTTGAGGAGAAGGAAGCTTTGCTTCACATGCCAAGAATCATGGGCACCCAGACATAGATGTGCAATAGGAAAGGCACACTATATAGAGGTCTTTTCAGATGATGAGGAGGAAGAAGAAGAAGACCCAGAAGGAGGTCACAATGATGGAATAGTAGGAGAGGATCCACCACCACCAGGAGGTAGGAATGGAGGAATTTATCCAATTGGAGGGACTCTTGCATCATTAAGAGGATTACCCAAGCATAAAATGATTAAGGGGATGCACACATATCCATCAAAAACAACTTCCACATAGAAAATAGAGTTGGATTTGTGGAGTGGAAGAAAGAACCTAACAATACCATCTATTATGCACATGACTTTGGCCCATGAGACATTACTATTTTTTGGAAAACCACCTGGGAGGCCACCTGATCAGAAGTTGGTGAGAAATGTCTCACAACATGTTGTACCACTCATAGATCTAGGAGGATTGGGAACAATGGGAGGTCATGGTACAACGATGAGAGTATTAGGTGGACTCAAGGAGGAGGGAGACATTCTCCCAACATAATCATTACCCACTCTCACCTCAGATCTTGCACTGAGAAAGGAGCAGCGGAGGGAGGATAACAGCTTTTCGGTATGTGACTTTGGCATAGGAGATGTCAAAGAAGGGGGAAGCCACATAAAAGATATTTTATATGATAGATCATCAAAGATGTCCCTTTGGAGGATAGATCCTTATTGGAAATCCCACTTGTTGGTGGATTATTCCAAGGATATTTTTACTTGCATGATACTTGATGACCAGCTACTAGAGGAGGGATATTCATTCAAAGATGAGGTCATCTATTATCAGATTAGTGTCTTCTTATCTAAAGCATCCAAGTAGAATGAGAAGATACTACATGCAACATATGAGTATTTTATATTCAGCGACACTTATTCCATGAGAGCATACCATACTGTTGAGATTCAACAAGATGATGATCCTACTGAAAATTAAGCACCTACACTAGGTGGGGCCCATAGGCTATTTTTAGGTGTATGTCTATTTTTAGAATGTTGAGAAAAATCTATTTATAGTGGGAGTCTATATATAGATGGTTGAGAAAATTCGATTTATAGATGACTTTCTATTTTTTGATGCATCAGTGAAGTCTATTTATAGATCCAATGCCCAAAAATAGAATGCATGTCAGTTATTATTATCTCTTAGTAATAATTGGAAAATAAATAATAATATATTGTCTTGAAGCACTTTATTTCAACTAACTAATGTGGAAAACCAATTCACTGAAGGAATTACGAGTTTTAAGGCTAGTTGGGACATGCAAGTGGACTTCGTTGTAACTGAGTGATACAAAGTTGTAACAGAATTGGATGTGTAGTTATGTGAGTTGTAAATTAGTTTAACTCAATTAAGTGAGTTAAACTCAATTGTGCTAGTTGTAACTAGTTGTGACTAAATATACACTAGTGAGAGATCAGTGAATTAAAGATTAAATTAATTCACATGGAGTGATCTCCCATGCAACTGAAGATTTACTGTTTTTAACTACATGCATGTTAGATCCAGTGGAGATCCAATGGAGAGATAGGTGAAAGGGACAGTTTGACTATCTTTAGTGACATTAGTGGGTGCACTCATGCAACCACACACACGTTGGAGATGCCAATGAGGATTGCGCAGTCAAGGCATGGAAGTATCTCATTCATTTAGGGATTGCGATCAACTGGGATTTCATAGTGGAGGCAGGCTGTTAGGAGGCAGTAAATTGGCGCATGTATTTGCCAATTTTTGTATGACAGTGTGACATGATTGTATATTGTACTAAGAGCTCTTGGATTAGAGTTTTTTATGAGATTGTTTCATGATCCCTGATATATACATGATATATGATAGTGGGGTTTTTAACTTATTGATTTCCTTGTAAAAACATATGTGCTAAGTGTGATTGATCTTTCTTCATGTGTTTGCAATTGACGATTAGATTTCTGCAAATATTTTAGTAGAAGGATTATTTATTTAACAGTGGCATATAATTTTTAGATCAGGAGAATCTTGGAAATACATAATTTTATTAAAATTTCTACATAGTATTGGAGCAAAGAAGATTGCAATATTAAAGCAGTTTCTGAGTTTGTTGGTGGAAACAATTCAAATTTTCTGCAATAATTTCTTGGTGCGACAGTTGAGTAAACATCAAAATGGATTTCAATGGTTAACAGTTAGAGTATGCACTTGAGGGAAGCTCGAAATATATTGCATGGAAGGATATGATGGAGGTGGTGCTTGAAGATAATGGCTTGAAGGAATTCATCGATAGTGATGTTCCTAAGACCACTTCGACGGATGTTGCACTACTTAACGCATGACAAAAGAAAGTACCAAAGACAAGAAGGATTCTGTTGGAAGGTGTGCGAGACCATATTGTCTCAAGCCTTCATGGGAAAGCCACTCCATTTGTGATGTGGAAGGCTTTGATGGATATTTTCCAAATAAGCAACGACCATAGGAAATTGGCACTGAAGGATAAACTAAGAAAGATCAAGATGGAGAAGGGTGACAATATTCCTAAGTATCTCACAAAGTTTGTCCAATGTCGAGATGAACTGCAGAGTGTGGGAATCATGGTTGATGATGATGATTTTTTGATCTTGGCTCTCTTGGGACTTCCTAAGAGTTGGCGCAGTTATTAAGACTCTGCCAACGGACCAGAAAAACTATCGGATTGGGAATGACTGTGGTAGAATCTAGTGGAGGAGGATTTTAGGGAGAACACCAGAGATGGCTCTTCTTCAAAGCATGATGATGAAGAGGATTGTGCTTTGGCTGCCAAGGAAAGGAAAGGGAAGGAGAAGAAATTCCACTCAAAATTCGAGGCTAAATGCAAGAACCTGGATTTTTCCAATGTGTAGTGTTTTCACTATGACGAACATGGGCATCTTGCCACTAACTGCCCAGAGAAAAAAGAAGAACAAGAAGGTTACTGGAGTTGTAGCTGGTGAGGCCCTTACCTCACAATTTGAACTTGATTTCTCTTTGATCAGATGCTTTGTATCAAATGCAATGGGATCAGTGTGGTATCTTGATAGTGGTACTTCCTTCCACATGACTAGAGATAAGGAGCTTTTTAGTGAATTGGAGGAGAAATATCTCCCAATGCATATAGATATGGGTGACGATGGACGATACAGTGCGACCAAAATTGGTACCATTACCTTTGAGAGGGAGTCAGGTAAACCATTTCTATTGAAAGATGTTATGTATGTTCCAGGCCTAACGAAAAACTTGGTCTTAGTCGCCATGTTGGAGGACAGAGGATATGATGTTGTTTTCAGTGATGGAAAAGCCTTCTTGCGACATAAAACAATGGGTTAAGACAAGAGGATAGGGATTTGAGTTAAGAATCTCTACAAGTTGGAGGTAGATGTTTGCGATGCAATGGTGGGAAAAACAAAAGAATTGGTGAGCCAGGATGAGGGAAAATTATGGCATAGGCAATTGGGCCATATTCACCATGGCACTCTGAAAAGTTTGCAGTAGATTTATACTGGACTTCCCAAGGGTACAGTTGTGTAGTGATATCAGTGTATGGGATGTACTATGCGAAAGTTTCTAAAGACCACCTTTCATGAAAATGCAAACCATGCTTCGGAGATCCTAGAGAGAGTTCACACAGACGTGTCTGGACCATTATTGGTTACTTCAACAAAAAAACACAGGTATTATGTTATTTTTGTTGTTATATTTTCTCTTAAATGTTAGATATTATTCATGCATAAGAAGGATAAAACATTCTCAAAGTTCTATGAATTTAAGGCATTGGTTGAGAAAGAGTCGGGGAAGCAAGTGAAGGCTCTGCAGAGAGATGATGGTGGAGAATACATCTCAAATGAATTCAAATAATTTTGTAGCAAAGAAGGAATTTGAAGAGAGCTCATAGTGCCTCATAACCAATAGAAAAATGGGGTCGCGGAGAGGAAGAACAGAACGATCGTGGGTGTTGCACGAGCGATGCTGCATGATCAGGTCCTACCAATGCACTTGTGGTCGGAAGCATGCAACAGTGTGGTTTATGTGCAAAACTGTTGTCCTCATCGAGTACTTGGCATGAGTAAACCCGAAGAAGATTTTATTGGTAAGAAATTGAATGCTTCTCACTTTCAGATTTTTGGCTCATTTGTTTATGTGCATGTGACCAAGAGCGCCAGGAAGAAGCTGGAGCTAATTGTTGAAGTTGGGATATTTGTGGGGTGCACAGAAACTCCTCATAATTATCTTGTGTATTTTCAAAATAGTCAAATGACTATGGTGCGATGGGATATAAAATTCAATGAGGAGAAATCCATGAAGTTGTTGCTTGAGAGGGAGATAGACCTACATGTAGAGGAGGAACTTTTGGTTCCCAAAGGTGAGTCTCTAGATGTAGATCAGTCATAGGAGGAGGTTCATGGAGTGGAGGATTCCAGTCACATAGAGCCAAACATCAGAACTGGTAGAAGGCATACCACAGAAGTTGAAAGGTTGAAGCTTGATGCAGTACATAATGTAGGAGTCCTTACTTCATAGTGCAAACAGAGACAGTCTCCTGATTGATTCACTGGATACATGGCTCTCATGAGCAAATGTATTGTGACTGGGCCATCTTCCTTTCAGGAAGAATTTTAGGAGCCCACATGGGTAGATGCAATGGTGGAGGAGTATGACTCCATTTTAAGAAACAGTGCTTGGGAAATTGTTCCAAGACGGGTTGATAAATCAGTGGTAGGTTCAATATGGATCTACAAGGTAAAGCAAGCTGCTGATGGGAGTGAAGAGAAATACAAGGCCAAATTTGTGGCTTGGTGCTTCTCACATATCGAAGGGATTGATTATGAAGAAAATTTTGCACTTGTCGCATGCTATTCTTCCATAAGGACCATCCTTGCTCTCTCAATGAAGATGGGTTGGCACATTCATCAAATGGATGTGAAGATTACGTTCCTTAATGGGATCATTGAGGAAGAAGTGTACATTGAGCAGCCTGAAGGATTTGAGATATTCATCAGCGAGTCGCATGTGTGCATACTCAAAAGAGAAATGTATGAGCTGAAGCAAGCACCCCATTCTTGGTACACTTGGATAGATAGTTATTTCACTGGACTTGGCTTCACCAAGAGTGAGTTAGATGCAAACCTATACCAGATTGTGGTGGAGGGTAAGATTTTAATTATTGTTCTTTATGTTGATGACTTAATACTGACTGGTGATGAGCAGCTACTACATTCATGCAAGGAGGACATTGGAAAGGAGTTTGAGATGAAGTATATGGGCCTCCTTCACTATTTCCTTGGATTGGAAATATGGAAGTGAGATAGTGAAATTTTTGTGTCTCAAGGAAAGTATGCAAGGGAGATACTGGGTAAGCTTCACATGGAGGGCTGCAAACCCATGGATAATCCTCTTCCAGGAAACTAGAGGAAAGAGGATGCTACATATAGAGAGGTAGTGGATGCTATTGTCTATCGATAGTTAGTGGGTTCGATATTGCATTTAGTAAATACAAGACCAGGCATATTTTATATGGTGAGCCAACTTATTAAAGATATGGTTAAGCCTACCAAGCTCTTTTGGAAGGTATGCAAGCATGTCCTGAGATATCTCAGAGGCACATCTGAGTATGGATTATGGTACTGACAGATGGATGAGGTGAAGTTGCGTGGCTTCACCGATGCAAATTGGGCAGGCAGTCCAACAGAAAAAAACAGAACATCAGGAGGGGTCTTTAGTATCAGATCTACAACTGTTTCTTGGTATAGTAGGAAATAGAGATCCATGGCATTCATTTCAACGGAATTGAAATACATGCAGCAAGTAAAGCTACATGTGAGGCTATCTAGATGAGAAAGATCCTCATTGGTTTTCTGGTTCTCATTTAGATCCTACAATGATTCATTATGATAATCAGCATTGCATTAAACTCTTGATTAATCATGTGTTTCATGATAGATCTAAGCATATATATATCTAGTATCATCATATCAGAAATTTTGTGTAGTGGAAGATCATGTTTCTTCAGTACATTCCTACAGAAGATCAGGATGCAAATATTCTGACGAAGGTGCTCACTAGGAGAAAATTAGATTGTGTGAGTGGAAGATCATGTTGCTTCAGTACATTCCTACGGAAGATCAGGATGCAGATATTCTGACGAAGGCGCTCATTAGGAGAAAATTTGAATAACATTGAGATAGGATTGGGTTGAATGATAATCACTTTCTTGTTGAGAGGGAGTGTTGAGATTCAAGAAGATGATGATCCTAGTGAAAATTAAGCACCTAAATTAGGTGGAGCCTACAAGCTATTTTTAGGTGTATGTATATTTTTATAATGTTGAGAAAATTATATTTATAGAAAGAGTCTATTTATAGATGGTTGAGAAAATTATCTTTATAGATGACTTTCTATTTTTTGATGCATGGGTGAAATCTATTTATAGATCGCATGTCCAAAAATAGAATGCTTATTCTCTTGAAGCACTTGATTTCAGGATGTGGAAAACCAGTTGATTGAAGGAATTATGCATTCTAAGGTTGGTTGGTGGGACATGAAAGTGTCCTTCATTGTAACTGAGTGATACAAAGTTGTAACAGAGTTGGATGTGTAGTTATGTGTGTTTTAAAGTAGTTTAACTAAGTTCAGTCAGTTAAACTAAGTTGTGCTAGTTGTAACTAGTTGTAACTAAAGATACACTAGTGAGAGATAAGTGAGTTAAATATTAAATTAATTCATATGGAGTGATCTCACATGCAACTGAATATTTACTACTGCTAACTACATGCATGTCAGATCCTGTGGAGACCCAGTTGAGATATAGGTGAAAGGGACAGTTTGACTATCTGTTGTGACATTATTGGTGAAATCATGTAACCACACACACATTGGAGACGCCAATGAGGATTTCATAGTCAAGGAAAGGAATTATCTCATTCATTCATGGATTGTTATTAGCTGGGATTGTGCAGTGGAGGCAGGCTATCAAGAGGCAGTAAATTGGCGCATGTATTTGCCAATTTTTGTATGACAATGTGAGATGATTGTATATTGTACTGAGAGATCTTGGATTAGATTTTTGTATGATATTGTTTCATGATCCATGATATATACATAATATATGATAGTGGGGTTTTTAGCTTTATGCTTTCCCGGTAAAAACTTCTATGTTATGTGTCACTGATCTTTCTTCATGTTTTTGCAATTGGCGATTAAATTTCCGCAAAGATTTTAGTAGAAGGATTCTGTATTTAATAGTGGCATATAATTGTTAGATTAGGAGAATCCAGGAAATACATAATTGTATTAAAATTTCTACACATGCCATCATGGGGGGGTTTACTTGGGAAGGTTTTTAAGAGGAGATATATCAACATTTGAGGAGAGGCATGGATCATATGGAGATGGAGGAGATACATAACTCTTTAATGGAGTTATCACAACCACCTCTTTCCTCTTTGGGAATGAAAGGGGACCTATCTATGAGCCATTCCATTATTGTGAAAAAATTATATGGTAAGGATCATGTTTTTATGCATAATTATTTACTTGATGAATATTTTCATTCCTTTACCATAAATGTGCAAGCCATTGCTCCAAGTGGGAGCATTATTCCTTATAAAATTTATGGCCAACTTGGGATCATAAACTGTATTGAGCATGGCCACTCCCTAGGAGGATATAAGGAGATGACATATCATTCAAGGTGTGCTCCAAAGGCACCCAACATTACTCACCTTCTCAAAGGATATGAGAAGACTATGGCAGTAAGTAAGTAGCGGGGGAACCACTTACCATATCATTATCTGAGGTAATCAGGATATATACTATGATGTTTCCACATGTGGGAATATGATCCACCTCCATTATTACATATGATAGTTTATGTATCCTTGGTTTTGATCCCATACATTGATTATGTCCTTATTCATTTTATGGGAATGATTGGAGGGGGGATGCAAGGATTGGATGTGCCCTTTGGGAGAGAGATTATCCATGTTTCTTATGCTTCATGTTTCAGGAAAAAAATTTGTCAAACCATGATTGCTACATTAGTTTTTTTTCTTTCTTATGAGATGAGTCATTTGCATCTCATGAGTACTTGGGAGGAGAAATTCAAGGAGGGATTGATTGGGAGACACTTGGTATATGAGGAGAGCTTATCACATGGAGTTGTCACCAAGGAAGGAGGAGAAGAGTTGTAGCACTCACATTTACATTTTTTTGAGGACAAGAAACATTTTGGAGGGGAGGACTATAATATTCCCAATTAGCCATGAGCTAGTTGGAATATTAAATTTTGTTTTTTCTTCTTGGTTTGATGAATAAGAGGGTGTGGGGACCCATAAATCTCCTTAGTAGGAATAAAATAGCTGATAATGTGAATGGAGATCACTTTAGTGGCTTGATAGAGCACCCTTATGTGTGAAAAGGGGTTGGAGCATGTAGATTGGGTCAACATTGACCAAATCAAAAGCGATGCCATGGAGGAGTGGAATTCATTGTGGGACAGTGAAGCTTTGGAGGGAGACTCCATGCATGGACGTAGTGGCTTTAATGAGTGGTGCCAAGGGTGAGGAAGCTCACCACTTATATAAGGAAGGGGATGGCAGCCATTGAGAACATATTTTAGATTATTATTTTTATATGGTACATTAAGATTTGTTTCCCTCTTCAGCTATTTAGCTAAGACTCTAGTATTGTTTAGCATAGGGTGTTCCCATGCGGGAATCCCACCTTCATCCTCGGGGGAATTCGAGTGCCTACTCAGGAGAAGTGATTGCACTACATTTCCACATTCCAGCATTAGGCCAAGCTCCACCTTTCATCTACAACACAGTTTCTGCAGAGGGTTGTGTTGTGTTGCAGGTTGCAACAATGGAGAATACATTTGGGTGATTTTTGATGTAGATTTCACTGGAGGAAGGTTTCCTTCCATTGGGAGGCTATTAAGGAAGGTCCTTGAGCCTTATTGTAACATTTGGCACAAGACCACACTATCATTTTCTCCTATAATGTAGTTTCAATATTGGACTGTGTTATTTTAGGGAGGAGTTGCATGGGTGGGTTCAGTACACCATTTCGGGGGAAGGTTTTCTGGTGAAGGGATTGACCTTTCATCTAGAGAGTCTATTCGAAGAGGTTTCATTATTTTCTATATTATATCATCCACATCTTTCCAGCTATGTAATTGCAGTGAATATCTAGCCTTAGGTCTTTGATTCATTTCTTGTATATTGGTGTAATTCTGAAAACCCTCTTGGGTTCTTTGTTGGAGGTTGTATAGAGCCTTGATCTTCATGTACATTATATTTTGAGGCATATATCATCAATTTCATCTTTTGCATATTAATATCCTATAGCAGTGCTCTTATGACTATGTTGTAGTAGTATTCTGGCATTTTGATATAGTAGCAACACCCCATTCTTGGGGGGATTTATCTATTGGAGGCTTGTGGTTCTTATTGTATGCTTTGTGCCCCATCAATTTGTACTATTTTTTTGTTGTTATGATTAATGGAAAGGCTCCATATTGTTCTCATATCTTAATGTGATGCTATCCACTACTATTTCCATGTTTATGCACTATATTCCTCCTTTTCCCATTTGGGAATATCACATCATGCGAGGATTTCTGTTATTTTCTACGTAGAATTATGGACCATTTAGACTATGCGAATTATTTCTAGTATTTATTGTAATGCAGACTTTGTGATTTTAAATTTCTATTTATTGAGAGTGTTCTGTAAAATATATTTCACACACATAATAGTAACAATTGGTGGTTGTTTAGAATATTGATAAATCGATACCTAAAGCATAGTGAAAGTGTTACTGATTGATAGAATATTTTAAAAGTATAGAGAAAAAATGGCTAGGAGGGGAAGGAGAGAAGTTATTTGCATTAACTCAATTACTCTTATTGATCATAGCTTTTAGTGTTATATTGCGTATTATTGATATATGAATATGGTTAGACGAGAGAATAATAGTGACACGATATGGTCTAGCAAATTAGAAAATGTTGCAGTCATTCATAAGTATTTGATTTTAGAGAAATAATTTATTTGTGCACAAAGGAATTTGATTTAAAAATGAGAACAATTATGCTAGCAACCAAAAATATCCCTATTTCGTTGACTTTGCAAGCATTCAGGTGCATATTCAAGCTACTTATTTTGGATATGTGCTTAGATTTTTCAAAAGAAAATAGTTTTGTTGAGTCACAGGAAGGTGGTCCAAACATCATATAAGAGTACATTTTGTGATATTTTGAAGTTCCTTATGGTATTTCCTCTCTATATATTACTTTGATTAGACAACGATTTAGATATATTTGTTCATTGTGTTCTTTTTTAATGCGCCAAGAAACTATGGCCAGTGTCCCAAGATCCATTCTCTATGTGCTCCATAATTCATATAAAAAACAAATTTTGTATTGGACTAGGTTAATATTATTTCACATGAATTGGATTTTCAATTAGTTAATTTGTTCAAAGGCAGTAGATTCATCATGATGGCATATCTGATAACAACCCTTCTCTCGAGTCATGTATTTGACGAATTTCTGTATAACCCTAACTTAAATTATAACGAAGAACCGAAGGAATTGATATTCTATCCCATATTGTGGAGGTAGAAAGCCACTTCAAAATTTTTTCTAATTCAAGAAATTTTTGTAAAGAAAGTTATTTGCATGATAACTAGATAAGAGTCCCATCAAATATATAGGGAAGTGAAAATTTTCCTTTGGGGAAAATGGATACATAAATAAAGATAACTATTTGAGTTTATGGGTTTCGAGGTAACCCACTATTTGTGTCAAGAATTGTTATAGACAATTATTTTGTTGTCAAATTTTATAGGAAATACCATGATTGACAAGTTAAATCTGAGCAGGAAAAGAAAATAAAAATATTTCATTTCCATTTAAATTAGGGCGAGCAACCGTTAAGGATGGAATCTACCTTGAAAAGCTTACAAAGTGTTTATGTTGCTTTAATTTAAAAGAGGCTAAAGCTTGGTGAGATGTTGATCCAAATGGCTTATTTTTCGAACATCTAGGTGATATCAAATGTGAGAGGTTGTTGACAAGACTTGCAAATTAAAGTGAAAAGAATCGTAATAATTCGAGCAATAATCAAGAACTGAAGAGAAATTTTTCAATAAGCGAGCATAAACATTGAAACAAAGTGAAAAAAATGAGGCAGAAAACCTACAAAATCTTATGTTTGGACATCCAGAAATTTTCCATCTTCGTCTTCGAGTGAAAGAAAACAAAAAGATATTGAAACTGCAAAGAAAATTCACGGAAAACTATCAATTGGCAGGGATGAAAACAAGCCTTGTTAGACATTTATTCTAGAGAAAATGCACATGACTGAAGTGGAAAAATTGAAAAGTACCTTGGAAACAAGAAGTAGTGAAAAAGCTAGCAACGTGGAAATTGAAATTCGTTTGCGACTTAATTTGGTTAGTACTTCATTGAATGCAAATCAAAAAATAATGGAGCAATTTTCCAATAATTTTCTATTGTCAATGAACACCGTGCTACTTTTCAAGATGAAAACTATAACAGGGGCAGTAAAACATTGAAAATTTATGAAGGATGCATAGTAAAATATTTATTTATAAAGTATAAACAAATTTTTACATGTTTGGAATTTTATCCATGAGTGTTATAAGATTTTATGGAGCTACCGAGAATGCACTTGTAGTGTCTATTGAGAAACGAGAAGCAGAGAACCTGGCACTGAAAGAAACAATAGAAGAGATAGAAAATGCTTTAAATCTACGTCCTTGTTTGGTCACTATAGTCGCAATATAGATTTTGTGATCTTGAATTCCCACTACTAGAACGTCTCATGGAATATTAAAGCTCTGAAAATGATTAATGAAGCCAAATGTCATATTGTCGACAACATATGCTAGAGGCTATAAATCACTGAAAATGCATGGAAATAAATTTATGATCTTCTACGGTTAGCATGATAAATAAACTCATTTCCTGATTCGGTGAGAAGTAATATTAATGAAGACAAGCATTTCGTCAAAAATGACATACTTGTTTTAGTCAAATGCTTGAATTGTTGTCTGATATGGGAAAAAAATATAGATAACTACCAAATGCTAATCGAATGAGGCAAATCAAATCTGGATGGTCCAGAAGAATCAACACACTAGAAAAAATATTTCTAAATGTGAGAGCATAAATAATAGAATAAGTGATGTGTTTCTAGAGGTGATGCAAATTGTTCAAGATCTATACTGTAAGCGCCCCGGTAAAAATTCCATGTAATAAATTTAATAAAGGAAAAATAATAACCAGGGTAATGGGACACATATTCCAAGCTCAATGTTGGGAAACAAATCCTAGTGTGGGTGTTCATTTGGTTTATTATGGCTAGGGGAAATTGGAAAAGGAAATGGAAAAGTATTTATGAAGGAAAAATGGCATTTCTAGCAATTTATTTATGTAAATAATAGAAATTGGGAGAAAAGGAAGGTGAAAAGTCAGATCAGTTGGTACCTTTTTTCAATTTAGCTTTAGATCTCTCTCTCTCTCTCTCTCTACCCTCTTTCTCTCATTATTGGACACTTAGATCATTCTTGGATTACTCTGACATTGCATCAAGGAAAGAAAAGGAAGGAAAAAGAAAGAAAATGGAAGCCAAGATAAAGTAAGGAAAAGTAGGATAAAGCATATACAATGGGATTCCTTGTAGGTATTGATTTGCATGTGTGATTTCCTTGCTATGTTTGGCATGAATGATACATGCATGTGTGGTTTTGGTTCTCTTTATTTCATTGGCATGGGTTTTTCGAGGTGTGACAATGTTCTTCAGGCTTCCCTTGCCATTTGTGGATAGCCATGGAGTGATGGGTTATATTTTATTTGGTTAAGCCAGATTACTGGATGGTTTCGAAACTGAGTGAGGTGGTATCTAAAGATAATAGAAGGCCTAGGAATCCATGGACCATAGAAGCTGGGATTGCGGTAAGGAATGATTTTTTGTACCTTGGTAGGCCTAGAACTACAACAAGAAAGGTCATTGGTGAGGTTCATTCCTATGAGGGACCTTTAAGACCATCACCAATGTCACATATGGTGACGGTCATTAAAAAAAAGGTTGTTGTAAGTGCATATAACTATGGTCCTTTAAGGTTTGTCACCAAAGCCATTTTCAGTGATACTTTTGGTGAGGGTTTCTAAACGCCCGTCACTAATTCTCCCTTTGGTGACACTTCTAGAGATGATATTTTATTGACCCTCAACAATGCTCTTTTTGGTTACTTTTGGTTACGGTCAAAAAAATTCCATCATCATTGATCGTTCCAATGATTTTTTGATGATGCTATGTGCATGTTACTATATTTTTTTTCAAGTGATAATGATTTAATACCATTTTTGTGGAGTCTTTTTCATTATGTGTCCAATGAAATAGTGGTTAGTGTTAGTCAATTTCTTAAGAAGGAATTAGCGTGTATATTTTCCCTCAACTGATGAGAATATAGTTTTCCTATGAGTCAATACATGGTCAATATCTATTAGGTTTATTATCTAACAAGTTCCCTTTAGATAAAGTTCCACTAGTGTGTGTAGGACTTATATTATTTAATACATAATCAAGCTTTGTCAATTCTATTGATGAGAAATACCTAGCACTCCTTAACACTCTTGGCACACACCAACATTCCTTGGCACCTCGCATGTCTTGGAACACCTTTCTACCTAGAACATATTTCCATGAATAGGACATCCAAGAACATATTGGCAGGCCCTAGCATAACATAACACTCTCCTAGCATGTGTTGGCATGCCTTGTAGTCCCTACCATGCCCTGGAACACTTTGGCATGCATTAACATACATTAGCAGTTGGCACACATTGGAACCTCACATGTATTGGAACCTATTATTAGTGTGGCTAGCATGCCCCTTTTAAAAAAGATAAAGTCATGGATTATTAACCCTCTTGTGTGTTTATTTCCTTGCATTTTAGTTTGGTTCTTCCTTTTGTTTCCTTCACACTCCTTGACACATATTGGAGTACCCTATCACCCTAAACATCCTACATGCCTTAGAATCTGGTATGTCTTGTAATGCCTTTGCACTATTTGGCACATGTTAACACACATTGGAACTCCGGAGGAGACTCTAGCACTTCTTGAGATGCCATAATATTACATACCATGCCTTACCAATGCTTAACACAACTCTTCACTCCCTCCTTGGCATGCTAGGTAACACTCATTAAAACTCCCTCACACATATCATATTCACTCACTTCCATACATTTTTACCTTATGCTCCCTTGTGTTTCCTTAGCACTCCCTAACACTCCTCAGCATGCATTATAACACTTTGGCACAAATTAACATTTTTTACATTCCCTACCACTTCATAACATATGTATCACTCCCTAAAACACATTGACACATGACATGTGTTGGTGCTTTGGAAGTCTTAGCATGCCTAACATTCATTGAGATGCCTTGGTATGATTTGGCATGGTTTAATATTAAATTTATTTGTGATCAATTATTGGAAAGTAGATGAGAAGTAACATAGGAATATTTGGCACTTATAATGCACTAACACTTGGTACTTGACACCTATTAGCACCTCGTGTTGGTGTGCATATGATTCCCCTCTTGGAAAAGGTAAAATAATGACTTATTAACCCTCTTATGTGTTATTTTCCTTGTAGTTTAACTTTTTTCTCCTTTTTATTTCCTTAACAGTCCCTGACATGTATTTTCACACCCTTTCACATGTTGCCACACGTTAGAACTTGACACATATTAGCATATTTGACATGCCTTTGAACTATTTGGCACATGTTAGTATTCCCTAGTATGCCTTGGCACTCATGCCCTAAAAAATAGCCTTAAAATTTTTCACGACCTGGGAACCCAATCAAGTGCTTATATATTGCAGTTCATGTGACATTGGCCTTCTTTAGCCACAACGACATGACCAGTTGCACCTAATACAAGTAGATTGTGCTTTGTTCACATAAGAAATTTCTGTAACTAATCTTAGGCCATTAATGTATAATATCAATTTGTCCCACTTAAGAACTTACCAAAACAAGGATCACATCTAGCCATGTCCATAAAATAAATAAGCAACATAGCTTAGACATGGAATATTTAACATGTATGTCCATTTCATATAAATAGAAGAGAATTAGTTGAGCATTTTCATTCCTTGGCATGCCCTCACCCTCCATCACTATCATGCACTCACAACCACACTTAATTAATTTGTAGCTTGGGAACCCAACCAAGTCCTCGTTTGACTACAAGACGTTGACCAAGTTATGGTTACTACAACTAGATTATGTTATTGAATTGTGTATCTTGGGAGGTACTCCAGAAGCCTAGTGAGATGGGTTTGTGATTTTGGTCACAAAAGGATTTGCGGGAAAAGAATGCAAGAAAAGGGGTTTTAGACCCAAGATGGGGTTTAAAATATAAAATAAAATTAAAAAGGAAAATTAATATTAGCTAAGTTCTATGTGGATAAAACCTGTAAGTTATACATGGTTCCTAAGAGGCCTAGCTAGGAAAAGATATTTAAGGAGACATTAATATGAAGGCAAGAACATCAAGTGAGAAGGATCTCATTTGATAAAGGAGGTGTGGAGAGATGTAATCCTAAAGTAGGTCAAGTTATAGGGATGAGTAAGGGTCATTAAAGGGAGGCCATGATCATCAACCAAGAGAAAGATCATAATGTCAGGGTTCATAATAATGTTGCATACCTTAATGGGTTCAAGCTAGGAAGTAGGATGGCATACTATTGGTTCTATTTTAGAATATGAATGTCAAGGGAGGTGGCTCATGAAAATTTGGGCATGTTACTTCAATGGTGTTTCTATGTGAAGGCCGAGTCAAATTATTAAATACCATAGAGGGTTGATACCCTATCTTTTGGTGGTTAGTAGTACACAAGTTCTATGATAAATACTAACACGAATTAAGGAGGGATTGAACTAGAATTTAGGGCCAGAATAGAATTTTTGGTATAAGTAATGTTGACTAAGGTAATCATAGTTTGAGGGTCATAGAGATCTAAAGTTCAGTTCAATATTTAGTCAAAGAAATTCCCAGAATCTATGGATCCATATGAGCTAGGCTGATTCTCTGATGGAGGCAAGAGGTGTTGCTTTTGCGATGGGTGGATAAGGTTTGTTCTAAAGAAATTCCTAGCATGTTCATTCCATAAGATATGTCGTTAAGACTGTGACAAATCTACGAAGAAGAATAGGGGTCATGACCTTTACAGTGGGGCTTATCTCTACAATATAGAAAACAAATATGGAAGATGGTTTGCATAAGTATGTGGAGAAAACAGATCCAAAGGAGGGTGGAACCTGAGTAGAAGATTTAGTAGAATAAATGTGCCATATGAGGAATGGATTGACATGAAGAGGAGTTTATTTTGGTGGATTTTCCATAGAGTTTTTGATAAAGAACTAAATTAGCCTACAAACATTTAGTCAATAGACTACTAGTGGATGATTTGTGACCTTATTTCAGTCATCTATAGATTGTTGGAAGGATGATAAGAGGATTATTTCATTATTTTTCATAAATTTGACAACAAATAAATTTATGCAAAAGAATAGTGATTTTTGAAAGGAATCAAATCACAATGAGGTGGAAGATTTGAGGAGCCCTAGATGAGGGAAATGTTGTGTGACCTATATTAGTACAATAATTGATTGTGGTTGGGAAAACTGATGGAAATACGAGTATAGTTGGAGGGTTTTTAGGTGAATATCAAAGAAGATCCGTAAGTTTTGTACTTGTGAAGGAAAACAACATTAGTAGAAGGGCAGGTGTATTAAGCCTAAGGAGATGCAGAAATTGAAGGACTAAAGTAGAATTCAAGTCAGATAACAAAATATCCCTAGTTAAATTTATTGTATAGGATTGAGTTAGCGAGAAGAAAAGCATCCTCCATAAACCCAGACTTTTCCTTTTGGAGTAGTAATATGGAAAAAGTGGGCATACCAAAGAGTTGTTCACAAATGGAGTTGTGAACAATTGATTGAATACCATAAGTGTTGTAGACCTTGAAGGAAAAATGAGGTAGCTATACGGAAATTTTTGTGAACTGAGTTCCATAAAATAAAGAAGTTTATTTCATTGATATAGGCATATTGAGGAGTTGCAGAATGGGAGGCAAGAGGACCTGCTATATGTGTTTAGGACATGTGGATTGAAAGGGATGTGTGTGGCTACCATCAACAAGTAAGTAAAGTGTTATCTTGTTCAAGGTAGATTGGTTGTCAAACGACTAAGACTAAGTCCTAGTTGTATTACTTGTATCAATGTGATTGAAAAGGGCCATAATCCTTGGTATGAGAGATATATCCTATTCTATTATAGTTTGTAATATAATGAAGAAGGGTTTGAAAAAGTTAAAATTGTCATGTGCACTAGTTGATTCCCTGATGTGTTTATATTTCGTTCTGTAAAGTATATTTGTTGTGGCACTTGACGTTTGTTTGCATCAAATATTCTAAGACCAAACCCAAATTCTCACGTGTCATGGAAATTCAACATATGCCCTTTTCACCAAAGAACTACCTATAACTCATCTTAGGCTACTCATGTACAATATCAACTCATCACACTTAACATGTTACCAAAACAAGGATCATCACATCGAACAATGGTTGTAAAACAACTAAGCAACATATTTTACATCTTGAAATGCCATAACACCTGGTGTGTCTTAGAATTCCTTGGCACTACGTGGCATGTGTTAACCTCCCCTACATTCCTTGGAATTTTTTGACACTCCATAGCACATCATAGCACTTCCTGACATGCCTTGGTAGTATAGAATATCTTGTAATTGCATAGCATATAACCTTGTCACTCCCTCCTTAACACACCTAGAAATCATTGAAACTCCCTGTCACACACTCTTACTCATCCATTTCCATGTAGTTTGACCTAGTGCTTCCTTATGTTTCCATGAAACTCCCTAACACTTTCTAGCATGCATTGGAAAATCTTGGCCTACTTCCCTAGCACTATAGAATTCCTTCGCACTACCTAGCATACCTTGTCACTATCTCCTTCACACACCTAGAACTCACTGACACTCTGGTTCAGAAACTCTTATTGATTGATTTCCATGAAATTTTACCTAGTTCTCGCTTTTGTTTCCTTATCACTCCTTAGCACTCCTTGGAACGTGTTGGTACACCCTAGCACCTATGATATCTTGGCATGTTGCCTTGGCCTTTAGGATGCATTAATACTGCCTAGCATACCCTGTCACTCGCTCCTTAGAACACCCAGAACTCAATAACACTTCCAATCACAAACTCATATTTCTTCATTTCCATACATTTTGACATACTTCTCCCTTGTGTTTCTGTGTCAATTCTAACTAAAATGTCTTTATGCGTGCTGGCACATCTTGTCCACATGCTACTGTAGAACTCTAATATTCCTTAGCATCTCCAAGTATTCCTTGTCACTCCTCCTTAGCACAATTGGAACTTGCTAAAACTACTTGTAAAGCACTCGTATTCATTCGTTTCCATTAATTATCACCTATTTCTCCCTTGTTTTTTGCTAACACTCCCTAACACTCCTTGGCACACATGGGCACACCTTGGCACTAGGCACATCTTAGTATGCTTTCCTAGCATTCTCTCATACCTTGGAACTGCCTATTTTACCTTGTCACTCCTTCCTTAGAACACCTATAACTTTATAACACTTTGTATCACATACTCTTATTCATTCATTTCCATGCAATTGAAACTAATCCTCCCTTACAGTTCTCTGGAAATCCATAGCATGCGCTGATGCCACATCCTAGAAACTAGCACATCTTGGCATGACTTAGCACTTGGAATTTATTTGCATGCCTAACATTCCTTGGAATTTTATAGCATGGTTTAGCACTTCCTAGCATTCCCCACCCACCTCGGCTCTCCCTAGTTGTCATGCCCTCATATATCTAGCCTTACTTTTTTCGCGACTAAGAACCCAACCAAGCCATTGGAAAATTACTGTTGAGCCTAGCCTAAACTCTCCCTTTGTCTAAAACTTATTTTTCCATCCCCTTATCATAACCATATGATTTCCATGTGAAAGTCCCATTCTATAATTATCCTAACACACTTTTTCCATGGGACACCTAGAATTCACTACCACTTCATGGCAGAATGTCTTATTCATTCATTTCCATGAACTTTTACATAATTCTCCCTCGTGATTCCATGAAACTCCCAAACACTTCGCAACATGGACTGAAACTATATGCCATGTGTTAGAACTCCTTTTCATTCCTTGGCATGCCATGGAACTCCTTAGCTATCATGCCCTCATAAATACCCTTATTGTTTTTAGACTTCGGAACCCACCCAAGTCCTGCCTCGACTACAAAAACTTAACCAAGTTATATTTACTACAAATACACTATGCCTCTGTCACCTCAGATGGCTTATAAATCATCTTAGGCTTGTCATGTCCAATGTTAACTCATCCCGCTTAACAAGTTACCAATTCAATATTCATATCCAATTGTGGCCATAAAACTACTAAGAAACATAGCTTACATCTTGATATGCCATAGCAACTAGAAAATATAACAATCCATTTTCAGTACATGACACATATTAGCATCCCCTAAATTCATTAACATGCTTTTGAACTCCCTAGAATACCCTACCACTCTGTGACTTGCCCTATAACTCTAGCATGCCTTGGCACTACCTAGCATATAACCCTGTCACTCCCTCCTTAACATAATTGGAACTCACTGACACTCCCTATCCCAAACTCTTATCAATTTATTTCCATGCATTATGAACTATGTGTCCCTTGTGTTTCCTTGGCAATCCCTAACAATCCCTGTCACACATTAGCACACCTTGGGAGTTGGAACATCTTGGCATGTCACCCTGGCACTTTAGCATTCCTATGCACTACCTATCATACCTTGTCACTCCCTCATTAGCACACCTATATCTCACATAAAATCCCTATCACACACTCTTATTCATTCATTTCCATGCATTTTAAACTAGTGCTACCTTATTTTTCCCTGGAATGTCACACCATAACATCTGACACATCTTGGCATGTTTCCATGGCATCTAGCATGCCTTAGAACTACCTAGCATACCTTTTGAATCCCTCCTTAGCACACCTAAAACTCACTGATTTCCTGTCACAAACTATTAATAATTCATTTGCATGCATTATTTTCACCTAGTGCTCCCTTGTGTTTCCCTAGCACACCCTAACACTTCCTAGCACGTTTTGGCATGCCCTTGCACTTGCCACATCATGGGTGCATGATGCTCAGGCACGCTAGCATGATTTATAACTTCTTAGAATACCATGCCAATCCCTCCTTACCACACCTTCAAATCACTGACAATCCCCGTCACACACTCTTATTCATTTATTTCTATGCATTTTCACCTAGTGCTCCCTTGTGTTTCCATAGCACTCTCTAACACTCAACACACATTGGCACACCTTGGTACTTTGAAACATCTTGGTATGCTTCCCTATAATTCTATGATGTCATGGAACTACCTATCATATATTTTCACTCCCTCCTCAGCACAATTGGAACTCATTGGCACTCAATTTACATCAATTTGAAACTAGTGCTCCTTTGTGTTTCCTTAACACCTTTCCCTAACACTCACTAGCATGTGTCCATGCCACAACCTGGAACTTGGCACATATTGTCATGAATTATAACTTGGAATGTCTTGGCATGACTAACATCCCTTGGTATTATCTACCATGTGTATTTTCTTCCTGGCATTCACTAGCGCACCTTGTCACTCTATAGTTGTGAACCGAATTTATGCAGGAATGCAACAGAATACACATATAACCATAAATACAAAGATGCAATGGAAATAACACTTCATTTCATTAATATCAAAGAACTAAAATTTTCTTACAGAAAGAATGGAAATAAACTAGCTAGGGCATCCGTATATTATCTCTGAGAAGATATGTTGTTGGAGAGGTAAATCCCCTCTGCGGACAGAGGCGGTCCCTACTAGCCCAGATCGGGTCTAGTAACAATCATACATGTAGTGACACAGGTCTCTAGTTACCAAACCACAAAACATAACAAGTTGCCTACCTTAGGTCCTACGCAATGGTCGTCGAAGAAAGGATGACGCTTTCCTGTCCTCCGCTTTGGCAGATCATGATCCTTCTACTTAGCGCGTCCAAACACCTATACACATGTGAAGAAACACAACGATACATAGCATAGAATATAAATCTTGTAACCATACATTAGTTAGAGAGGATGTAATTCATAACATAAGACATGAACATATGAATGGCACCATAATCGAAGTTGTTTATTATTAATCACAACGAAAGAAAGATTCAACCTGAGCTCTGACGCTGGATCTTCCTTCGGCGGGTCAACAACGGAGCATGTCTCGATTAAGCTCGTTGGGAATGGGACAAGGCTCTTTCTCTTCGGCTTTGGCTCTCAAAGGCTATTTGACGATAGTCTCCTTACTACTGATTTAGCTCTATTCCGGCTAGCTTGCAAAGGGAAAATGGCAAGCTTATATAGACGGTGGAAGGGGATTTGGGATCCCTACAATGGTGGGATTGGCCCTATCCTCAAGGAAGCTTCCAAGATAGGTGGAGAACCACTTCCCCTACATGGAGATCGAGAGCCAAACCTCCCATCTCATTTTAGAGACTTGTTCAGGAGTTTGTTGGAATAAAACTTCTGCCATTTTTTTTTTTTTTAAATCCTTATTAAGCTTGGCGCAAGCAATACACAAGGACAAAGTGCCAGTTGGTGCGCCCTCTTTGGTGGATTTCCCCCATTGGCGTGAGGGCTAAACTGGCTCATCGCGCCAAGGCCAAAAGGTCAGTTTTTAGGGTTTTCTACATGAAATTGTCTTGAGAGGAATGATTTTCCTTGTCAAGGGGGATGCCATGAAAGTGGTTTTAGGTCATGTCACTGCTTGTAGGTCATAGAAAATGCCCTCCAATGTGTGGGACAGGGCATTGCAGGGACGGTGAAAAATTACTATGTAACAGATGTGGTGGCTACAAGCCTATGAACTATCTTCCAATGAGGCTCAAGGGCCTATTTATTATAGAGAAACAATGGAAAACCCTAAAAATCAAAAAACCTAACCCTAGGAGATGAAGCGCCAAAAATATGGGCCTTGTTTGGGTAAATTGGTGTCTCAACCTTCTAGGGTCATAACTTTGGCATACTATCTCCATTTGATGCACATGAGACATAGTTAGAAAGACCTATCCGAGGACTAAAACCTCTAACCGTGAATATTTATTTTAGAATGGAATCATATCAGCTGAGATGTGATGCAAAAAAAATTTCGTTTATGGCCTCAAAATGGCATTAGAAGTTCAAGACTCAAAAAGCTGCTAAAAATAGTAAGTTGTGTCGAAACTGAAAAATGAAAGAGATAATGGTGGGGCCCCAAGTGGAATAGGCGGGTGGTCACCAATATCCACCTAGATCATTCCTCCCCCCTTAGGAATTAATTGTCCCCATTGTGTTGAGTTCCTCCATGCGATGAGGAAACTTCTGTTGAACTTTTTCCCTAGTGAACCACTTGCCTTGGTGCAGGAGTTGGCCAACTTTGACAAGAAGATACATTTTGATCTTCTATTGGAGAGTGTTCTTTATTTTCATTTCCATGATACAATCTATGGTGGTATGTTCCATGAAATTCGAGTTTAACTCTATTGGTGTGAGTTGTTCTGCAATGTCAGAGGTGTCCAGTAGAGGTGGGAAGTAGGGATGAAGGCGGTTCACATTGAATACTGGGTGCAGACCAAGGAATGGTGGAATACTGAGCTCGAAGGAATTTTTCCATAAAACTTTGGTGATGGTGTACAACCCATATCGGACCGAATGAATCTTGAGGTGGGGTCCAGTGTGGCACTCCTTTTGCAAATGTAGCCACACTTTTTCGCCCACCTGGAAGTTGTGTGGCACCCAATGTTGATCATGTCGTTCTTATACTTAACAATGCCTTCATCCAATATGGAATGAACCTACTGGCGAATGTGGTGGATGCACTCGATGAAGATGTTCACTTTTTCATCTTCAAACTGGATGTGAGACAAATTAGCTTGAGTAGCCGTAAAGGACATGACTATCTCAATGGGACATAGCGGTTATAATCCCAAGCCCACCTAAAAGGGGTTGTGGTCAGTTGAGCTATGGAGAGCTTGGTTATAACTGTGTTGTACATAGGGGAGGTGATCATACCATGTGAATGGATGCTTTTAATTGTACATGCGCATAATTTGTACAATCATCCTGTCTATGACCTCTGTCTGGCCATCAGTTTGGGGATGGAAAGTTGTGGACATGGTGAGCTTGGTGTCCAACATTGACCAGAGGTTGGGCCAAAATGTGCTGAGGAACTTGTTGTCCTGATATGATATGATAGACTATGGGATCCCAATGTTCACCCAAACTTGTTCAAAGAAGAGTTTAGCAACGGCTTCTGTTGTGATATTCTTCTTGCAGGCCGACATTATGGCCATGTTTGAGAATCTGTCGATGACCATGAAAACACAGTAATTTCCATGCTTAGTAGATGGAAGGCCTAGCATGTAATCCATGGAGATGGATTCCCAAGGTCGACAAGGGGTAGGTAGTGTAGTATAGAGGCCTTGCTTCTTGATGGTCAGTTTGGAAATGGCGCAAACAGTGTAGGATCTGATGTACTTCTAGACATCCTGTTGAAGGTTTAGCTAATATAAATACTTCTGTAGTGGTGCCACTATTTTATCAACCCCAAAATTCCCAATGACTCGACTGTAGTGTGCTTCCCATATCATCTTGTCACACTCCCTTGAAGGAACACAAATGTATCCCAGGTGACATAACAGTGCATCTTGGAGGTGAAAATTTGGAACTTGCGTACCCCCCAAGAGTGCCTTGTATGTGTGGTTGAATTCTAGATCACTCTTATAGAGAAGCGGCCAATCAGAAGTCTCGTGCCCACAAGAGTTGAGAATGGTGGTTAGCACCATGATCCGTGGTCGAGTAAGGTAGTCTGTAACATTATTATTTCTACCCTTCTTGTACTTGATGTTCAAATGAAATTGTTGTAGATATGTGGACCACTTCTGGTGGTGATTGTTATGCAACTTCCCTTGTGTTTGTATGAACTGTAGGGGTCGGTGGTCTATGTGTATGATTTTTTCCTTCCCCATAATTTAATGCTTACATTATCGACAAGCCTACAAAATGGAATACATTTATTTTTCATAGTTGGGATACTTGCAAAATGTGTCGAACAATATATCACTATGATATGCCAATGGATGCCCTTGTCGAGTAAGAACTACCCTAATATCATAGTCAGCGGCATCTATCTTGATATCAAATGGTTGTTGCAATTCTAGTAATGTGAGAACTGGGACAGAACAAAAGCGATGTTTCAATTCTATGAATTCCTTCTGTTGGGATTCCGACCAAAATAAATTTTCTTTCAGTCCTCCCTTGGTGATTTGACTCAAGGGCCAAGTGATATGAGGGAATCTCCACATGAAGTGGTGGTAGAAATTAGGAAGACCTAGAAAGTTGCGAAGCTCTGTTAGAGTGGTTGGGGTTGGCCAATCCCGAATGACATAGATCTTGGTTGGATCCACATGCGCCCCCCTTTCATCAATAATGTATCCCAGATATTAAATCTGGGTCATGCCAAAAGTGCACTTCTTCAAATTGGCACACAACTTGTGTTGCTGTAGTGTTTGGAGGACTTGTTGGATGTGGTGGAGGTGCTCTTCCCAAGTCTGGTTGAATACTAGAATGTCATCCAAGTACACCACTACAAATGAGTTGGTAAATGGCCACAAGATGTCATCCATCAACCTCATGAAGGTTGCAGAAGCATTCGTCAACCCGAAAGGCATGACTAGCCATTCGATGGTTGTCTTTCATAGATCAAAGGGTTCAATTGGTACCTAGTGATACCCAGACTTCAAGTCGATCTTGCTAGAATATTTCTCCCCTTTGAGTTTGTCCAGAAGTTCATCAATCCGTGGGATCAAGTACCTATTTTGGACAGTGATCCTTTTCAGTGCCCAATAGTCAATGCAGAGTCTCCAATTCCTATCTTTCTTCTGTACCAAAACGATCGGGCTCCCATAGGGCAATGAACTTAGTTGGATGTGACCTTTCTGAAATAGCTCTGGACTCTACATATTGATTTCATCATTCTCTAGAATGGAGCGCTGATAGATCGGTCCATTGGGTAGCAGCACACATGGGATCATATCAATGGGGTGCTTGACCTGACAGTGCAGAGGAACCCCTGTGGGTGAGGTGAATATGTTCCCGTACTCCTCTACAACCTTTTCCATTTGTTGTTGTCATGTAGAGGAGCCATGTCTGGAGTTCGTGGCCAGAATCATCTTCTTTCCCTGGGGGCAGATCATTAGGAAAACACATTTCATGGTTTTGGAAATGAGCTTACTGCATTTTTTTGCAGTAACTAAAGAGATAATGGTAAGCAATGGTACCTATGGTATCCTCGAAAACTTATTTCCAAAGTAAGAATAACAGTGCTAGGTCGGGACTCATACACATCATGTCGCTTACACAAGTATGGTTGGCCTAATAATACATCAAAAACATCAAGAGGAGCAATTTCACATAATACCTCATCCATGAAGGGCTTGATTCTATAGGGAAGGCTAGCGCAAAGATCTCTTCCTTAGTGAAGCCACCCGACGGTCTATGGTTGTGAGTGTGTTGTGGTTGGAAAGCCCAACCGCTTCATGGCATCTGCTGAAATGAGGTTCTTTTGGCTCCCATTGTTGACAATGAACTGTAGCGGGGAACCCTTTACCCACATCTGGGAGTGGAAGAGACGCTCCTCCTCCTCTGGATATTCCGGTTCTTCCTTCTGGATCTTAGCAGTGGAAATAGTGGCATTGGTCTCTACATCAATAATTTGTTCCCATGTTTCATTCCCCTTGTCAGGTTTTGATTCAAATTCAAAGAATGCTTCTAATTCAGAGTCCCTCATCTCAGCCACTAGCGACTGCTTGGCCTGGCACTCACTTGTGTTGTGAGTGGAGCTCTTATGGAACTCACACCAATTTCTCGTGTCCTTATTTGGCTTTGCGGTGTAGTTCTTTTCTTGTAGCTTTGGCAGGTTTCCTTGGGTCACCATTCCTTGGTTTTTTCCCTTATTCTATGGTTTTGGGGCCCCTTTCCCTTGATTTTGATTCACAGATTCAAATTCTCGCTTCTTCTGTTTGAATTTCTACTCAATCTTGGCAGCATATCAATATTTCGTACTAAGAAAAGAGATGTCGAGGAACTCCATTTCCTCCTGAATGTATCTCTGCATACAACTTTGATACTTTAGCACCAAATGATTCTATGAATATTTGATACCCAATTTTGTGCATAGGTTATGGAACAGATTCGTCAGCTTATGTACATCTTGATCCCTTTATTGCCGCAGCGTGGTCCATTGTATGTACTTGTCCTCATAGCTCCCCACGGGATAGTATTGTTCCTTGATGGCATCTCGAAAAGAATTCTAGGTGGGTAAAACTAAGAACAAAGAGGGGTCTGTCTCATCCCATATCTCACAGTATGTTTCCCATCAGTCCTTGACATGGGGGGTAACTTTAGGAGTGCAAAAATAATCTTCTCCCAGTCTAAAAAGTCATGAACCGATAAATATCCTTCTAATATATTCAACCGTCTATCTATGACATCTACATCTATTTTACTCTCAAATATGAAAATTTCAATGTTTTCTTGTACCTTAAAGAGAGTTGTGCCTCCAGAGTGGCTGTTGGATGCAAATGCGCCATCTGTGGGCAGTCATTGAAGGATCTGGGCAAAGTTATCCATCATTGCGTTCCTTTGTTCTTCGAGGGCCTCCTCGAGAAATATTTTGATAGGATCTCATGATCCCTCATATTTATTTTCATCCCCCATGGGCGGCCTTTAGGGTTTGTGAGGCTAATCTTGTAATTTTTTAACAATATCGAGCCCTAACTCCTTATACCCCGACCTTGTTTGGGACATGCAAATAAGCATCGAGAAAAAGAAGACTGCTTGGATATCACTAATCTGGATTTACGTAGGAACACAACAGAATACACATATAGCCATAAATAAAAATATGCAGTGGAAATAACACTTCATTTCATTAACATCAAAGAACTGAAATTTTCTTACAGAAAGAATGGAAATAAACTAGCTAGGGTGCTAGTAGCTTATCTCTGAGAAGATATTTTGTGGCTATAAGCCTCTAAATTGTCTTCCAATGAGGCTCGGGGGCATATTTATTATATAGAAACAATAGAAAACCCTAAACATCCAAAACCTTACCCTAGGAGATGAAGCGCCAAAACTATGGGCCTCATTTGGGTAAATTGGTGTTTCAACTTCTCGGGGTCGTAACTTTGGCATACTATCTCTGTTTGACACACATGATACATTCTTAGAAAGATATATTTAAGGAATACAATTTATGACTGTGAATATTTATTTTGAAATAGAATCATATTTTTCTAAGGCACGATGCCTAAAAAACGCCATTTAGGGCCTCAAAATGGCTTCGGAAGTTCAGACCCGAAAACTGCTAAAAATAGTAAGTTATGTCGAAACAAAAAAAATGAAAGAGACAATGGTGGGGCCCCAAGTGGAATAGGTGGGTGGTGACCAATATCCACCTGGATCAATTTTTCATGCCCTCATAGATAGCCTTAGTTTTCTTGTGGCTTGGGAAGCCAAACAAGGCATTAGAAAGACAATGTTGTGGCCAACCCAAAGTGTCCCTTTAATTTAAACTACTTTCTCTAGCCCCTTATAATAACCATAGGATTTAAGTCATATTATGAACATCTCCTAGAACACTTCGTCCTTGGGACACCTAGAATTCACTGACACTCCTTGGCATACACTCTTATTCTTTAATTTCCATGAATTTTGAACTAGTTCTCCCTTATGATTCCATGGAACTCCCTACCAATCCGTAGTATGCATTAACATTTCCTGGCATATGGTAGCATGCCTTTTAATTCCTTGTAATTCCCTTCTCTCCTTATCTATCATGCCCTCACAACTTCCCTTTCTTTTTTTCGGACTTGGGAACCCCACCAAGTCCTTCCTCAACTACAACAACTTAACCAAGTTACAACTAATATAACTATACTATGCCTTTTTCACCTAATAACTGACTATAACTCATCTTAGGATAATCATGTACAATTTCAACTTATCTGACTTATCAAGTTACAAGTTTCCAAGTCAAGGCTCACATCCAACTGCGGCCATAAAATAACTAAGCAACATAGTTTACATCTTGAGATGCCATAATACCTTACACGTCTAAAACTCCCTTGGAACTATGTGGCATGTGTTAATAACCCTTGCATTCCTTGGCATGATTTAGCACTCCCTAGCACACCCTACCACTCCTTGACATGCCCTGGAAAGTGTAATCCTTCGTCTCCCAAGGAGAAAGAGATTTTTTTTGTCATGAGAGTAACGATTCCTCCCGTCCTTTCTGCAACTATCTCAACTACCCCTACCTTCATGAAGACTCTAGCCCCATACCTCATCATGACTATTCTTATGATTGTTGATGGGATTCCCATAGAGAATAAATATGATCAACCACAACTCCACTTAGCCACTACTTAATGACACCACCCTTAGGTACTCTCTCTTCATTTGATTCTTTATCTTCTATTGTTAGCTACATATTGGATTTGGGGAAATATTGGAATACAATCGAGCATGCACTCCTTGTATATTTGTTATTGAAATAAACTATATTTTTTGAGGCTAGGTTCATGTGGTAGATATCAACTTCTTCAATGAGTCCTAGAAGTCACATCCTTTGAGTACGTGACTTCACTAACAAACCGAATCTACTTTCCATTGTAGCTAATAATCCCCCATGGTTAACTTGAGAGGAAAAAATGTATTGTAGGAAATTATTATGAATTTTTTATAGCATGATTAGATCCATAGATAAAATTCCATTTGTACATGTTGGTGTAGAAATTTTATGGTGATGATAAAAAATTCTTGAACTCAAAACTTAAAAAGTGTATTGAGCTTAGTTAACCCAATATTGGAGTGCCATCATTTTTCTAAAGTTCATGATTCTAATAAATAGAAGAAAATATATGAATATCCAAGATGAATGTTGAATCCATAATTTGAATATGTATATGAAGACCTAAATTATTTTCATGACCCTAGAGAAATACGTAGCAAAACATATTTAGTCACATGTGCCATTGTCTTTTATTGATTATTGTGGCCTTGCAATGAAACATTTTTTGATGTAAAGGGAATTCTTGGGTTTTCTAGAATATGCATGAATGTGGTGTCAAAAGTCCTTAGATTTGTAGGTACAGAGTGCAAGACCAATTTGTATGCATTCCATCTCTATAAAATATTCCTATAGAATTAGTGGGAACATTATCTGGGTACATAAGTGTATTGATAAATGGAAGTATGTTAATGCACTATTGTTTAATGTTTGTAGTTAGGTTGATGTTCGACCCTATAGTACAATAAGTTCCTGATTATTTTGTGTGGTCCCAATGTTTGGCAATTTTTTTTGGTTGGTATCCAATTCGTATGTTGTTTTATATGACAATCCTATAAGTAAATCATCATGGAGGATCATATATGAATAATTTTTTGTAGAGATGCTAGAATTTTTCTAAAATGAATAACTAGTAGTTGGTCATTATAGTTGTGAAATATGAATTGAAGCAATATTATTTTATGCCGAGTGTTAATGGTATATATTTCTTAGTTGGAATTATGAGTTTTCAACATGGAGGATATAATGATGTTGTAGACATAATAGATATTTTTTGAAATTTCTTCCCAAAGAATGGCAATGTTGTTCCTTGTCGTAGCAACGGATATTGGCTGGAGATGGATAAAAAAATTACGCATTTTATTATATTGAATGAAAACCAAGACCGTGTGGACAAATGAATCACATCTTATATTTGGAGGAAGCCTAACATGTTGTGTGTAGATTATGTATATTTGTCATTGATGTTTTTGAGCTTGATCTTAGCAAGAGTTGGAACTTTGGAGGAGTACTGCAATAACATGTGACATTATAAAAACTTTGACTTATTTCCTACATGATATGGAGCATGTAAATACTATGTAACAATATATCTATGTATTATGTAAAGGGCGTATCATTGTATGACTCATGTAAGAAGGCATAACCATTATCCATGGGTCTATGATGATTGGGATAATGTTTTTAATATAGTGCACGACCTCTGATAGAGTATGGGCCATGTGTTAGATGAATTCTCTATGAGTGGATTACATTGGTTGTAAAATCCATGGGGCGTGATAGGTCTAAAAATATGAAGTTCACTATACATTTAGGTGGATTTCATTGAGAATATGAATGAAACATTTACTCGAAGGAGATATTAGTGGGTTAGTAGTTTCAATAGTTAGTAACCCATGTATTTTGGTGGATTTCCACTCCCTTATGTGTATGATAACAATTTGGTAATGTCTACATGATCACGTAATGGGATGAAAATTTTGAGTTAGATAATATGTATACTTTATTGATCAAGAGTGTCTATGATGCATTGAACCAAAGAAAGATGATGATGAAGAATTACATAACAAAGATAAAGGCATGTCCAACTCACTAAGGGTGAAATTTTGGATTATTAAGTCCTACCTATTATATAGAATATTATGTGGTTCTTATGATCATACATGAAAGGGTTGTGGTCTGCTAAATTATTGATCATTATGATGTAGGGTTGGTATCAACATGTGGATTCTTCTTATGTGTTTTCATCAAGTGGATCACGACTTGATGAAAGATTTTGGTTAAAAAAAAAATTTAGTTAGTGCATAATTGAAATTTCCTCAATAGATTTTTATTCTATGAATATAACAAGTCTGCCTCAAAAAATACTCTTATTTTTTTATATATGTACTATTAAATTGTTAAATAAACCAAACACACACAATTTTGGTGTATAAAATATGTTCACTCTTTTATTATTTAGATTAAAATTTCAAATATTAAAAGTTTCTTTTTTTAATATATATAAAGTAAAAAAATACAAATTAATCTTACATGAACTGCATTCTATCACATGCATCCATAGGTTATTCATCCATAGTAGCTATGTAAACCCATGAAAAGATAACTCTATGGTTAGGTATATCATGATCCAAAAAATTTACCTCGTTACTACTCAAACAAGGCATGTTTGGAGAAATAAGTTGGAACCCACATGGATTCATATGTTTATCGAGCGACTTCAATTTAACATATTGATGTCACTTGTAGAGATGGTGTACCAATTACCCTCTATAGAATAGAGATTAAAATTTTAACTGCCCATTGACTTTTTATTGTTTTCTCTGGAGGGGAAAAGAGAAAAATGGCATGCATGAAAGAAAGTATGTAGGTCTGTCCGCCATGAAGGAGATATGTGTAGAAAAAAATTAGCAAAGGAGAACTCAAGTGCATGCAATATATGGTTGATATAATGTGGAAAGGCCAAGAGTAGAGATGATATATGAATTATTTTCACCTACAATATCTCTTCCAACTACTCTTTATTAACTTTTGTTTTCACCTTTTGATGTAATTGGTATTTTTAATAGGTTAACAAATTAGAAAGGTATACACTATAGCAACTATTTTGACATTGAATATTTGATATTGAATTACATTAGGAGGAAAAAATGTTTATATCCCATTAAAAATGAAAATAATACCTTTATATTAACCTTTTAATTAACTATCTCACATTTTTGAAACCTACACCTTGGTCCAATTCATGGTGGTAGACATTTTTTTGCCTCCTATCATCTGCTTTCAAACCCTTTGTCTATGTAGTTATAGTTTTTATCCACCCCACTTTTAGGAAACTTTAGATTCCTTTTTATCTACACCCAACAATTGAAAATCTGAAAATTTTTGCTCTATCTTCACTATACTACACAAGTATCTTGTTTGATTGTAGAGGATCCTTGTAGAGCAAGTCTGCCAACTCCTTCTCCATGTCCTCATAAAAAAAAATGACACATATTTTTGGATTTTGAAAACCCGCAACATTGGCTAAGAAAAAGGAATCATATCTCTCTCCAATAAGTCCTACAATTCCTTCCACTTCTACAATCATGGGTTCAACTAGCCTAGCTAGGCAGTTGAGTTTAGTGTAATGCAATGAGCAGGGAATTTAAGAATGGACCTGAGGCCTCACTACTCTTCAGCTAGTCAAACGGTGTATCGACGTCATTATATCTACAACCAAGTGCTTCAAGGGAAGAGGTTCATTTTAAATCATATTCATGGAAAAATCCACCAGTCTAGTGGTGGAATAATTTAAAATGAAAACTCTATTGCATGTTGCTAAGGCCTCTAGGGATGGAACACAAGGTATGAATTCAGTATGCCTATTGTATTTCAAATTTTATAATTTGGATTTGATGGCCTCCTATTATCTATTACTGGTGATATTGGTATCTATTTATGATGGTACACATTTTGTATCTGTTTCAAGCGGGGTAGAAGAATTATGGA
Source organism: Pinus albicaulis (assembly GCA_034641835.2). NCBI lineage: Eukaryota > Viridiplantae > Streptophyta > Pinopsida > Pinales > Pinaceae > Pinus > Pinus albicaulis. The sequence continues at coordinate 941,554,056 of CM076582.1, forward strand.
ACATTGCGAGAATATTTTTATTTGAGGGGTTTCACCATAAATATCAAAACTCTTTCCGCTTATGTTTGAGATATGAAGAGTATATGTGATACATATTCCACCAAAATCATCATCCCTTTGGAAAATAATGTCGTGCATGATAGGGATATCACATAGGGAACATAATCTTGGTGGATGGATTAGGACTCTATCCATACTCATATAGTTGTACTCTATGCCAAAACAAAATAATATTATGTGGTGCATTTTCAAATCAATCATACACTGACATACTAGATACATGGAAACACTTGGTTAATTGTAAGGGAATTCGTAGCAGACTTTGTTTTTCATTTAAATTGTTTTACCAAGCACTCAATATGATATATATATATGTGTCTAATTATAAGAAAATAGAAATTATTTATCAACATACCCACTAGTATGGTTGTAGGAATATACACATAACTATATAATTTGGTTAATCAATATAGAATACAATCCAACATAAAATTTATATATTCTCTAATATGTGGTCCAAGTATTAACATAGCTACGAATAGTAGAATGCTATATGTGCATGTACATAGGTAGTAGGTGTATAAAAAACATATAGTGGGTATATATGGCTGCATGCACATAAATTGTTTGCAAGTGAATTGATAGGCGTGTTGGATTCATGACTTTTGGTGAAATAAAATTTGCAATGAAACATCTGATGGTTGCAGTCAAATAAAATTAAATATACCTCTACCCATTCACAAATAACAATGATGCAACCTTTTACTCGTCATATGTTAACTACCCTAATTATTTACAGAAGCATATGGGATGCTTGTGTTTCTTGGAGAAATTCTCCTTAATAATGGTCTTTCCTCCCACAAGTCACATTCAAATGAAAACTATCTCTCCTCACATCCCCTTCATTTCCTAAATTTTGCACAATTTTCCGATTAGATTCAAACCCACCAGGGGAAAAAAATGGAATCGAGGGGAAGAAATGTAACCATTAAAGCCAATAATTGATTCATATGCTATTGAATAATCTGACCTAAACTACATGTATGTATTTAAGTGCTAACATAGGCTCCTAGTTGGGGATGCGGGCTTCTCTTGGATACACATGATGTCCTTAGAATCTTATTCAATATATACATCCAAAAATAAATTTTCCATATTTTATAAATGTAATACCTTCTTCCTTTGTCCATGAGGACCATGAAAAACATATATATATATATATATATATATATATATATATATATTGATATTGGGATATTTATAGACCGATACCTCTATCATTTCTAGTTTGAAAAGGAGTGAGGGCACCTATTCCTCTTCTTCTATTGATCTGAAATTGTGAGAACAAAGTATTTCTCATATAGAGATTGACTGTAGGGGCATTCACCGGATATTTCACCTTTCAAAGAAAGGATGAATCCGGAGGCTACCTGGCCCTTCTACAGACTCTACCTAAAGAAATAAAATGTAATCACTGAGATCCGATCAATGAAATTATTTGTTTTAAGTGCAAAGTATTCATTGATCTAGCTTTAATGTGTGAATAGGAAAGTATACATATTCTGCAAATGAAGTATAATGGTTTGAAGATGAACTAATAAGTTTTGTTCACTGTTTAAACCTGCGTGGGAAAAGTTTGCTTATAAAAATTTATTGTTTAAAGGAGCAGAATCTGAAAATATGTAGTAAAATTATACAGTATGACAACAAATAATTGTTTAAGCGGTTCACCCCTCTCTTGGGCTACCTCCGCTGGGTCCAAAATCCTCTAATTAGGCTTTTGCCTTTTTGATTAAATGCTCAAAATGTGAATACAATTGTATAGAAGCCTAAAATGGAAAAATACACTACAAATTAAGATTCATAAGGCTCAAATCAGTATAAAATGACTAAACAAACACCTCCATTGGATGAAGGTAGTCCAAAATAGCTCTTCTTCCCTTAGGCCCTGGTGGATCCACGACCAGAAACACCGGTAAATTCTATTTTAGAGTGCCCTGATGGCTTTGAAAACACTACCAACAGCTCCAGAATGATAAATTACCCCAGAATCAAAAAAAAATTCGTATCAAAAGGTTTTTCCTAGCCAAAGTTATGGCTCTTTTACTCCAACTTCCAGTTTCGCCTAACAAAACTCCACTAAATGTGGAGAACTGGAGTTAACTCCAGTTAAAAACGGCAACCACCCCAAATCTGTTGGGTGCGCTCTAAATTCACCGGACGGTTAACTGAAATATTAAATGTGACTATTTTAAAACTCCGCGTTCATATGCGTCGGAAGCTTTGGCAAACGGTTTTATGTTATTTCAAACGGCTTTTAAAAAACCGCAATGTATTATCCCACCGAAATTAGCGTTCACATGCCAAACAGTTATAACCGTCAGATTTTTGTTGCACGCTAACTGCATTATGCTGTGGTTCCGTGCTGTGGGTTCCATGCGGAGGGGGCTGGCCCCCTTTCGAGCCCCACCCAAATTTAATCAAACTTTAAATACCATTTAACACCATTGGTTTATAATAACCACCGCTCTGGCCTAATGGTCAGGCCACTCCATTTTTATATCGCCGACCTGCGTTGGATTCCTGCCGCGTGTAAACAAAACTTTTGATATGCCAATTTCGTTCAACTGGGTTGGCCACGTGGTGCCCTGTAATTGGATGCCACTGGAATATTCCCTAGAATATTCTGTAGAATATTCCAAGGAATATTCTGTGGAATATTCTTTTTTAAATAAAAATAATTTTTATAAAGTCATTTTTGGCATTTTTTTATTGAAATTGGCGAACTTCAAAGCTGAATATCTTCTTCATACGACGTCGGTTTGCAGTGCCGTTCACGTCTACACGATCGTCTTTCCGAGCTATTTCCATTCAATCTGTTTCAAAACAATTTTGAGCAACTTCATTTTTGAGCATTTTTCTACAAGATACTTGATCTCCCGATCACACCTCCCAAATGGGAAGCTTTTGGACCCTCAAAAGCTTTCAATTACCTATTAAGAAGGTGAGGATACAACCTCCTCACCTGTTCCGACTCCATCCACTTTTCTTTGCTTGTTTTACTGCCTTTTAAACCAACTCTTAGATAGTCAACATCTCCCCTCCTTGAAGTGCGTGTCCTTCTGTCAAGGATTGCATCTTCTTTCAACTCATCCAAAAATTCTAGCGAGAAATCTTCTATGGATGGTAGCTGAACATGATTTTCAGAATCATCAATAAGAGGAGGTTCATACAAACGTAAATTTTCCACATTAACAACGGAATACATTTGCATGTATGAAGGCAAATCTAGTTGAAAAGCATTATTTCCAACTTGTTTAAGGATTTTGAATGGACCATAACGAATAGGCTTCAGCTTTTTACCTTCTCCTTGGATTCTATCCTTACTTATATGCAACCATACCTCATATCCTTCCTAAAACTTGTGATCAATTCTATGTTTTTCATGTCTTTCTTTGTACTTGCCTTGACTTTTTTCAAGCTGTTCTTGAACTTGCTGATGAATGAGCTGAATTTTTTCAATGAACATGCGAGCGTTGTCAATGTCACTATGCCCATCAATGGCAATATCCTTCTCAAGAATGAATTCTAACGGTGACTTAGGCAAATATCCAAAACAAGCTTCAAATGGCGAAGTATTTGTAGAAGAGTGCTTGGCCCAGTTGTAAGCATGCTAGATGTAATGCAAATGCTCATCCCAAAGCTTGGGATGCTTGCTGCAATACCCTCTCAAAATATGCACAATGGTTCTATTCACTACCTCTATTTGGCCATTTTTTTGCGGATGGAAAGCAGTACTCTTCTTCAACTTGGTGTCCATCATCTTCCATAGATTGAACCAAAAATTCCCAACAAATATAGAATCCCTGTCACTAACAATAGAAGTAGGCAAGCCATAATGAACCCATACATGTTGAAAATATAAATCAGCAGTTTGTTTAGCAGTTATAGTTTTCTTACATGGCATAAGAATACACATCATTCTGAAATGATCAACTACTACAAAAGGATAATCATGATTCTTTCTAGATAATGGTAATCCCCCAACAAAATCCACAGAAACACTTTCCCATGGTCTAGAAGGTACCGGAAATGGCGTATACAATCCAAGTTTCCTATTGTCAGGCTTGCTTGTAGCACATAATGAACAACCTCTAATGAAATGTGTAACACTATCTACCATGTGAGGCCAATAACAATACCTCTGCAGATGTGCCACCGTTTTGCTTACATCGAAATGACCAGCAATAAGAGAAGAATGAGCTTCTCTCATCATGCTTAATCTCTCTCCCTGTGGTATACATAACTTTCCCAAGTGAAACAGAAAATTATTATGCAAATGATAATCATTCTCCTCAACATGATTCCCTTTACTCAAGTTAGCATACACCTCTTTAGAATCTTCATCTGATGTATACTGTTCTATGTAGCTTTCATGCACAATAGAATCATTCTTAAGCAAAATACTAGCACTAATAATAGGCCTTGAAAGCATATCAGCAACTTTATTGTGAATACCTTTCTTGTACCTTATTACCAAGTGAAATTGTTGTAGGAAACCCATCCATCTGAAATGTCATGACTGCTGCAATTTACTTTGCGACTGCAAATACTGTAAAGGCTGATGGTCGGTATGCACAATTGTTTCTTTTCCCATCAAATAGTGCTTCCACTTTTTGACACTTTGTACCAATGCATACAACTCCTTATCATATGTAGGATAATTCAAAACAGCACCATTAAATGTCTCAGAATGAAAAGCGATAGGCTTACCATGCTGTAAGAGAATTGCACCCATGGCATAATCACTAGCATCTGTCTGAATCTCGAATGGCTATCTCAAATCAGGTAATGCAAGAACCAGAGCTAAACTGATCTTTTCTTTCAAAGATTCGAAAGCTTTTTGTTGCTTACTTCCCCATTGGAAAGCACGTTTCACACTTGTCACTGCATGCATAGGAGCTGCTATGGCATAAAAGTTAGCAATAAACTTTCTCCAATACTGATTTGCACCCAAAAAACTTCTTACCTCTGTAATGGACTTGGGAGTAGGCCAATTCACAATAGCTTCTACTTTGGAATGATCAATTCTCAAACTGCCTCCACCTACTACGTGTCCCAAATAAACCAAAGAATTATTTCCAAATTCACACTTTGACATCTTAAGAAATAACTGATTTTTCTTCAAAACATCAAGTACTTTACTGACATGCATGACATGATCTTCTCTTGTATTGCTGAAAATCAAGATGTCATCTAAGTAGACAATAAAAAAATCATCAAGAAAAGGACGTAAGACATCATCCATTACCCGCATGAAAGTTGTACGTGCATTACATAAACCAAATGGTATCACAAGCCACTCAAAGATTCCTTGTTTGGTTTTAGATGTTGTCTTCCAAATGTCACTTTCTTCAATTCTTACTTGATGATAACCACTTCTCAAGTCTAACTTAATGAAATATCTTGCATCTTTCAACTGATCTAACAAATCATCTATTCTTGGAAGTGGGTAACGATTCTTTACCGTTATCTTGTTCAAAGCTCTGAAGTCAACACACATATGCCAAGTTCCATCTTTCTTCAGAATCAACACTATCGACGACCCACATGGTGAAGTGCTTGGACTTATGAAACCCTTGTCCAACAACTCTTTAATCTGCTTCTTTATTTCAGCATTCTCCATAACAGACATGCGATACATGCCTATGTTAGGAAGAGGACAATCTGGATGTAAATGGATTTCATGTTGAATCTCCCTTTTAGGAGGCAAACCTGTTGGCTCCTGAAACATCTCATGATGTGCATCAACTACATCATATAAATCAGATTTAAGCTTTGCATCACAATTTTCAAATGACTCATGATTCACATCAACCTTTGGCTTAACCATAAGAAGTACAAAACTCTTGCTTGAATTGACTAGCCCTTTTACCTGTCCTGCATTTACCATTGCAACATTTGTCTTCTTGCAATTAGCTATGACAATAAACTCCTTACCATCTTTGAAAATATGATATTTGTTTTCATGGCGATAGAAGATCGCTTTCCTGTCAAACAAGTAAGGACTTCCCGAAACAATACTAGATATATCAAGCGACACCACATCAAGTTCAACTGTGTCAATATAGTGTGCCGTTATTGCAAAGTGCAATATGCACTTCCTTGAGACTTGCAAGTTGGCATCCTTGCATATCCATCCAAGTAGATAAGGCTTCGGATGTGGAATGGTCTCAAGTTTAAGCTGCTTGACCAAGTCTTCAGATATGAGGTTAGCTTGTGACCCACTGTCAAATAGTGTGTCAATTTTGGTATGTTTTGAAACTACCCTCACATGGAACAGTTCAATTCTTTCTTCCTCATTAGGAGCTTGTGTATGATAGTTTGAAGAACTAGCACTTGCTTGAGTTTCATTTTCCTTCCCTTTCAAACTTTTCAAACCCATGGCTCCAATTTTTGTTTCGTCACCTGAATCATCACCTAAATCTTGTGGTGTAGTTGTAGTAGCTACATTTTTCTTCTTTCCCTTGTTTTTGTTAAACTGGTTTCTTTTTTCAGGATGAAGTTTCCAACAGTTTTTCTCTTCATGGCCACTCTTTGAGCAATGTTTAAAAATGACCTTTTCACCCTCTTTTTTGATAGATGCATTTTTCTTGCCTTTTCCTTTGTTTTTCTCTTTGTTCTTTCCTTTGAAAGTCTTGTTTCTACCCTCATCAAAAGTATTCTTTCCTCTAGCTTATAAATGTGTAGCCTGCACACAGACTTCATCTAAGCTGGTAGGATTGAACATTAGGATAGTATGTTTAAGGTAATTGTGCAAACCTCCTATGTATTTCAACAACGTGTCTTGACTTTGTAAGTCTACTCCAAGTAGAAGTGCTCTCCTTCTAAACTCTTGGGTATAATCTTGCACATTTGGACCCTTAAGTTGCCTAAAATTTTGCTAATTCATGATTGCTTTCTGAATATGAGCAAGAGGATAAAACTTTTTCTTAATAGTGGTAATAAACTCAGTCCATGTTAGAGTTATCTTACCATGCTTTTTAATCTCCTCTCTAGTCTTGGCTTCCCACCAAACCAAAGCTGCTTCATCCATTCTCAAAGGGGCTAATTGGATTTTTGTGTCATCATCATGCAAATTCTGAATCCTTAGATAGACTTCCAGCTGTCTAATCTAGTTATCCAATTTTTCTGCATTCACATCACCATTAAACATCGGAAACTCAAACTTCACATCAAGCTTTAACAAAGGATTTTTAAGAGATGTTTTTGTTTTTTGTGACTGATTTTCAGAAGTTGAAGAGGATGATGTGGAGGATGAGGATGATTATGGAGATGGTGGATCACCATTTCCTCCATTCCCTTTCTTAGACTCATCTTTGTCTTTCTTTCCTCCTGAAGAATCTCGTTCTTCTCTTTGGTTTCTAGACCCTTCTCCAGCAATCCTATCATTTCTCTCCTGGTATAGGATCCTAACCATCTCAGTCAAGTCCAAGAAAGCTTTTCTAAAGACTCTTTCTTCTTCCTTGGGATCCATTTCCTCATGTACTTCTCCTTCTCTGGATGACATGCTTGTGGCTGATTCAAAGGCTAATGAGGATGAAATGGAAGGTGGATGTAATGGCACTCTAGCCCTCCTTGGTTGAGGATTAAGTTGTTCTCTAACCAATTGACCTTCCCCTCTTTTCAATTTCAGCCTAGTAAGCATCAAATTTTGCAGAACAACACAATTTACTTACACAAATTTTACAAACTTTTAAGCAAAACCTTGTGCTCTGATACCAACCTAATCTGAAATTTTGAGAACAAAGTATTTCTCATACAGAGATTGACTGTAGGGGCATTCACCGGATATTTCACCTTTCAAATAAAGGATGAATCCGGAGGCTACCTGGCCCTTCTATAGACTCTGCCTAAAGAAATAAAATGTAATCATTGAGATCCGATCAATGAAATTATTTGTTTTAAGTGAAAAGTATTCATTGATCTAGCTTTAATGTGTGAATAGGCAAGTATACATATTCTGAAAATGAAGTATAATGGTTTGAAGATGAACTAATAAGTTTTGTTCACTGTTTAAACCTGCTTGGGAAAAGTTTGCTTATAAAAAATTACTATTTAAAGGAGCAGAATATGAAAATATGCAGCAAAATTATACAGTATGACAACAAATAATTGTTTAAGCAGTTCACCCCTCTCCTGGGCTACCTCCGCTGGGTCCAAAAGCCTCTAATTAGGCTTTTCCCTTTTTTATTAAATTCTTAAAATGTGAATACAACTGTATAGAAGCCTCAAATGGAAAAATACACTGAAAATTAAGATTCAGAAGGCTCAAATCAGTATAAAATGACTAAACAAACACCTCCATTGGATGAAGGTAGTCCAAAACAACTCTTCTTCCCTTAGGCCCCGCTGGCTCCACGACAAAAAACGCTGGTAAATTCTCTGTTAGAGTTCCCTGATGGCTCTAAAAACACTCCCAACAGCTCTAGAATGATCAATTACCCTAGAATAAATAAAAAATTCGTATCAAAAGGCTTTTCCTAGCCAAAGTTATGGCTCTTTTACTCCAACTGCCAGTTTCGCCTAACAAAACTCCACTAAATGTGGAGAACTGGAGTTAACTCCAGTTAAAAACAGAAACCACCCCAAATCTGTCGGGCGAGCTCTAAATTCAACAGACAGTTAACTGAAATATTAAATGTGACTATTTTAAAACTCCGCGTTCATATGCGTCGGAAGCTTTGGCAAACGGTTTTATGTTATTTCAAATGGTTTTTAAAAAACCACAATGTTTTATCCCACCAGAATTAGCGTTCACATGCCAAACAGTTATAACCTTCGGAGTTTTGTTGCACATCGACTGCATTATGCCGTGGTTTCGTGCTTTAGGTTCCATGCAGAGGGGGCTGGCCCCCTTTCGGGCCCGCCCAAATTTAATCAAACTTTAAATAACATTTAACACCATTGGTTTATAAGAAACACCACTCTAGCCTAACGGTCAGGCCACTCCATTTTTATATCACCGACCCGCGTTTGATTCCTGCCGCGTGCAAACAAAATTTTTGATATGCCAATTTCGTTCAACCGGGCTGGCCATGTGGCAGCCTCCGGGCTAGCCACATGGCACCCTGTAATTGGATGCCACTAGAATATTCCCCAGAATATTTTGCAAAATATTCCAAGAAATATTCCCAGAATATTCTATGGAATATTCTTTTTTAAATAAAAATAATTTTTATAAAGTCATCTTTGGCATTTTTTTATTGAAATTGGCGAACTTCAAAGCTGAATATCTTCTTCATACGGTGTCGGTTTGCAGTGCTGTTCATGTCTATAGGATCATCTTTCTGAGCTCTTTCCAGTCGATCTGTTTCGAACCAATTCTGAGCAACTTCATTTTCCAGCATTTTTCTACAAGTGACTTGATCTCTTGATCATCTATGTAAGGAGATATAATGCCATTTCCATCCCTATTGTCGAATATATGATGTAGGTATAGAAAGGGTGTGCTTTATCACTGAAAACATTATACCCATCGAGTTTTGTATGATGCTCTAAAAATTTCAGAGTGACAAGTACTTTCAATTCATTAGGGAATCAAGTGTAAAAGTACTTTCAATTCATCAAGACATAAAGTGTAAAAAATACAATTCAATCCATGTTTTTCGAGTTAGATGTTCATTTGATCCAAAGTGAGATCAACTCGATGCCCCTCAAATGATTAAATAAACTTTCGAGTAAGCATAGCCAACATTATCCAGAAAACAACCAAGCTTGCATTTTCAGGATTAGATTTTCCATGCATTCCCATTATTACCTCTGGAAATTCATCTTGTTTGATTGGACTTGAATTTTCATCATACTTGTAAAGGCATATTCAATTATAGGTTTGTGAGTATCTTCATCAATTTGTAAAATCCACATCAACACATTTTTTAAATCAAAGTTCGTATTATTTTAATTAGTTGAATTATCATTTAACTAATTTTTCAAATGAGTACTGTAGGTATTATTGCACATACTTTCCTCATGCCATCCAGTGAAAATATCATGTTTGAAATATGGATATAAATCTCTAATTGAGAAAATATTTTCTCTTTTGTATAGATAGGCTGATCATTTAGTTGTCTAAATTATTGTTCATTAATGTGCTTGGCATGTCTGTCATTTTCAAAGGAAAAACTGATATTGTCATACAATGAATTTTGCAGGGAGACTTCCTTATAAGAGCACATTTCATTGTCATAATGATCATAATTATCGTACAAGGGAGAATAATGAAACATATATGACTTGATTTTTTATTTCCAATTTCAAATAGTGGTCTCAATTCCTTCATCATTAAGGGAGTGACAAAATTTTACTCAAAACTTAATATGTTCCTCCTATTCCACCTTTTCCACTATATCATAAATTAGGCAGTCATTAACATACAAAAAATGGGACTTGTGACTATTAAATTCAATGTTAAATATCATTTTCTCAACACTCTAGATAGAATACTATCCATATTATAGTTTGAGGCACCTTCTTCAAGACCAGGTCAATCGATGCTTATTTCTTTCCACATTCATTTTCATAAGAACTAGGTTTATTTTCCATCAAATCAGAATATATAGAAAGTCTCTCTTTTATTTCAAAAAGAATATTGGGATCAAATTCATCCAATAATCCCCTATAAGTCTCATCAGTAGCAAGAATAAAGGTCTCTATTTTTATTACATCACATGCATCCATCATAATCAATAATTTGTCTTCATTTTTGTCATAGTCATTTTCAATGTTAGCTACAATAGGTAATCAAAATATGGTTTTTTGACCTTAGGAGTATGTTTAGGATTCAACTTGGTAATTTTGACAACATTTTTTTTATTACAGATTTGCTTCTCCTCCACACAAGTATTGTTGTAATCCTTACAAAAAAATCTCAACCAAGTCTCATTAGTGTTCCCTTGATTGGATTTATGATCATATATATGATAAAACACATGTTCCATATCACCTTAATATATTTCATCTTTGTGCCCATGAATACAAGGATAATAACATATTCTTTATTCACATAATTTATCAATAAAACTCCACTCATTCTATACCACAAAATTTTCAGATGTATTCATAATTTGTAGGGCTTCCCAAGCATCAAGATCATCACCATAAAATTGAGTTGAACCAATAGAAGTTGACTTTCTTATATAGTCAATATTTTCATCAAATACTTCATCATGGTTTTGATCTAGTGTGTCTCCTTAACGAGCTTCAAAGCTCCCTCCTTCATCTGGAATATCAGCGAAATCATATTTAGATATATGTTCCTTTCCCTCTTTTGGGAAAGCATTCACATCATCACACTTTGGAAAAACCTGAAGGTTCTCTTTCAAATTTGGCATATTTTTATCTACAAGACAGGCCAAAACTTCTAAAAATGCATCATATTCTTCAGTGGCAGCTTCATAATCTTCTAAGATGCCTTGAACACCTTGCTCTTGCAATGTTGTTAATAGGCCTTCATAAGTGTCTTCAAAAATCTCAAATATTATACCCCGACAATTGAGAAATTATGGAATAAAAACCTTGAGAGAGGATATGAATTTTGGAGTGTAAGTGTACCAAAACAAGTTGATTTTATTTTTCCTTCAAGAGTATCAAGATAATATCAGTAAAATATCTTCATGTCTTTCAATGAATGTGATAACCCAGTCACTTTTTACCCTCTATAAAATATTCTAAAAAAAGAAATGAAATATTTTACCCCATTATAGTAGCTTCATAGGAGAGTTGAGTAACCCAGTAACCACCTCCAGTTAGATAAGGGGGTATGTTACATATGACATCAAAGAATTCACAACCCTTTTTGTATCTTGCTTGAATACATTGCTCTGAAAATGATGACACGTAGAATTTATGTCGATGAATAAGGTCAAGTAAACTTTTTGGGAAGAATCATCTAATCCCTTGAGAGAGTTGAGCATACGAGTTGAAGTGGCAGACTATGAAAGTGGGTGCCTGCCATATTTTCTCTAAAAGCAGTCAATCATACCATGTGAGTCTTGAATTATTCTCCTCATCATGCATGATGTGTTTGTAACAAGAAGAAAATTAATTGTATACCTTCTACCAACATGAATTGGATGGTAAAACTTTACCTTTTGATGCTAATATATTCCTTTAACTGTATACCAACTCCTTGGCCTTGATATTTTCAAGTTCCACAATATCAAACTCACCACCATATGGATGTTGATATTCGTTTTCAACATTGTGTGTTCTCTTACTATCATAAGTTATCATCATCATCGTAGTCCGATGAAAATAACCAGTGCAACAAGCTAGCCATGTAAAATCTTGTGTATGTTATGTTCAATGATATTGTTGTCTCTATTGAGGTAATGAAGGGACTTTCCAGAAAAATTCATTATGTATACTGTAAGCATCAATTTGTGATGCCAAATCCCATTTCCCAACATAAGAAACGACTATGGAATATAAATTAATGAAATATTTCAATTGGAAAAGCTTTGTAATTTTGATGTACATTTCATGACTGTAAAACTAAGTGCGGTATTTTCAGGTTTGAGTCAATTGTTGTTCCTTAAAACCGAGCCTTAATAGAATTCTTCCACTACTAAAATAAAATTTTCAACACTACATTCAAGTTAATAATGGCTTGGCTTGCCTTTATAATCACCTCCATAAGCATATACTAAAAATTAAAAAATTCCTCACAACCCCTTTTTTTCTAATTATGGCAGTATGTTTAGGAAAAGCCTTCTTCATCTAAACCAATATATGTTTGGAAAGAAAATGCACTAGAGATTTTCACTGCTATACTCCATTTAGTGATTTTTTCAAATAGTTTTCAGCCATTATAATAGTTTGTCTTTGTTTTTTACCTTCAACCCATCGATGTTTCATGTTCCATATGGTTGAGAATAATTGCAGGCCCACTAACATTCACCACCACACCTAACACCATCAATTTTGTAAGATTATGTAACCTATTAGGCATTACCCCACTAGTTCCATGCATAGAATGATCCTCTAGAGTCATACCCAAGTTGAATATGAAAGTGAATGAAGTCAGGGAATTAGGAAGCTTCACAAGGAATAATCTAAGTGATATCAAGAAGTCCATGAATGTGAATGGATCAAGACTTGATGAACGGATAAGATTATATACATGATTGAAAAGCTTCACATGCACATTTGGATTGATCGGTAGTCCCAAAATCTATGAAAGAACAAGTAAAATCCATTTCCTTTGTAAACATGACCATATATGTGTATGTATACATGCATACTGATTCAAAATAATAATAAAAACCATCTACTAATAAAATAGTATGTAGTGCTACATTGGTTTACAACACTATTGTAACTAATTACATTAATTTTATCCTCATCAACCTTAATCAATCAATCACTCAAAAAAATTGTAAATTTGTAAGAAATTGAATTACCTTCATCGTAATAGTTTAGAAAATAATAACCATTGGGACTGTGATCATATCCCATGGGCATATTCATAAAATTTCCTTTGTGATATTCATATTGAATTGTATTTCTCCCACTAATATTGATTTGATGTCCTTTCTCCACTTCATGAAAAAAACTTATGTATAATTTCACTTCATATTCATTCTGAAATTGTTCCATAGGTTTGGAACAAGAAGTTAATGATTTTTCCCTCATGTTTTATGAACAAATGATCAATATCTCATGTCTTCCAGTTCCAACAACACCCTTCATCCAAGGAAAAAAAGACAAGAAAAAATAGAACACTCCATTCTGGCACCAAGGGTGGAAAATATTCACGATAAAAAATCATAGCATGCCACATACCTCCCATGCACTCCCTTGAAGCTTAAATACAAACCCTACTACAAAATTAAGCATAAAACAAAGCGACCAAAATTCATATGTATTTGGAATCTTAAACTCAACGACCAATATTTTTTTTTGGGGGGGGGGGGGGGGAAATGGTCAATATATCTCTTTCATTTTTTCCAAACAGTTAATATCTCTTTTATATTACATAAAAGAAAACAAAAGGAATAGAATTTTCATTGGAAATGTTTGGATGGAATTATTTTCTTGTCTTGGCACTCAATTAGCTCATAGTTCATCTTTTAATCCTCAATTTGATGGGAAAAATGAGACAATGAAATTTTTTTTGGAAGGATATATTCATTTCCTTTTATCTAATAAAGGGACACAATGGGTCAAGTGGTTAACTCTAGCTGAATGGTGGTATAACACTTCCTTCCATACTACCGCAAAAATCACCCCATTTATGGCACTTTATGGATATAATCCACCACCTATTATATCATCTTTAAGAGAAAATTTTAAGGTTCAAGTAGTGGAATATCACATCAAGAATCAACAACAAGCTATCCAACTCTTAAAGGATAACCTCACTCTGGCACATAATTGAATGAAACAATAGGAAGATAAACATCGTAGTGAAAGAAGTTTTATGTAGGCGAGTGTGTATTTTTATGGCTACAACCATACAAACAAATCTCCCTCAAGCAAGATAAGAAGGATAATAAATTATCACCCAAGTACTACAGTCCTTACAGGGTGTTGAAAAATGTTGGTATTATGGCACAAAAATCGGATCAACTAGCATCTTCTTGAGGAAACATAGTTTTCCATGTTTCATTCTTAAAGGAGGTTAACAGTAACAAGATTCCAGTTCAAACAGTGTTTCTAGAACTTGATGAAGAAGGAAAAATCATATTTGAGCTTGAGGAAGTCACAGAAACAAGAATTCGAAGACTACAAAATCAATCAATTTTAGAGTATATCTTGAACTGGAAGAACTTACCTGCTGAAGATTCCACATGGGAGGATGGGAATTTTATACAGAATCATCCAAAACTACTCAAGGATTGAGGAAAACACTTGTTTCAAGGAAAGGGGCATAATAGGTCATTATAATACTAGTGTACCACCCTTATTTTTATTGTTAATGTAACCCCATTATTATTATTTTTGTGCCCATGTAGCCTCCATATTGTTATTGTTGTGCCCCATAGAAGCCCACTATTGTTTTCATTGTGCTCTTACATTGTTATTGTTAGGTAGGATTTGATTACACTGTGACCCCTTAGAATCCTATATATAGAAATGAGGTCTTGTCATTTGTATCATCCAATAATTGTTCATTTAAATAATGTAAAGGATGTTTCCCCCTCAAATAGGTTTTTTCTAAAGTCGTCGATCTATATTTTCCCTATTTTGTGAGCTGGTTACATAACAAAAAACTAGCTCCACTACTAGGTTGAGAAATATAGGGTAGAGAGTTAGGTTAAATATTAAATTGATTTCTCTTTAATATTTGACAGATTCTTGAGATTTAGATCCTTCCATGTCATTATTTACATATCAATGTAATGGGTCAACCATAGATTTATAGCCCAATACAGTCATCACAAATTCATAGGCTGATCCATCCTGCTTAACACATATAGGTCACTAGATCATCATTTTGGTCCATGTAGATAGAGATATAGGTAGGTTAGGTGATACACCATGGGCATGCTATCCTACATGGGCTTGATAACCCTTGTTCAGTAACCCAAAATACAAGGGGGGTGTAAAATACCATATATTTGATAAATTCTTGGTATAAGTCAATTAAATTCATTAGGAACATCGAGAACCTATAATCATATTTCTGTATTAAGCTAAGCCTTTATAAAATATTCGCCTATGATAATTGCACCATATACTACTTTGTATCCCTATCCCAGTCCACCATACACTACCACACTCCTAAATTAGGCGATAGCTACTCCTGCTTCAATGCCTAATCACAACAATTTGTGATTATAATAAAAATTTAAGTACATATATGTGTAATTTCCATGATGAGACATATGGATTGTCCTCCCCACATTTTCTATCAATGATTATAACCTTGAATGGGCTAGCACTAGTTTATCTCATCATATCAAAATGGCTAAGTAGATGAAAGTTTACACTTTTTTTCATCATCACTTCACACTATCTCATAGATTACCCTTTACATAGATTATATGCATGAATTTATGGAAGGTCAAACCCTTTACCCATCCTATCATTTATTGTGACAACAAGTGAATAAATGAAAACTGACATATCTCTATTGAAAATATCTATGATTTATAAATTATCCTTTATTATTTTTTTGTCACAATCAATAAAGGCTATGAAGAGGGGATGGCCTGCCAAAACTTCATGCATATAATCTTTATAAGGGGTCATCTATGAGACAATGTGAAGTGATGATGACATGCATGGTAAATTTTCATCTGTCGAGTCATTTTGAGATGATGATGATAGAACAATTCTAGCCCATTCAAGGTTATAATCATTTATGGTCAATGTGGGTATGACAATTCATTCATCCCATCGTGGACATACACTCACACATACTTAAATTGTCATAATAATCACAAACTGTTGTGAATTGACAACTATTATGTGTTAGAATTTTGTTATACTAATAGATTAGAAAATGAAAACAATATATATATATATATATATATATATATATATATCAATTATGATAAATATAGTAGAAAATATTGGATTTGTGAGCATTTAAGCCTCCCATTGCACTAGCTAGTGCAGATCTGGTTTTGTTCTTGAGCATGATAAACATAAAAAAAAAAAAAAAACTGGAAAAATTGTCTTCAAAACCTTGCTAACAACTTCTTTGGTGATGATAACATCACAATCCTTTGATTTTCAATGCTCTTCAATCCAGTTCATAGTTGTGGTTTTCTTATCTACACAAAATTTCTAGAAGCATTCATTAACATCCATGTCATGAAACTCATTTTGAAGGAAATCCATAACATTCTTCACATCCTTGGATACCATAGTAATCCCCATAGGATCCATAGGAAATTAATTTAGTCAAAGAATCAATGACAATCCTTTTTTTTTATTTACAATGTGGTGTAATAACTTGCTATTAAAAATATCATTTAATCGGATTGAAATAAATTCTATATAATATATGTCTTTTGAAATCTCCCCTAATGTGTTTCAAGTGAGATTATTTTATATTTAAATATATTTTGAAATTATCTTTTATAGTTAGTTATCATCTTTCAAATCATATTCTCAAATTCATGATCCATTTCCCTTTGAAAAGTGGCACTAGAATTAATTATTCCAAAAGGAATTTGAACATAAGTGTGTTTTCCCTATGAGTACATCGTGAAAATATTATGGTGCACATTTTATGGCACAAGGACCTCACTATACCATAAAGAAACACCCAACATGGAAATTAACATAGATAAAATTAATTTTTGCAACAACAATTCCATGTTCGAAGGTGCTAATTATCCTTCGATGGTGCTCGATTAAGATCACTGACTTAGAGACAACGGTGGAATTGTTTATTCCTTTTTATAAAAAATACTATATTTGAAATCCATTCATGGTGAAAGATTGAAAAAATGGTATGAATATTTATATCTTTCAATATCAATCCTAACAAAATACAAAAATTAATATGTATATTATAAATTTCTCGTGAAATTTACTAAATCACAAGGCTAGAAGCTACTCTACTGATTTGTGGAAGCAACTTCACAATCAAGAGAAAAAATCATTAAAATGAAAGAAGAAACATAACACATGCTTAAATATTTATCTAGGGGAAAGAAACTGTGAAAATACCCCTGCTATTTAGATTGCATTAATAAAATAATATCGATGAAAACAATATGATTGCTCAAGCTTGAGCACAAAATTCACCTACATCTTTTGTCCTCTTCCTTACTAACAGACTTTGGCCAATGCTTAGAAAAATTTCAAGCTTTCCAAGCCCCTATTTCCTTGTGTTTTTCATTGAGGAAATTAGCCCCTATTAAATAGGAAATACCCTCATTTAGATTTTGAAATTCCTTTAGGTCCTTCCTCTAATTGAATCTACCATATGTACAGATTGGAATATCATACAACTGATAGTACATTGTCTTGGAATCTCCATCTCAATTGGGTCACTACAATTATCTGCATGAAGGACCTAATTTAAGCTGATTGATTAGTTATCTAGATGATCACTGAGTTATATTGATTTCCCACTACTTAACTCACCATCAACTAGCTCTGTTAATAGTTAGAACTACTTTAATTGATTACAACTAAAATTAACTCAACCCATGCTCCTAAAATTTAGGAATCACTACATACAGCTGAAATTCACGCCCTTAACTCGAATTAACTAAGATATACTCCTATTTTATAGGAATCAACAAAAGAAAACTCAACTTGAAATCATTAAATTGAATTATGTATTCTTAAATAAGTGACAAGATCCATGTCACTTTAGTTAACTCCAACTTTTTTGCTAATGTGAAATTTCAAATTTGCTCAATTTTAATTAAGGAAAAATCAGCATTGAGACTTTCTTGCTGCATTTTCAACATTTCCTCTCAGCAAGAAAGGGATTATCAACCACCCTTATCCTACACCTATGGAATTTACTACATGCAACACCTCTCACTATTGTTACTACTACTACAACACCTACAACTAAGAAGAATCCAAAAAAACATTGAATTAACTATGTCTTCAAATATCTACTAGGGAAAGTATGTTGTTTCTCACTCTGCTACTAAGCCTCTTACTCTGTTATCAACACTGCTTTGTACTCTTCAATATACGACTGATATTGATCCTCCTGCTACTAAATAATGTGGGCCCCTATAGGATAGTAGTGATCCATGATAAGAACAACTCAATGGACCCTGCCCAATTTTCTACAACTCTTGGACTAAGGATCTACATCGCCCCACCTCACTCCTCAAGGTATGGTTGCATGTATGGTAGAATATGATTTATTGATACTATTGCTACTTTCGCACTACTATTACAACTATTGCTATAATGAGTTTGATATCCCCAAATCCTGAAGTACTAATTTCCATGGGGTTGCTCCCAGCTCTCAAACTAGAATCTCTTTGAGTCTCAATATCGCTATGGGAAACCTCGCTGCTCCTCAATCTACCAATATCAATTGTCACAACTCATTTTTGTGTCACTAAGCATTGGCTCACTGATCTACCCACTAGAAGCCTTGTTTATCCATTTTAGAAGTCTACCCATAGGGTCTTCTCGATGTGCCCTCAACTAGGGCTCCATCAAATCTACCTCCTAAAAACTCATTAGTTCTTCAATGATCATTATACAAGAGGAATTTAATGATTTGTTCTAATGTGGATCATGCTCTAATGCCATGTAGAAATTAATGTGTATATTCTAAATTTCTCATGAAATTTACTAAATCACAAGAATAGAAGCTACTCTACTAATATGTGAAAGAAAATTCATGTTCACGAACATAAATAATTAACATGCAAGAAGAAACATCACACATGAAAATAGATTTATCTAGCAAAAATAAAATGGTCAAGACCACTTACTATCTATATTGCATTAATCAAATAATTTGGATGAATACAATATGATTTCTCAAGCTTAAGCACAACCCACACCTGTATATTCTATCCTATGGATGAATGACTCACTCTGGCCAACACTTAGCCAATTTTCAAGCCTTCCAAGCCCCTAATTCCTTGGGTTGTTCATTAAGGAAATTGGCCCCTATTAAATATGAAATTCCCTCATCTAGTTTGGACAATTCCTTTAGGTCATTCCTCTGACTGCATGCACCATTTGTACACATTGGAATATGCTACAACCAATAGTACATTTCCTTGGAATATCCATCTCATCTAGGTCACTCGAATTATCTACATGCACGACTTAATTTAGGTCAATTGATTTGTTATCTAGATAATCATTGAGTTATGTTGATTAACCACTACTTAACTAACTGCAAAATAGTTCTATTAATCATTAGAACTATAATTGATTACAACCAAAATTAACTCAAACTATGCTCCTAAAATTTAGGAATCACTACATACAACTGAACTTCATGCCCTTAACTTGAATTAACTGAACTATAATCCTATTGTTTTGTAATCAAAACAAACTAACTGAACTTGAAATCATTAACTCAAATTATGTATTCTTCACTAAGTGACAAGAGCCATGTCACCTCAGTTAACCCCTCTAAGTTGTCTGATGATGTGGAATTTCTAATTTCCTGAATTTTAATTAATTAAAAATAAAAATTGAGACTTTATTGTTGCATTTTCAACACCAAAGGCTTCATTTTTTTACTTATCACCCTACCCTTCAACGTAAATGGTGTGGAATAACATGTTACATAATATTTCTATTGTACTCCTTGTTTTTTGGAATTGGTAGCAAAGGTGTCCTAAAATTCGCTTCTCGTGTAGGATTTGAAACGTACAAAATGTATTAATCATTGGCTCGTTTATAACATAAGATAAAAACAAGAAAGTTCTAGATTCTACCATGAGAGGATTAACAACATGACCAAAAAAACACGATGGAGGCAAAGGGTAATAGGGAACAATACTCATTTATCTATGATTGGATGAAGTAGAAATGCTCCATGAAAGGGATAATAAGGATAATATATTGAGTAAGATGGGCCATCCCCTATCCTCCAAAGGAAGGTCCTTCTATCCTTATTTTCATATATATCTCCCTCCCTTTCAAAGAAGTTTGCTAAGAAATTCAATAGTAAAATCTTGCAAGTTGAAAATGTTTGTTCAATCAAGCTTAAAAACATTAGTGAATTCCAACTATATTTGGTAGCATGGACATGAATTTCTTATCCTTGTTGAATTGGTCACCCAAGGCATACCATTATAAAGTGTTTTCAAGATTTCATAGTGGTTGGGTTATTGAATAGATATGTTAGTATTTCACCTTTGGAATGAATATTATGGAGCCAAAAATAAAGCAATAAAACTTCATGCAAAGTTGTCAAACCTTTTTGTAACGTGTAGAAACCTATCGGATATTCAACGGTACATGTATGTCATCGCATATCTCACTCTTGTCTAATGGGACAACTGTCGATATTCGACACACGACCAATGGAATGGAGAGATAGACATATGACACTCCCGTTAGAAAAATTTTATATTGTCTATTATCTGACGCTAAATTGTAAGTATTTTTACTCCATACTGACGAAATGAAGCGTCAAACATATGACACTCCCATCAAACATAATTATTATATTGTCGATTATTCGATGCTAAACTTTCGGACTTGGTACTCCATACCAATGGAATGACGCATCAGAGATATAAAACTCTCGTCGCATATTCTTGTTTACCCATCAATTATTCAATGATGCACTGTTGGAATTTCCTGTCAGACTAGATTAACAAATCGTTGAATATATGATGGCAAATGTCACAATGTTTTGGCATGTAGGATGATATAGCAAACAACGGGTCCTATTGGATATTCGATGAATGTGGGAATTCTGTTCGATATCTGACATATGTGAGAGTCACAAAAATGAATTAAAGGCATCATATTTTTATTGACAATTTCCACCATTTTTTTGTGGGATATTCGATGTCAGTCCTGTCGAATATTTGACGCGTAATAAAGTGTTCACTATTCGACACAATTCCAAGAAAGTGTTTCTCAGCTCCAATGTGTCGGATAGCCTATGCCCATAATTCACATATCCATCGAATAGCCATCGATTTTTGTCCCGAGTTGTACCAGCGGAAACTGCAAGAAATGGCGAATCACTGATAGAATCTAACATATATACATTAGTCCCTTCAAAAGATTAAGTCTTAAAATAAATCAAAAGGAAGTATTTAACTGATACTAAGGGTTCCTTTTTAGTTAGTCGACATTCTTTTAATATGCCATTCATTTGCCTCCATAGCTAGGTCATGTTAGTCATTAAAAAATAAATTAAGAGGTCACACATATCAGTATTAAAAATTGTTATAGACAACATGAAATAGAGCTTATTATATTCATAATCTTAAAGTGAGTTTCTAGTGTTGATCGATTGTGAGTGGGCCTATTATTCACCCTAATGGAGTCACTCAAGAAATCACAAGAATTTATTCGGTGCCAAAAATCATGTTCACTACCCCCAATGAAGTTGCTTACATCACCTTGATGTGTGGGAAAACCCTCTTTACTTTACCCTTTATTTAACTAGTTTTATTTTACATGCACTTCGCATAATTTATTATCAAATTCATAGTGCCAAGGTGGAAAAGGGATCTCAACTTATTTTATGGGAAAGAGGTAGATTCTTGTTTTACATAAACTAAAATATTTTTTCATTTAGGATCTTCCCTCATGCCATGATTCCATATCACATCTCCAACTAAAAAGTGGACAATGAAATTAAACACTAAAATATGATGACCATACGAGAAACAAAATTCAAGTCATAGACATAGGCCTAATGAATTTATTAGAGTTCCCCCACAAGAACTAGATCATACTCTACTTGTTAATAGATCATACCAATGTATAGATATAAGTGGCAAGGTCTCAATACTAGGGTGTGCAAGATGTTGCCTCTTAGGGTGACCACAACAACCACAAACAAACATTGAATGGGGTTTTTGCAATAAGGTCAAGGAAAAGAAAGAAAATAATGGAATATTTTCTCAGATCATTATGTACAAAATAAAAAATAAAGTGTAAATAATAGTGCTTAAGAGAAAAAAGTGGATGCACAATGCATGGAAATGAATATCAAACATAGTGAGCTCAACAATGCATAAGGAGATAAGGCTAAATGAAACTAAGATATTTGCTTAAGGAAACTAAGATCTTTGCAATTATTATGAAAGAAATTCCTATATGAAATGAAATAAAAAGTGATGAAAAGGGATAAATCATCCTAATAAACCACATGCAAAAAAGTACAACTACTCAAATAATAAAAAGAAATATATATAAACCCTATTCTAATTGAAGAAAAGAGATCGAGATCATGTGATATTTTACTTCCAATTAAGCCATATGTCTGTTTCCCAACCTACAAACACAAACATATTAGCTATAAATACCCATAAAAACTAATGTGAAAATGTAACTATATTTTCCTGTGTAGCTTGCTCAAGAGATAGAAGATCTCGCCTACCAGTAGAAACATGTGCAATAAGAGGTTGTTTTAACCAAGTTGTAATTCAATATTGATAAACAAAATGCTAGAAATAAGAACCATTAGAACCTAACAGGATTATGCACTCATTTACCATTGTGTTCATATTTGTCACAAGAGAAGACATATGTTTCTCTTTTACAAAACATATTTCTAGACAAGAACCTTCTAGTGAATCAACAACTTGATCATGGTATTCAAAATAGCCAGATTGAGAAACTTGAAAAACAAGAAAAGATGTGAGTTCATTCAGTGCAATCAAGATATGGAGATAATATTGTGAGGAAACATGAACCTAACCTTTTTTAGAAAAAAATTCAATATTGTGAGGACTTACATAATCATTAGCAAAAGCTAAAGTCCCTCAACTTCTAGAAAATTATCTGAACCTTTGGATGGAGAATCACAAAATTTTATTTTCTCACTGAAATCCACATATGTAAACAAGCAACTATCATGAGATATACAGTTGGGATAATGATTAATTAGATGAAAACCGTTAAAGTCAATATTTTGATCAGATCAGTTAGTTAACAAATAAGGTTTTCTATAAAAATTATATATTACAAAGCAATGCAACACATATAATACGTGGAAACACAAACACATAAAACATATAAAACAAGAGAGACACAAATATACGTGGTTCACCCAATTTGGGCTATGTTCACCCCGAACAACCAGTCCATCCTTTATATTATCCAGCAAAATGAAGAGACACAACCTACAACAGATCCACTGTAATATCCTATGTTCTCTCTCACAGTCTCCCTATCTGTTTTTCGCTCTGTGAATACACATACAATACATAGCCACAATACAATACCCTCATACAAAACAAGGGGTTGCCTTCTAGGGAAAAAAATCTTAATTTAAACATAACTTCTACTGTCAGATCATCCACCTAATGAACGACCCAGAATGACTAGAAATTAATTACTTTTACAAGGAAATTTTACATCTGTTTTAAGCTTCAGGGGTACTTCCCCTTAAACCCCCCGCTAGAGGGGGCTCCATAAAGTCGTAGCCGCACCCCCTGGACCCCCCAGACAACATTAAATTACGGGTGGCATTGCTTCCCCATTAAGAACAAGGGTCCAACACTGTGATACAAGATAAAGAAGATAATCAGGCTCCACACCCAACAAGGTTCTCCATTTTTCAAACATAGAGATGAATCAATTTGAGAGATTTCATGAATTATTTGGGTTACAGCGTCTTCCTCTTCACATATTCAAGATTGGTAACTAAAATAAATATGGATTGATAAAATGTAGGTTTCTTCCTTCAGACACAAAACATCATTAGCCTGTATATGATTACAATCTAGTCCAACAACTTGGAATTATACATAATTAGAAATAATTTCTGGCATATTAGATTTCAAAAACCAATTAGGATATAAGTAATTGTGGGAATAGGTTGAAAGAAGATTGAAATATTATTTTTTGAGAATGATAACTTAAATAAGTTTTGTTATTCATGTTTTTTAGGTTTTTCACTCTCACATGATGTAAAAAAATCAATCTATCCACATACAAGTTTACTCCACAACATCATTTGAACGTCCATGATCAAATAAGAGAATTCTGTGTCAAAACATAAATAATTACCTAAATAAGAGGGAGACAAAATTTTCAATGGGAATATAAGCTTTCCAGGAAAAACCACTCAAGTCAAGGCACAATTTGGTCTTCAAATATATAATTATGGAAATGAAATCCATGAGAACCTCACAAACGTATGCATTCATTTTTTTGTAATCTTAAATTCAAAACAAGAGAGATGAAAGGTTGATTTATTGAAGAATAAATAACTAGAAAATGTTATTTCATCAGATCAATGACTTTAACTTGATACTCAAAGAGAATAATTCTGATATGCTTAAATTTAAAAAAAATTGATCTTACATCCAGTGATATAGTGCTAAGAGAATCTCTTGAAGAAATCTCAATCCAACCTATCTTGAAAACCTTATCAATATTGGGAGAACCAGACATAATGGCTAGTTAAGGCTGAAGTGCCTCACTCTCTTGACAAGTTCCAAAACCTTTGAATGTTGGATGGTCTAAATTTGAGAGATTGGTCATATTAGCAATTATATGCAGATAAATCTATCATTATTAATTGGATGGAAGTTGTTGGAATCACCGGTTTGATCATATGTTTAAATACGACCAAAATATTATTCAAATCATATGATTCTTCTGGTCTTATATATGAAGATGTATTGATCTAAGGAATTTCATGAATAACATGAACTAGAGTGTTAACCCCATCCAATGCAAGAGATCACAATCCATAGGAAGGATGCTAAATAACTCCATAATTTTTTGCTTCCTAAGATGAGGTGTCACTGCCTTGCATCAACTTAAAATGTAATTTTTCAGATTGGGAATTTGGATGATTTGCAATATTTTCAACATCAATTGATCCAATACATGCATCGAGACAAAATAGGTAGTGATTTAAGGAAGAATAAGTATTAAGTAGCATAATAAATTCTTCTGTGATCAAATCAGATTCCAAATTCAGATTTAACAAACCCAAATCTTCCTGAAAAATCAAAAAAATAAATAGATGTACATGTGGGTTCATCACAATGGTCAATGGGATGAAGGTTTCCAAATCCTTTGGTTTGATTAAGTGTTTCTATTAATATTTACTAATTACTAAGAACATAAAAAATTTCATTGACCATGAACAAAGAGACTTTAACTAAGAGAGAAGGGAAACCATCATCTTCACTTGTTGGGATTTGGAAAATGGAGGGATATGGGACAATTTTCATTCTTTTATTCCTCCATGTGTAGGATATTATTCCCTTGTACCTGATCACAATTTTACCCATGGGAACTAAGGGGGTTTGAAGCAACTGTTTGTCGAGTGGATTGATCTGGTGACTAAAGGCACAAAGAGATATGAGATGCGAATGATAGAGGATGAAATGAATCACTTGAAGAGATAATACTTGAAATAAAATATGAGTCAAGGATTATATTATTGTCAATGATTTAATTTAGAGGAATCAACATATCAAATTTCACATTATGCTCCATAAACTAATTTGAACATTCATTGCCATTTTAGACAAGGTCTTAGTTAGTGCAGGTAGAAAAAGGCGGGGGCATATCATGAAGGGATTCATTAAAGGATTATAAAATATGTTAAGTGGGATTGGGTTGAATCTCAACAATAAGGAGAAGTGGTTTATCGATTTTATTTTCAGATTTCCCCATCTCTTAGGAAATTATAACAACTGATACTACACAACAACTTTGCTCATTTTCATCTAAGATATTTTCATTACCTAAATGATTGATAATAGGAATTTGAATGTCAACACAAGATTATACTTCATTTGGTAATGAAGCACGATGGGGATGAGAGATATTAGCGGTAGAAATTTCTTCCTCTCTAGGATTGACGTTCCCCATGACACAAAAAATTTTAAAAAATGAAATAAGGAATGTTACTAGTTGATTTGTGATTTGAATATTCCTATATTGATTGAATGATCATTAATTTTACTTTTGATTCAAATTATTTTAGAGAGAGGCTAACCAATCACCTAAATTTTTCATCCAAAAAATCTCAGTCCACATCTCTTTCAAGAAATTCATAACAAATATGAAAAAATATACCAATAATATCTTCCAATGATTCATCTAGTCTCATCCTAAGTTTATTGATCCTTTTATATAAAATTTGATAATAATACCTATCAAAATTTCCAGGAATCTCCTTAAGTACCTTATGGAAAGAATGGATAGAAGCAACTGGTAAGGTGTTGCACCATTCCTTGAATTGACCTTCAAGCCTGAAGGTGAACAACCCACAAGAGACATCCTTCCAATATATTTTATTAGAATGCGAAAATTGAAAAAATTTAAAAATATGTCTTTAAAGTTATTTCACCCTCTCCATCAAACCTATTCCACTACAAATGATGAACTATTTCCATGGGGATTGTAATATTTAATATATTAGAGAAAAAACCATGAATAATAATTTGGGATGGATCCATTTGAAGATAAAATGTTAAAATATAGTCTCCACGGGTTCAACTCTTCATCAAGCACTCCTTCTAATTCCAAAGTATGTTGATAGCATTGGATATTCTGCCAATAATAGGGGTTCTCCCTATTTGAAGTCTCAATTATACCTCACTCACAAAATTTATGATAGGATCCCTATTAGTTTTGTAGGTCCAAATTCCACCTAGTGTATGTTTTCTCTTGGTTTTCTAATGCAGAAGAAGAAGTTTGAGAGAACAAGTGTCAAATGCCAAAAAATGAGGAAGAAATCAACCCTCAATTGATAGTTTTTAGAACAAAGTACAAAAAATTAGCAACAGAGTAATGAGCACAATTTTTTCTTGACAAAGAATCAGATAGTTGAGACTAACTAAGGCATACACAAATGTGGAAGTGCTACAAACCAATTTCAAATTAGCTAACAATTAATTACTAACATTTAATGAATAGTACAGATTCAAAGAAAACATATCAGCCCCATGAAACAAATTAGTTCATAAACATGTAACCAATATGTAAACACACATGTATACATGATAGTGATACTAGTTAGCTAATATCACCAAAAAAAGGAATGCATGGGAATTAATGCATGAAGTGAAAATATTATCACTAACACTACTACCCATTCAAATACATGTACCACAAGCTCCTAACAATATAATATTGGAATGAATATTGTTCATATGATCTTTTAGACATAATCCATAGTCTCATAATCACTCAGCCTACAAGTTACCAATAGGAAAATTTCTTTAACTCCCCAAGCAAAAAACAAAAATATAATTACTAGCCTAGCTCATGTGCTAAAATTCACCTTGAATGAGGTATGAGGGTGCATTTATAGAAGTGGGGGATTACTTTTCACCTTCCTTATGAGCTTTCAATGACCCATGATTCTTCAACTTATTTAGGACCTTTTTACTTCCTAATGAAATTTGGTGTTCTTTTGGTCTTTTTCATGATTTCAATATTTTTCATTTTTGACAAAATAATATATTTAAAATATTATAAAATGAGGAGAAATGAGGTTTTATATATTATATTTGAGATAAATACATAGAACCATAGGAAACTTGTTGATTTCTTCACTACTCCCATAGATGACCTTGGTGCCGAATTTCCTATTCAGTGATATCCATTGATCAAAATCATGTGGCTAAGTGGCACTTAGGTGTACCTCATTAGTAATTCCTATACAATTTTGATTGACATTAACAACATAAAATCAAAATTCAAGATACAAGATGACTATTAGTTATTCTAATAAAATAAAAAATTCATTATCATAAATAAAATTTATTAACATAATTGGTACTAAGAGGTGATAGTAGTCCACATCCTTAAAAATCATTTTTCATCTTGATGTTGGAGCTAATACATTAATTGCATTCTTATGGCTCTAGTCGTGGTATCTCATTCTATATAGTATTCTGCCAGTTTTATCATCCTATCAATTTTTCCTAGCTACATATTTCCTTCTTATTTGTCATAGTGATCCCGTCATTGTGAATTTGGATTGATTTTAATAGTTTCATTGGTGTATGATACTTTCTCCAATCGTATTGCCTTGATTATAGTCTTGAACACAACATATGTAATCTGTCACATATCATTCCTTTCCAGTTATTGACAAGAATTGAAAATGGAAAAGAAGTGGAGTAGACGATTACTCTTCTCATTATTACGAATCAGTTAAATAAGGCTACATTGGAGACATCAACATTAAATGACTACAACTACAGTAAACTAAAACTAGACTAAGTGAAACTAAATTGGGACACTTGGATCGACAGTTTCGACACCTAGCAGGTGGTTGGAATTAGAGTTTCCAGCACTCCCCTTTAATTACAACCACATAAAAATTCAATTAAGATACTTGCTTGTCTATGTCTCAGTGAGGCTTACAATTTAAGAATTGACTTCAATTAGATTTAGTTTTCTTCTTTTCTTCTTCTAAATTCTCTAGAATCTAAATTGTTTCAAAATTTTCTTCTTGTTGTGTTGTTCAAAACTCAGATTCTTCATTTTTAGTGTAGGTCTTCTATTGTTCCAGGTTTTCTGAGTATGTCGTGGACTTCTTCAAGAAATGACTTATATATGGGTTCTTGCCACATATTGTCTTCTATTTTTTTCTTTTCATTTGCAACAAAAGATGAGAATAATATTTTATCTCTTCAAAACTCCAATACCTAAAAATTTTATTGACGTGTTCATCATGGATGTTGTCTTCAACATTCATATCTACAAATTCTGTGTAGACCTCATCTAGACATGGTGTTGCAATCCATGTTTCAAGAAACTTTAACTCTGCTTCATAATCGATATTTTTACTTGCACATTGTAAATCAATGGTAAGTGTAAGAAGATCTCCAAAACCACATTGGTTTTGTTTCTTCTGCTCTGTAATGAGAGTTATCTCCTGTCGCACTTCCTTTGCTTCTTCTGCCCCTATTCTGTTTTTTCTTTCCCGTTGCAGAATTATTTATTTTTCTATGTTTTCTCTTTTGGGCTTCCTTCTTCGCATCTGCCTCTATCATTGTCTCTGTCTCTATCTTTGCCTCTTCTTCACTAACTTGTTCTACTACAAACAGGTTGTATTCTAGTGACTCGTGTGGGCTTTTATCATTAAATAACATCATGTCTATATGATGTTTCTATTGCATCATCTGCAACCAATCATCATTAGAAAAAAATTCTCTATCAAAGTTTACATCAACAATATTAATCATTGGATTTACCATAGTATTTTTACTCTCATCAGCAAGCTCATTTGCCAGATTCACCATATCATCATCATCAAGCTCTGTTGCTAGAATCATGAAATTTTCATGAGCAAGTTATGTTGCTAGATTCACCATATCATCATCAGCAATCTCTGTTGTTGGAATCATCAAATTTTCATAGGCAAGTTGTGTTGCTGGAATCATCAAATTTTCATAGGCAAGTTGTGTTGCTGGATTCACCAAATAATCATCAGCAAGCTTTGTCATTGGAATCACCAAATTTTTTTCAGCAAGCTCTGTTGCTGGATTCATCAATTTTTCATCAGAAAACCGTGTTGCTGGATTCACCAAATTTTCGCGAGCTAGCTTTGTTGTTGGATTCATCAAATCTTTTTCCACTTGTGGTTGTGCACAATGGGATTCACGAGAATCTTCGTGCTGCTTCTCTACTGCTTCTATAATTTCTTCACAGACATCATCCACTTGTGTTTGAGTCTTTCCATCTCGTTGTAGATCTTCTACTATATATCCACATTCATCTTCAACTTCAATGCACCCCTTTGCACCAAAACACCTCTCAAGGGTATCTCATGCCTCCTTGGTTGTCTTGGCATTCTAAATAAGTGGAAGAATGCTGACATTCATTGATTCTTTTATGAATTTTAATGCAAATGCGTCCTTTTACCTTTTTACTTCTAGATTTAAAAAGATCTCAAACATCTTTTTGTTTTCTTTAGCCTCTTGGGTTTTCCCATTTTTTGAGTATTTGTTGACTGCAGCTCAACAAAAAATCTGATATACATATATCTTTTGTGGTGGCTTCTCTGATTTTCTGTCACAAACAAATAGACATACAATTTCTCTACAACTACACCGCTTTTTGAAAAAAATTATAAACTCCTCCTCAAAAAAATTAAAACCCACATATATGAACATTTATATGAGCTTTTTTTTAAACCATAAAGAAAACATGCTTTTACTCATATTCACTTCAAAGGCACACCATATCATTTCATAGATGCCCCTTTCCGTTTTCTTAATTAATATATGAGCCCTTTTAAAAATCCTTTCAATACGATGAATGCCTTCATACCTTCATGCATTTAACTTTCCTTTTAAGAATCCTTTGAATACGTTGACCTGAATGCATTGGACTTTCTTAAATCAATTTAACGAAAACAAAACACCTTAACTCACGTGCTATGGACTCCAGTGTTAGTAACGGTTTTGACTAACGCAAATGTGATAATGATAACGCGGATCTCAAGAGTTAAGGCTGCGTTAATAACACCGTCCTTTGATTGCATAAGTGCGTTATTGCGAGATAGAGGATTTCTCTACTCAATATTACGAATAAGTTAAATAACACTACACTGGATACATCAACATTAAATAACTGCAGCTAAGTTTACTAAAATTCGATTAAGTGAAACTGAACTTGGATACTTAGATGAAGAGTTTCGACACATATGAAGTGATTGGAATTAGATTCTCCATCAATTATTGATAGATATATCTTCAACTCCACTCCATGTGTGTTGTTCATGCGACTTAATGTGTGTATCAACATTTAAACATATTGCTTTGATATTATTTCAATGAATTGCAATATGTTCCATTCCCAACGCAACTCACACTTATAATATTACTTTTTAACGAATTTATCATCCTTTCAATTGTGTGTTATCCTCTCTTTAACACATTGTTTATCCTTTACAATGTAGCTTGTAATGTATTACTTTCAATGCAGGTTGTATATCCTCTCCCAAAGAATTTCATCACCATCCTTGGACGGCAATAAATTTTAATATCCCCTTAATGTAATTCTTTATCTCTTCAACGTTCAATCTATATTTTTTACGAGTGTTTCTTTGAATGATTATTAACATAACCTATTAAATTCTCATCCCTAAATGCATTTTAAATTTTACATTGGCATTTCTCGCACTTTCCCTTGCTAGGAAATGAATCACTAGGATACTTTGATGTCCGAGCTGACAGGTGACTTTTTTTCAGAAAGAAAAAAACGCTGAATATATTAAGAATATATACAGTACATGTTCAAAATAATCTACACAGTGAAAAGTCCGCCATGATTTCCCAGTAGAAGATTGCTCATGGTTGAGCAAAAAAATAAAGTAGGCAGCCACAGGTGACTAAAGTAAGCTGACAGGTGACTAAAGTGATTGCAGCGTTGGAGAGGAGTGTTAGAACTATTTCATTGAGCTGAGACAATGGAATAGAAATCATTATCACACTTTCCTTGCATTTTAATTTATAAATTGAGCCTATGTTTTAATGGTTTTTTTTATCACATTCATTTGCAATATATTATTGCATCCTTCTTTGGAATTATCATCGTCTTTATCGAAAATTTATAATATGGTCTCCATTGCATTGCATTATAACTTGCGCATGCGGTTTGATGCATAATATCATTTGTAGCGTTTGAACCCTTATATATCATGGTTGGTGCAATAATGCCTTTGTGTTTACCTCTTTTGCGGCCTTTTCATTATTGCTTGGATTTATTTAATGTTATAATATCATTATACCATTCCTCCAAAGCAATTCCGCATGGTTTTCAAAGTTTCTTTGCATTGGTTTTTCACTACTTTCATTTTAATATATCACTTCAACACACTTTAATATATTCTTCGAGATGTATTTCTTTATATATTATTCATCACACAGCTTTATCTCTCCACATGTTTAATATTCGTAGCATGTGATATAAACCTTTGGAGGCTCATGCATTTAATCATCTCATCTCTTTGTTTCACAATAATATGGTAGTGATGTTGGTGCATTACTCTAGCAATGATCTTATGGTTCCCTCCATTTCGCTGTTGAGAATCTAATTCCAACCCCAAGCATGTGTTGAAATCGTCAGTCTAAGTGTCTTAGTTAAGTTTGAGTTAGTCTAGTTTAAATCAAGTTTCACTTCAAATATTTATTACTAATGTTTCCAATGTAATTTTATTTAACTAATTTGTATTATTGAGAGGAGCAATTTTCTACTCCACTTTTTTTCAGTTTTCTATTCTTATCATGATTCAGAGCTAATTTGCATAAGACTTCTCAAGAGAGCAGCAACTAGAGTAAAGTTGGAGCAGCGGAGAGGAAAAACAAGCCTGCATAAGACTTTTTGAGAAAGCAGGAAATATTTGAGAAAAGTTTAAAAAAACTTCCAAAAAAAACAGAAGAAAAACGAAAAAACCAGGAAAAGCCAATAAAGGCACTATCGAAATGAATTGTAGAACGGTTGTTCGAGAAGAAAGCTGAGATTAAAAAAAAAATTGTTGCACTAACGCATTGTTTTATTGGAGGCTCAGCGTTATGAACACCACTCAAAGGGAAGAGACCCGTTAGTCCGAGACACTTACAAGTTACACAGATTTCAAGCCCACGTGGGTCCCCCGTGAAGCACTTGCGTTAAGATAATTTGTTGGGTTAAAAGCGAAAAATTATTTGAACGTTAACATCTTTCATTAAAATGATTTTAAAGCTTTATACAAAAGGTTTTACAAATTTTTGTAAAAGGTAAGGAAGCCCTTTATAGGAATGTTTTTTAAAAAAAGGTGATTTTAAAAGCTTCATACGAAGGTTATTGAAGCTCATTTTTATTGGAAGGAAAAGTGTTTTATTGAAGTTTTCTTCAACTTTAAATTTGTAAAGGCTGCATTCTTTAAAAGTTTTAAAGGAGCTTTAAAAAAAAAAGCCTCACATTAACATTTGAAGTTTTCTATTTGGTTAGCATTTGAAGTTTTCTTTTATTGTTTAAAAGGAATTTTTTTTTAGAAAAGGAAATTTATAAAAAGGTAGTGTGAAATCCTTGTGAAAGTGAATGTGTAAAAGGATATTTTTTGAGAAAAGGAAATTATTTTTAGAAGGAAGGCATTTGATCAACATATGTAGACTGTTTGTGGAAGCCAAGCAACGAGGTCATGGGAAAATCCAAGAGGCTAAAGCAAAAACAAAAGATGTTTAAGATCTTTTTAGATCTGGAAATAAATATGCAAAATGATGCCTTTGCATTAAAATGCATACAAGAATCAGTGGATGTCAGCGTTTTCCCTCCAATTTCAGATGCCAAGACAACTAAGGAGGTATGGGATACCTTTGAAAGGTGTTTTGGTGCAAGGGGGAGTATTGAAGTTGAAGATGAAGGTGGATCTATAGTAGCAGATCTACAACGAGAAAAGAATTTTATTGAATCCCACTATGCTCAGCCACAAGTGGATGATTTCTGTGAAGAAATTGTAGAAGTACTAGAGAAGCAACACGAAGGTGCTTGTGAAACCCCCTGTACACAACTACAAGTGGACAAAGTTTTGATGAATCCAACAACAGAGCTTGCTCACAAAGATATGATGAATCCAGTTCAATAGAGATTGCTGACAAAGATTTGATGATTCCAGCAATAGAGCTTTTTAATGATGATTTGTTGATTCTAGCAATGGAGTTTGTTGATGATGAGTTGTTGATTCGAGCAACAGAGCTTGCTGATGATGATATGGTGAAGCGAGCAACAGAGTTTTCTCATGAAGATTTGGTGAATCCAACAACTAAACTTGCCGATGAGAGTAAACTTACTATGGTAAATTCAACGATTAATAATGTTCATGGAAAATTTGATTAAGATTTTTTGGCTAATGATGACTAGTTGTAGATGATATAACAAAAACATGATATTGACATGATGCTATTTGGTGAGGTAATCCAACTTCAGTTAGTGGAAGACAACCTTTATGCGGCAACACAGGTTAGTGAAGAAGAGACAAGGACAGAGATACAGGCAGAAGTGGAGAAGAAAGCACAACAAGAGAAAGTGTCCATTAAAAAGCAAAAGGAAGCCCACAAAGAGAAAAAAATATAGAGGAAGAGGCAGAGAAGGAAGTGCAATAGGTGAAAGTTCTCATTGCAGAGCAAAAGGAACAAAACCAATGTAGTTTTGGAGATGTTTTTACACTTACCATTGATTTCCAATGTGCAGGTAAACATATCAATTATGAAGAAGAGTTAAATTTTCTTGAAACATGGCTTGCAATGCATGACGATTGTGTCAATGAAATTTTTAGGTACTGGAGTTTTGAAGAGATAAAATATTATTCTCATCTTATGTTGCAGCATAATGATGATGAAAAGTGCACTCAAGAAGACAATATGCGGAAGAAATACACACATAATTAATTTCTTGAAGAATTCTAGGACATGCTTAGACATCCTGGAACAATAGAAGACCTACACCAGCAAATGAAAAAACTGAGGTTTGAAGGATACAACAAAGTGAAAAATCTGAAACAATTTAGAGGCTATATAATGTGGAAGAAGAGAAGAAGAAAAATAAATCTAATTGAATTCAATTTGTTAAATTGTAAGCCTCACTGAGACATAGACCAACAGGTATCTTAATTAAATTTTTATGTGGTTGTAATTAGGCGGGAGTGTTGGAGAATATAATTCCAACCACCTGCTAGGTGTCGACACTGTCAATCCAAGTGTACCAGTTCAGTTGGAGTTAGTCTAGTTTAAAGTGAGTTTCACTCTAGTTATTTATTATTGATGTTTCCAATGTAATCCTATTTAACTAATTCATAATATTGAGAATAGCAATCCTCTGCTCCACCTCTTTTTAGTTTTTAAAATTTTTTCATTAGCCTCATCCATAAAATTTACCATGTTTGATCCCCGTAATGTATTATTGTTCCCTTTAATGTGACATATCACACATTAGCTTATAATTTTTTGTCTGCATATGTGATCAACACACAAGTTCTCTTAGCTTTTTAGTGAGATCTTTCATAGGCAGAGATATCTCATATGTAAGCATTTTTTTTAATATAGTTGGAGCTCATGGTTTCGCTACATATTTAATATGGTTTCATGAGCACACTTTGTATAACTCCATCCTTTCATGTATGATATATCACTATCACAGTTGTTAAATTTGACATTTTTCACACACTTATTAACATTTTATTCTAATGTTGTAGTATTTTTAGTGTTTGACATGTAACCATTTTGTTGCACGTGTTGTCAAATTATCCCTTGTTTAGTATGGATTCTCATTGTTGTGTTTAATGTATTGTCTATCTTATCCTCTTCATCACGTTTCAATGGTAACCTTTGCAATAACCTGTTGTATATGTTAATATATTTCTCTTTGAGGTTTCTCGGGGCTTCCCTCTTAGGGAATTTTTATCGACAAATACATGTTTCTCCGCTAGCTCTATTTTAGCTTCCATGAGAATTCAACAAGTGAGTTTCATCTAGGCTCCATTGTGGTATCGCTCTTAAGGGTTACTCTACATTGCCAACAAAACATGTATTAGTAAAATTGTGCGATAAAAGGCATTCTTTTATAATTATCGGTGTTAAGGCTTTGGATGCACAATACATGATAGGTATTGCAAACATAATGAAATTGAGCAAACTAGTTTCATCAAATTAAGTTGTTTCAAAGTAAAAAATAACTATTAAGCAATTTTTCAAATACAAGTGATGGAAGTGCTTCAAATAGCTTTATTAAATGAACATTTAATGGGTTAGTGTACCATTCACCTTCTAAAATTATGATGTGACTAATATAACTGAAATGGCATTAAATTTTTATGAAGGTCCAAGCTAAGAGATAGAAATTAAAGAAAAAACCTAAATGGAATATGGCCTATAACCCAATATGCATATCTTTAATTTTCAATGCATACCATAGGGATATGAAGCTTTAAAAGGGTATAAATGAAGCAGCACCTATAAAACCTTTATTTTTTTTAGAAGAATGTACAACAAGATGAAGAAAGGTGGGATAAGTAATATGCATTGTGAAAGTATGAGAAACCATAGAGCTTGATGACTAGTTGATTGAAAGATCAAACTAACTTAATTTTTAAAAAATTCAAGAGTAGAAGGGGAGCCAAAATTTGAGTGTTACGGTAAAATTTTGGGTATTGTTGTAGCAGCTACAATAGAATCATGGAACTAAAAATGATAAGAGGGAAATAAATATGGTCTTCTTTAATGGTTTGAACTCCTTTTTCAATGAATATAATTTATGAAACAAGATAGGATTATTCTATGATTAGATCTCCTTATTTTATATATAAGACACAGATTACAATTA
Source organism: Pinus albicaulis (assembly GCA_034641835.2). Lineage (NCBI taxonomy): Eukaryota > Viridiplantae > Streptophyta > Pinopsida > Pinales > Pinaceae > Pinus > Pinus albicaulis. Next base: position 941,590,995 of record CM076582.1, read on the forward strand.
TAGTGGTATAATGAAAGGTTCTATCCTACAAAGTAACATAACAATATGTAATAAATCAATACAAATAGGGATTAATAAAGTTTTTTTTTTGGGTTTAATATGTTGGTTATCTAGGCTTTAATGGATGTTTGGGCAAGTAAAAAAATCATATCAAGTGGCCTCATTTCGAATTATTTCATTCATAGGAATTCCATGGTAATAGCATTGCATTATAAAAGGAGAAACAATAATAGAGTCGTCCATGTTTTTCTAAATATTTATGGACTATTTTTAGGAAAATATAAATGGTTGCAATATTTTTCTTTTAACATATATTTTACATTTAAATTCATTGTGTACACGCAATACTGAAACAATGTGTTTCTAGATTATTGTGAAATAGTTGGGATCTTACCAAAAACGGAGGTAAGGAATTGAATTAAATTATGAGTGGATATTTTCATGAATTATTAGATAATAATGTCCCAATTTTAGGTACTACCCTTCGGAAGTAAACTATAGCATGTAGATCCTTCCCATCCGAGGATGTTTTAAACAGTGTAATGATGATAGTGAATTTGTATATCCATGTATACTAATGCATCATAAAAGATTTGTATATCCTCCTTAAAAGTCAATGGACTAATGCCACTAAACATGGACTAATGCCACTAAACATAGGAACACAATTTGGTGCATACACCTTATGATATGTAAGGGAAAAGTGAAGCCCAATATGGTATTCGGTTCTCAAGGAATTTCCATTGGAATATATGTTGAGGGAATGACCATACTTGTTGGAATATTATAATAATCACTTGAGGATTTGTAATCATTGATGAATTAATTCGTCTTAATTTTAATATGAGGTTTTGAATAGAAGAAGAGAAATATGGTGACTTATTTGGTAGGTAGTTTAAAGAGTTTTTTTTATTTCCCCTATGTATGTGACTTGCATGCGCCTTGCTACTTAGTCATTTTTCACAAATTTTGGCATAATTATAAGGGATATTTATTCCTTAATATTGATATGTCTTTTTAGCTAAAAATTTGTGAAAGGGTAAGGTAATTTATTTTAGTTAAAAGATGTTTATCAAGATAATAATCTTATTCTTTTTTATCATGTGTTAAATCAGTCTAACTAAAAAAGAGTTTATTTCAAGTTTCTTCCAAGTAAAATGCAAGGTTTGGAAAAGAATGATATTTTAAATTGTGGTTCAAAATCATGATCAAAGATTGAAAGGGAATGGTAAGAGGAGTATAAATGGTATTTATGGCCCATGATGTAATGAAATTTCAAATTAAATTGAAATATAGAATCTATCAAATTAAATTGAACTATAAAATCTGTCAAATAAATTCAATGAATTATTGAGGACTCTGTTTTGTGTTTCTATGTCAAAGATGGGGAAATTGATGGAGGGGAGTATGCCAAAGACATTTGGATTGATGCTTGGTAAGAGTTTTGGATACATGCAAAAAGAAAAAAATGGTTTGCAAGTTTCGATAGTGGAGTTATTTAAGGAACATGCTACGAGAAAAATCCATTCATTGATATAAAACTCACATATGGCAATCCTAGATTCATTTTAATTTTAAATCTACAAAGCACCAAGAAGGAATAAATCTCTTTTCGCTCCAAAAATGGTTTGTACCTCAATAGATTTCATCTCTCTTGATAAATCTAGAGTTAATATAGATCTAAACTTATATATATATATATATATATATATATATATATATATAGGGCGGAAACGTGAAGCTGGGTTACCAGACTTCATCAATGTAATAATATATATATATATTCCTTTGGTTAAAATTAAATATACATTTTAAAATATCATAATAATGAAACCTATTTTAATCTATATGAATGAATTCAAGATATTAAATATTTAATTAATATGATACTTGAAAAATTATTAAATTCATGAATTTAAAACATTAAAGGTAAATATAGAAAATAATATATATATATATATATATATATATATATATGAGAAATTGTTTTCATTTTTTTTAAATTCATTTAATTCTCTATATAAAAATAATTAGGAAAAAGTATTTAATTAATATGTTAAATATGTATAAATTGATTTAAGATAGTCATTTTTTAATTGATATTTGAATCCATGAATTCAAAACATTAAAACTGGAATATATATATATAAGTTAAAGATATTCAATTGATATGTTAAAGATGTATATGTGGATTTAAATTGGTTATTTGGAATATAATATTATGCTCATAATCCTTAATACTCTGAAGGATTTTTATATAAATATAAATAAGTTGGGAATTGTGGTTGTGGTTATGTGGATGAGCCATTGAGAGCAAACACTAAGGAGGACAATAATTTAGTTTAGAAAGTGTATGGAAGAAATTGTTAAAATCGAGGCTGAAGAGAGGATGATCTTTGAAACTAATTGGAAATAAAAGTTCAATGATCTTTGAAACTAATTGGAAATAAAAGTTGTGGTGATTGTAACAATGAATTTGAGAAGAAAAGAGATGATCTACATCAAATGAGAAGATGGAATTGCAAGGGAGGAATTTAGAATCTTGTGAGACTCCTTGTAGATCTTGAGAGGAAACAACCTTTCTCTTTGTAGCTTATTCATGATGATAATATTCACAACTCGTTAAGCAATAGTAACTATATTAAACAATTTTGACTCAGATAATGTCAAAATATTGAATGCAAGTCCATTCCACATGGGGTATTAATACTAATTTCACCTTCCACGTGAATCCCTAAACTTGTTGTTCTTATTGAAATATTTAAGAAAGATAAATTGTTATTGTGGTGTAGAAGCTCATACAAAAATCCAAAAGACATCACATAAAGAAACACTTTTTTTTTCTTAACAACACATAAATATTAAGTTCAAATGGCAATTTTATTCAAAAATTACTTTGGAAGATAAAAATATTGAAAAAAAATCCTAAAAAATAAGATGAAACTAACATAATGTGAAAGGTTCAATTTTTTGGCCAAACTAATGCTTCCCAACTGCTAATTAAAATATAAAAAGAATTGAATTCAAAAAATATATATAATTATTAAAATTGTTGGGATATGCAAGACATATTTACTTAGACTCTTTCCACCTTTTGAATAGACTATATTCTACATGAATACCATGAGTTCTCATAAGCATGGAGTTGTTAAAAATTCATATAAATTCAAAAGTGAATTAATAAAAAAGCATATAGATTCAAGAGAAACATTAAATCCAAAATAATAAAATGGAGCTAATTATTGTTTTTAATTTTAATTTAACTTTAAATATTTTGATGGATTCAACATAACAGTACATTACATTATATTAAATTACATTACGTTATATAAAAATTTTACAAAAAATTTGACATACTTACATTATTCCTACACATCTACCCTATAATGGGTTGTAGAGTATATTTCAACACAACAATGAAGATGGTTACAACCTTTTTGGTGGCTCAACCTGATTTAGAGGTTACCCACACCTTAGATGGTCATATTTTTAAGGTCGTGAAAAGAGAAGAAAGAAAGGTGAGGGGATTACTTGCCATCCCTTTTATAACCACCCATCTTGGGTACCATCCTCTCTTATCTCCCTAAATTAATGAAAAGGCCATAAGGTGACCTTTTTGGTTAGGAGGTTTGAAAGTAGTTTACTAATTTTTGGACTGAAAAACTAAAATACATGAACAACAAGTTATTTGTTCCTTCAAGACCTTGGAAAAATGGTCTAAACTAGTTAACAAGGTAAATAAAGGTCTAAAATAAATATCTAAAGAACAACTTATGCAAAATTATCAGAATAAAGAGTAAAAATATCTTTAAGAAAAACTTACAACCATGCCATTTAATATACCTGAAAATTATGAGAAAAAACCTATGTGTGCCTAAAATGGCTCAAAGGCAAGCCTAGAATTTCCTATACATTGGTCCAAGTATGTTAATGAATGTATAAGTGTAAAATTTAAAATCTAAAAGTCCAATTAAAACCTTTTATTAATATATTTCTGTTGGGAAAAATACTGAGAGGGGGGGGTGAATCAGTATTTACTGCAACAATCAAATCTTTTTACTTTTTCATTCCTTAAAACCCATACGCTACTTTACTTCAGTAAACTAGCGTATATACGCGGATCCCCTTTATGAAACTTGCGTATACACAGAGATCTAGATATGTCATTAATTCTTCACTTAAACCATTCCATCATTTATTCTTCAGATATTCAATAAGAAGTAAACATGTGCTATAAGAACAGAATAAACCATCACACAAAGCATCACACATGAACACCAGGATTTTTTTAGGTGGAAACCCAAGTCGGGAGAAAACCACCGCTGCAGTTGCTCAGCCTTCAATATTTTATTATAGAGAAAACATATTACAACATATGTGCTAGCGCAGACTTGACCAGCACGCAGGCACCCACCTGCGCTCGTTTACCAGCCTCTCCTGGAAGGGAGCTACGACCCCCTGACTCGTTTACCAGCCTCTCCCGGAAGGGAGCTACGACCCCCCGATCTCGTTTACCAGCCTCACCTGGAAGGGAGCTACAACCCCCTGACTGAAGGCTACAACCCTCAGCACCACCTTGGACCACGTTTCATCAATTTTCACACTGGACCCTTTCCATACTTTTAAGTTCAACCATACATCACCAACAGATACATATCAACACAGATCAGATAGCAGAAACATAACAGAACAGATCAGATATTTCATACCCCTTGCTTCAGCAAACCCTAGTTTGCATACGCGTTTTCCCTTTACTGATGTCGCGTATATACGCGCTTCCGTCCACACAAACCAGCGTATACCTCAGTGTATATTTTATTGCGCATACGCGCTTTCTCTTCAGCGAAGCTGCGTATATACGCACTTCCTCCACGGCGAAGTAGCGTATAGATCTTCAATCATTACAGAGCAGCATACTTCATCAGATCAGACATTCAGCTCAGATTCAACCCTTTACTTCAGACAGATGTTCGCCTAGATGTTCGCCTCATCACAGATCTGGGCCTTCCATAAACAGATCTAGCAAATACAAGTACATTTCAGATCTAGAAGTCCCGCTTCATCATTTCTTCATAAGTGCATCATAGATTCAGATCTATCAACAAACCTTTACCCTTTCCATACAGATATACTTCATAGAGAAGTATTCATTCAAGTTCAGACATCTTGCTCTCACACTCATCCTTTGCATAATGAATTTCTTCTCCTTATATAGGTTTATCCTTTTCAATACCATGAGCCCCTTTTTCAATACCATGGGCCAAAACAATACCATGAGCCCAAAACTACCTGGACGGGGTCAATTAGGCGGATCATTACCCAATACCATGGGTCAATACTATGGTGGTTACCCTTGGTTTTGCACTTTTTGAGCGCTTTAGCCCATACGCGACTTGGCACGTTCTTTTCCGCGTGCATACGCGACTTCCCCTAGGCCAATCCGCGTATACAAAGAGACATACTATTTTCATCATATTTTGAGCACATTCTGAATTCTTTTCTTCATTGCCTTCTATACACACTGTAGAAACATCATATTTTCTTCATCAGGAACATATTCTCTCAAGTACAACTTCATCAAGTAAGTTGTCATCATCTCCATCAAGTGGGTTGCTTTTCAAGGACAACACTCAGCATCATATTGTCAACAAACATCAGATTTACATCATTTACCAAGTCTATCAAGTCAAGAATAACTTCATGAGGTGGATTGCCATCAAGGACAACACATGTCAACAGTCACATGTCTTCATCTTCATTCAGTGGGTTGCCATCAAGGACAACATCCTGCATCATATTTCCAACAATCTCCCCCTTTGGACTTGATGGCAACCATGATGGTGTTTGGGTACCACAACAGATAGATACATTAAGAATACAATGACACCATGTCATTCTCCCTATTTGCCATGTCACTCTCTCCATTTTTGGCATCATTCAAACACCATGTCACTCTCCCCCTTTGACATCAAGGGCAAAGGGCACATCATTATCTTCATTCAAATACCATGTCACTCTCCCCCTTTGACATCAAGGGCAACGGGCACATCAAAACCAACATACTCACCCCCTTTTCTCCTCATGTAGAAGAAGCGTTCTGCAGATCTGATGTATACTGAAGTGACCAAGCTCCCCCTGAGTTCATGCTGAATCTTCAAACATATTTTCAATGAAGTACATGACTCTATGAAGTTCCTATCACCAATGACTCATACTTACATCAAATATCCAACCAAGTGGATTTACATATGAGACTCAAGTACCCAACCAAGTGGGTTTACAAATTTGACTCAGCTACCCAACCAAGTGGGTTTACAAACATGACTCAGCTACCCAACCAAGTGGGTTTACAAACATGACTCAGCTACCCAACCAAGTGGGTTTACAAATTGACAAGTCCTTACATGACTGAATATTACAATTTTACAACATGGGTCTCAACTAGACCTTTTCATCAAAGTACAAATATGAATTTTCATAATTAATACCAAAAATATCTCAAGAGAGATCATGTATCAGAACCACCATAATGCCAGCAATGCATTATACTCAGCAAAACTAATGCTCCCCCTGAATCTGTGCAACCAAGCAATCTTTCCAAAAGACTAAGGCTCCCCCTTAGTTTGTGCATCCTGAAAACTTCCACCAAAAAATCATCAAGGCATCTTCATCAAAACATTAGAAACAGAATTATGAGAACTGGAACACCACCAGAGATACCAAACAGTATCAGAGATACCAAACATCATTGCAGCTATGCTGAAGAGAGCTGAACCAACCAAAAATTGTCAGCAATTTGTCATACGCGGTTTTCTGTGCAGGAACTCGCGTATATACGCGACTGTGTTTTAGGAAACACGCGTATCCCAAGCCATCTTCTAAAATTTCAACCAGTTCTAATTCTCTGTGAGGCAAAGACAATGTTCAGCTTCTTTCTGAGATATTTGACTGCTTCCCTGGACTACAGATATAACAGAATAGTGTAGTTGTGTCTTCAAGCGTCATCCAATGGTTGTGGCATCAGTACAATAGTAACCAAGCCTTCAGATTCTTTGCAGCATCAATACAATCTTTCCAAGAGAGATTCTTATATCAGAACAACATCTTCATATAGGTGTCAAGCAATCATCCATGTGGTCCAACATCACCATGATCTTCAAGATTTAACATGGAGTAACATATGTAGGCAAAAGATCTCTCAACCATAGAACACACTCTGCATGATTTATTTCTGAATCAAATGACATACAACTCATCCATGTGTGAGTAAAAAGGATACTTATCAGCAACCAGGGCTCAAAAACTCATCATAATAAATCATGTACCAAGACATCATCATTTGAGCATGAGTATCACAAAAACCAAAGAACAAGCAGTCATATTGCCAACAATACAATCATTAGTATTCAACCTGCTGCTCCCCCTAAACCAATGCTCTTCCTTAGCTTGCAATCTGAAGCACCTTCAACAGCAAGTCATCAGCAACAATCTCTGCATGATCTGTCCTCATCTCTGAATTATAAGACTTTCATCTCAACAACGAATGCTCTTCATCATAAAGCAACCAAGCTTCATCCATAATGTTCAACACAAGAACCCATGTATCATTTCATTATTATGAGTATAACCAGAATAATGCTAATAGTGCAATCATCAGCAGTCAGACTGATGCTCCCCCTGGACCTCTGCTCCAGATCTTCAGTTATCAGATAAATTCTTTTATCATCAATGCATACGCGACTGTGTCTGCTGAAACTCGCGTGTATACGCGAATTTTGTGAATAGAACTCGCGTATGGAAAGTGTAATATAGAAAATTTCACACCTTCATCTCCTTCTGCAAATTTACCTTCTGTTCCTGTCTTTTCTTCACACCAGATGCACTGTCAGAAATACATATAACCAGAATAATCAAATCAACCATGAGAGTCATCATGCATTGCTCCCCCTGTGACGATACATTACTAAATCTCCTAATGTATCCCACATCATTCCTGCAGTGAATAAGATAGGTCAGCTTCAGAGGCGGATGACTGCAGTAGGGTCTGAATTCCCTACGTTTCTGATCGGTCCTCCTTCTTTTTCCAAATTTGCTTGAGCTTTCCAACTGTGTGCTGAAAATTGTCCACTTTCCCAGATCTGTTCATCCTGCATTCTTTTTCTACATGTCCATACTTGTTACAAGCATAACATCTCATGTGTCCAGAGAAATAAACATAAGAATCATAATGAGTATTTCTATTCTTCCTCCTTTTACAATCAACTGCTTTATGTCCATACTTGTTACATGAAAAACAATATCCCTTGAAGAAACCAGAGTACCTTTCTATGTAGGATCTGTTTGTTTGAGCCTGAAATGATCTGCTTCTGCAATTGGCTGCAACATGTCCAAGATTATGACATCTAAAGCATTCAACATTATTGAATGATTTCTTTTGAGATTTCATCATTGTTGATTGACCTTTTGTCTCTTTCAACACTTCAGGTTTTGTATTGACTACCTCTGAATTTTTAGCACTTCCTTGTGAGCTAGATTCACCTTTAATAGTTTCATGGAAACCAAGACCATATTTGATAGCAGGAGACCTTTGATTACTCAGAATATTGTCCAAGATATTAGTACTATCATGAAACCTCAAAAGTTTAATCTTTTCTTCTAATTTACCTTTGAGAATGTTTACCTCAACCTCCAAGGCTTGGCATTGCTTTGTCATGATTTCTTCTTTCCTTCTTCCATCTTCTACTTGATCCTTCAGATTTAGGATTTCTTCTTTCAACCAATTTTCGTTGTCTTCACATGTTTGTTGCAGCTCTTCATTCTTCTTGTTTGATGCTTTGAGATCTTCTTTGAGGGAGACAATTTCTACTTCAAGTCTTGCATTCTTCTTGTTTGATTTATCCAGGTCTTCTTTGAGGGAGATGATTTCTGTTTCAAGGCCTTCCTTTTCAAACGTTTGTAGAGGTTCCTTAATCTTCTTACTTGATGCTTCAAGATCTGCTTGTAGAGAGATGACTGTAGCTTCAAGACCTTCATTCTTCTTCTTTGATTTTTCCAGATCTGTTTTTAGAGAAACGTTTTCTGCTTCAAGTCCTTCATTCTTCTTATTTTCTTCTTCAAGTTCTGCTTGCAGAGAGATAATTCCAGCTTGATATCCTTTACTTCGACTGTATACATCATCGAACATCCTTTTCAGTCTAAAACACAAAGCTTTGGAGGCAGCGTCCTTCTCATTAAATATTCTTTGTTGGTCTTTGATAACCTTCTTTAAATCCACAACATTAATTTCACTATCTACATAATTGCTTGCACAGATAAGATTATAAGGATCACCATCAGATTCATCTTTGTCAACTTCTGCTGTACCGGTTTTCTGAGACATCTCCTTACTTTGAGTATTTTGCTTCTTTGCCATGAGTACTTGTAGAGCTTGGTCAGAATCTTTTTCGGCTTCTTCTAGGTCGATAGCATATTCTTCACTATTGTTTGTACCACTAAGATCTTTCAAAGGATGATTCCAATCACTATCAGATTCATCTCCTTTGATTTTTGGTATCCATGTTCTCTGAAATATCTCCTTTCTTCGAATAGGCTTCTTCTTTTGCTTCTTTCCCATTGCGACGAATCTCCTTCAAGCGATCAAGCTTCTGCAGAAGGACCATGCTCTGAAACCAATTGTTGGGAAAAATACTAAGAGGGGGGGGGGGGTGAATCAGTATTTACTGCATAATCAAATATTTTTACTTTTTCATTCCTTAAAACCCATACGCTACTTTCCTTCAGTAAACTAGCGTATATACGTGGATCCCCTTTATGAAACTAGCGTATACACAGAGATCTAGATCTGTCATTAAATCTTCACTTATATTACTCCATCATTCATTCATCAGATGTTCAATAAACAGTAAACATGTGCAGTAAGAACAGAATAAACCATCACACAAAGCATCACACATGAACACCAGAATTTTTAGGTGGAAACCCAAATCGGGAGAAAACCACCACTGCAGTTGCTCAGCCTTCAATATTTTATTATAGAGAAAACATCTTACAACATATGTGCTGGCGCAGACTTGACCAGCACGCAGGCACCCACCTGCGCTCGTTTACCAGCCTCTCCTGGAAGGGAGCTCCAACCCCCCGACTCGTTTACCAGCCTCTCCTGGAAGGGAGCTACGACCCCCTGATCTCGTTTACCAGCCTCACCTGGAAGGGAGCTACAACCCCCTGACTGAAGGCTACAACCCTCAGCACCACCTTGGACCACGTTTCATCAATTTTCACACTGGACCCTTTCCATACTTTTAAGTTCAACCATACATCACCAACAGATACATATCAACACAGATCAGATAGCAGAAACACAGCAGAATAGATCAGATATTTCATACCCCTTGCTTCAGCAAACCCTAGTTTGCATACGCGCTTTCCTTTTACTGATGTCGCATATATACGCGCTTCCGTCCACACAAACCAGTGTATACCTCAGTGTATATTTCATTGCGCATACGCGCTTTATGTTGCCCCGCGCGCGCGCTTCCTCCCGGCGGCGCGTGGACCGATGCGTTACGGACGACATACTTCCCGCCGGATACGGACATTCCCCTCAGATTCAACCCTTTACTTCAGACAGATGTTCGCCTAGATGTTCGCCTTATCACAGATCTAATCACTCCATAAACAGATCTAGCAAATACAAGTACATTTCAGATCTAGAAGTCTCGCTTCATCATTTCTTCATAAGTGCATCATGGATTTAGATCTATCAACAAACCTTTACCCTTTCCCTCTGAGATATGCTTTACATAAAGTATTCATTCAAGTTCAGACATCTTGCTCCCCCACTCATGATTTGCACAATTAATTTCTTCTCCTTATATAGGCTTTCCTTTTTCGATACCATGAGCCCCTTTTTCAATACCATGGGCCAAAACAATACCATGAGCCCAAAACTACCTGGACGGGGTCAATTAGGCGGATCATTACCCAATACAATGGGTCAATACCATGGTGGTTACCCTTGGTTTTGCACCTTTTGAGCGCTTTAGCCCATACGCGACTTGGCACGTTATTTTCCGCGTGCATACGCGACTTCCCCTAGGCCAATCCGCGTATACAAAGAGACATACTCTTTTCATCATATTTTGAGCACATTCTGAATTCTTTTCTTCATTGCCTTCTGTACACACTGTAGAAACATCATATTTTCTTCATCAGGAACATATTCTCTCAAGTAAAACTTCATCAAGAAGTTGTCATCATCTCCATCAAGTGGGTTTCTTTTCAAGGACAACACTTAGCATCATATTGTCAACAAACATCAGATTTACATCATTTACCAAGTCTATCAAGTCAAGAATAACTTCATCAGGTGGATTGCCATCAAGGACAACACATGTCAACAGTCACATGTCTTCATCTTCATTCAGTGGGTTGCCATCAAGGACAACATCTGCATCATATTTCAACAATCT